>JBBPBR010000004.1:34307384-34322906 GCA_037974775.1 Cicer pinnatifidum | reverse complement strand
CAAGATTGGTTAAAAACCCTAATTGGACAAGAATAAGCCTAGGGGGGACGAAAATGACCTAAATGTTAATCCAATGACACAAACACACCTATTGGATGCACAAGAATGGTCAAAAACCCTAATTGGACAAGAATAACCCTAGGGTGGACGAAAATGACCTAAAGGTTCATCCAATGACAGAAACACACATATTAGATGCAGAAGATTGCTTAAAAACCCTAATTGGACAAGAATAAGACTAGGGAGGACGAAAATGACCTAAATGTACATTCAATGACTCAAATGAACTTATTGGATGCACAAGATTGGTTAAAAATCCTAATTGGACAAGAATAAGCCTATGGAGGACGAAAATGACCTAAATGTTCATCCAATGACACAAACACACCTATTGGATGCACAAGATTACTTAAAAACCCTAATTGGACAAGAATACGACAAGGGAGGACGAAAATGACCTAAATGTTCATCCAATGACACAAACACTCCTATTGGATGCACAAGATTGGTTAAAAACTCTAATTGGACAACAATAAGCCTAGGGAGGACGAAAATGAACTAAATGTTAATCCAATGACACAAACACACCTATTGGATGCACAAGATTGGTCAAAAACCCTAATTGGACAAGAATAACCCTCGGGTGGACGAAAATGACCGAAATGTTCAACCAAAGACACAAACACACTTATAGGATGCACAAGATTGCTTAAAAACCCTAATTGGTCAAGAATAAGTCTGGGAAGACGAAAATGACCTTAATGTACATCCAATGACACAAATGAACTTATTGGATGCCCAAGATTGGTTAAAAACCATAATTGGACAAGAATAAGCCTTTGGAGGACGAAAATGACCTAAATGTTCATCCAATGACACAAACACACCTATTGGATGCACAAGATTGCTTAAAAACCCTAATTGGAAAAGAATAAGACTAGGGAGGACGAAAATGACCTAAATGTTCATCCAATGACACAAACTCACCTATTGGATCCACAAGATTTGTTCAAAACCCTAATTAGACAAGAATAAGACTAGGGAGGACGAAAATGACCTAAATGTTCATCCAATGACACAAACACACCTTTTGGATGCACAAGATTACTTAAAAACCCTAATTGGACAAGAATAAGCCTAGGGAAGACGAAAATGACCTAAATGTACATCCAATGACACAAATGAACTTATTGGATGCACAAGATTGGTTAAAAACCCTAATTGGACAAGAATAAGCCTATGGACAACGAAAATGACCTAAATGTTCATCCAACGACACAAACACACCTATTGGATGCACAAGATTACTTAAAAACCCTAATTGGACAAGAATAAGCCTAGGGAGGACGAAAATGACCTAAATGTTCATCCAATGACACAAACACACCTATTGGATGCACAAGATTACATAAAAACCCTAATTGGACAACAATACGACTAGGGAGGACGAAAATGACCTAAATGTTCATCCAATGACACAAACACACCTATTGGATGCACAAGATTGGTTAAAAACCCTAATTGGACAAGAATAAGCCTAGGGGGGACGAAAATGACCTAAATGTTAATCCAATGACACAAACACACCTATTGGATGCACAAGAATGGTCAAAAACCCTAATTGGACAAGAATAACCCTAGGGTGGACGAAAATGACCTAAAGGTTCATCCAATGACACAAACACACCTATTGGATGCACAAGATTGCCTAAAAACCCTAATTGGACAAGAATAAGCCTAGGGAAGACGAAAATGATCTAAATGTACATCCCAGGACACAAATGAACTTATTGGATGCACCAGATTCGTTAAAAGCCCTAATTGTACAACAATAAACCTATGGAGGATGAAAATGACCTAAATGTTCATCCAATGACACAAACACACCTATTGGATGCACAAGATTACTTAAAAACCCTAATTGGACAAGAATATGCCTAGGGAGGACGAAAATGACCTAAAGGTTCATCCAATGACATAAACACACCTATTGGATGCACGAGATTACTTAAAAACCCTAATTGGACAAGAATATTACTAGGGAGGACGAAAATGACCTAAATGTTCATCCAATGACACAAACACACCTATTGGATGCACAAGATTGGTTAAAAACCCTAATTGGACTAGAATAAGCCTAGGGGGGACGAAAATGACCTAAATGTTAATCTAATGACACAAACACACCTATTGGATGCACAAGAATGGTCCAAAACCCTAATTGGACAAGAATAACCCTAGGCTGGACGAAAATTACCTAAATGTTCATCCAATGACACAAACACACTTATAGGATGCACAAGATTGCTTAAAAACCCTAATTAGACAAGAATAAGCCTAGGGAAGACCAAAATGACCTTAATGTACATCCAATGACACAAACGAACTTATTGGATGCACAAGAGGTTAAAAACCCTAATTGGACAAGAATAAGCCTTTGGAGGACGAAAATGACCTAAATGTTCATCCAATGACACAAACACACCTATTGGATGGACAAGATTGGATAAAAACCCTAATTGGAAAAGAATAAGACTAGGGAGGACGAAAATGACCTAAATGTTCATCCAATGACACAAACACACCTATTGGATCCACAAGATTTGTTCAAAACCCTAATTGGACAAGAATAAGCCTAGGGAGGACGAAAATGACCTAATTGTTCATCCAATGACACAAACAGACCTATTGGATGCACAAGATTACCTAAAAACCCTAATTGGACAAGAATACGACTAGGGAGGACGAAAATGACCTAAATGTTCATCCAATGACACAAACACACCTATTGGATGCACAAGATTAGTTAACAACCCTAATTGGACAAGAATAAGCCTAGGGGACCTAAGTGTTTATCCAATGACACAAACACACCTATTGGATGCACAAGATTGGTCAAAAACCCTAATTGGACAAGAATAACCCTAGTGTGGACGAAAATGACCTAAATGTTCATCCAATGACACAAACACACCTATTGGATGCACAAGATTGCTTAAAAACCCTAATTGGAAAAGAATAAGACTAGGGAGGACGAAAATGACCTAAATGTTCATCCAATGACACAATAACCTATTGGATCCACAAGATTTGTTCAAAACCCTAATTACACAAGAATAAGACTAGGGAGGACGAAAATGACCTAAATGTTCGTCCAATGACACAAACACACCTTTTGGATGCACAAGATTACTTAAAAACCCTAATTGGACAAGAATAAGCCTAGGGAAGACGAAAATGACCTAAATGTACATCCAATGACACAAATGAACTTATTGAATGCACAAGATTGGTTAAAAACCCTAATTGGAAAAGAATAAGCCTATTGGGGACGAAAATGACCTAAATTTTAATCCAATGACACAAACACACCTATTGGATGCACAAGATTGGTCAAAAATCCTAATTGGACAAGAATAACCCTAGGGTGGACAAAAATGACCTAAATGTTCATCCAATGACACAAACACACTTATAGGATGCACAAGATTGCTTAAAAACCTAAGTTGGACAAGAATAAGCCTAGGGAAGATGAAAATGACCTAAATGTACATCCAATGACACAAACGAACTTATTGGATGCACACGATTGGTTAAAAACCCTAATTGGACAAGAATAAGCCTATGGAGGACGAATATGACCTAAATGTTCATCCAATGATGCAAACACACCTATTGGATGCAAAAGATTACATAAAAACCCTAATTGGACAAGAATAAGCCTTTGGAGGACGAAAATGACCTAAATGGTCATCCAATGACACAAACACACCTATTGGATGCACAAGATTTGTTCAAAACCCTAATTAGACAAGAATAAGACTAGGGAGGACGAAAATGACCTAAATGTTCGTCTAATGACACAAACACACCTATTGGATGCACAAGATTGGTTAAAAACCCTAATTATACAAGAATAAGACTAGGGAGGACGAAAATGACCTAAATGTTCATCCAATGACAGAAACACACTTATTAGATGCAGAAGATTGCTTAAAAACCCTAATTGGACAAGAATAAGCCTAGGGAGGACGAAAATGACCTAAATGTACATCCAATGACACAAATGAACTTATTGGATGCACAAGATTGGTTAAAAACCCAAATTGGACAAGAATAAGCCTATGGAGGACGAAAATGACCTAAATGTTCATCCAATGACACAAACACACCTATTGGATGCACAAGATTACTTAAAAACCCTAATTGGACAAGAATAAGCCTAGGGAGGACAAAATTGACCTAAATGTTCATCCAATGACACAAACACACCTATTGGATGCACAAGATTACTTATAAACCCTAATTGTAATAGAATACGACTAGGGAGGACGAAAATGACCTAAATGTTCATCCAATGACACAAAAACTCCTATTGGATGCACAAGATTGGTTAAAAACTCTAATTGGACAAGAATAAGCCTAGGGGGGACGAAAATGAACTAAATGTTAATCCAATGACACAAACACACCTATTGGATGCACAAGATTGGTCAAAAACCCTAATTGGACAAGAATAACCCTAGGGTGGACGAAAATGACCGAAATGTTCATCCAATGACACAAACACACTTATAGGATGCACAAGATTGCATAAAAACCCTAATTTGACAAGAATAAGATTGGGGAAGACGAAAATGACCTTAATGTACATCCAATGACACAAATGAACTTATTGGATGCACAAGATTGGTTAAAAACCCTAATTGGACAAGAATAAGCCTTTGGAGGACGAAAATGACCTAAATGTTCATCGAATGACACAAACACACCTATTGGATGCACAAGATTGGTTAAAAACCATAATTTGTAAAGAATCAGCCTAGGGAGGACGAAAATGACCTAAATGTTCATCCAATAACACAAACACACCTATTGGAAGCACAAGATTGGTTAAAAACCCTAATTATACAAGAATAAGACTAGGGAGGACGAAAATGACCTAAATGTTCATCCAATGACAGAAACACACTTATTAGACGCAGAAGATTGCTTAAAAACCCTAATTGGACAAGAATAAGCCTAGGGAGGACGAAAATGACCTAAATGTACATCCAATGACACAAATGAAATTATTGGATGCACAAGATTGGTGAAAAATCCTAATTGGACAAGAATAAGCCTATGGAGGACGAAAATGACCTAAATGTTCATCCAATGACACAAACACACCTATTGGATGCACAAGATTACTTAAAAACCCTAATTGGACAAGAATAAGCCTAGGGAAGACGAAAATGACCTAAATGTACATCCAATGACACAAATGAACTTATTGAATGCACAAGATTGGTTAAAAACCCTAATTGGACAAGAATAAGCCTATTGGGGACGAAAATGACCTAAATTTTAATCCAATGACACAAACACACCTATTGGATGCACAAGATTGGTCAAAAATCCTAATTGGACAAGAATAACCCTAGGGTGGACGAAAATGACCTAAATGTTCATCCAATGACACAAACACACTTATAGGATGCACAAGATTGCTTAAAAACCTAAGTTGGACAAGAATAAGCCTAGGGAAGATGAAAATGACCTAAATGTACATCCAATGACACAAACGAACTTATTGGATGCACACGATTGGTTAAAAACCCTAATTGGACAAGAATAAGCCTATGGAGGACGAATATGACCTAAATGTTCATCCAATGATGCAAACACACCTATTGGATGCACAAGATTACTTAAAAACCCTAATTGGACAAGAATAAGCCTTTGGAGGACGAAAATGACCTAAATGGTCATCCAATGACACAAACACACCTATTGGATGCACAAGATTGCTTAAAAACCCTAATTGGAAAAGAATAAGACTAGGGAGGACGAAAATGACCTAAATGTTCATCCAATGACACAAACACACCTATTGGATCCACAAGATTGGTTCAAAACCCTAATTGGACAAGAATAAGCCTAGGGAGGACGAAAATGACCTAAATGTTCATCCAATGACACAAACACACCTATTGGATGCACAAGATTACCTAAAAACCCTAATTGGACAAGAATACGACTAGGGAGGACGAAAATGACCTAAATGTTCATCCAATGACACAAACACACCTATTGGATGCACAAGATTGCTTAAAAACCCTAATTAGACAAGAATAAGACTAGGGAGGACGAAAATGACCTAAATGTTCATCCAATGACACAAATGAACTTATTGGATGCACAAGATTGGTTAAAAACCCTAATTGGACAAGAATAAGCCAAGGGAGGATGAAAATGACCTAAATGTTCATCCAATGACACAAATGAACTTATTGGATGCACAAGATTGGTTAAAAACCCTAATTGGACAAGAATAAGCCTAGGGAGGACGAAAATGACCTAAATGTTCATCCAATGACACAAACACAACTATTGGATGCACTAGATTGGTTAGGAACCCTAATTGGACAAGAATAAGCCTACGGATGACGAAAATGACCTAAATGTTAATCCAATGACACAAATGAACTTATTGGATGCACAAGATTGGTTAAAAACACTAATTGGCCAAGAATAAGCCTAGGGAGGACGAAAATGACCTAAATGTTCATCAAATGACTAAACACACCTATTGGATGCACAAGATTGGTTAGAAACCCTAATTGGACAAGAATAAGCCTAGGGAGGACGAAAATGACCTAAATGTTCATCCAATGACACAAACACACCTATTGGATGCACAAGATTGGTTAAAAACCCTAATTGGACAAGAATAAACATAGGGAGGACGAAAATGACCTAAATGTTCATCCAATGACACAAACACACCTATTGGATGCACAAGATTGGTTAGAAACCCTAATTGGACAAGAATAAGCCTAGGGAGGACGAAAATGACCTAAATGTTGATCCAATGACACAAACACACCTATTGGATGCACAAGATTGGTTAGAAACCCTAATTGGACAAGAATAAGCCTAGGGAGGACGAAAATGACCTAAATGTTCATCCAATGACACAAACACACCTATTGGATGCACAAGATTGGTTAAAAACCCTAATTGGACAAGAATAAGCCTAGGGAGGACGAAAATGACCTAAATGTACATCCAATGACACAAATGAACTTATTGGATGCACAAGATTGGTTAAAAACCTTAATTGGACAAGAATAAGCCTAGGGAGGACGGAAATGACCTAAATGTTCATCCAATAACACAAATGAACTTATTGGATGCACAAGATTGCTTAAAAACCCTAATTAGACAAGAATAAGCCTAGGGAGGACGAAAATGACCTAAATGTCCATCCAATGACACAAATACACCTATTGGATGCACAAGATTGGTTAGAAACCCTAATTGGACAAGAATAAGCCTAGGGAGGACGAAAATGACCTAAATGTTCATCCAATGACACAAACACACCTATTGGATGCACAAGATTGGTTAAAAACCCTAATTGGACAAGAATAAGCCTTGGGAGGACGAAAATGACCTAAATGTTTATCCAATGACACAAATGAACTTATTGGATGCGCAAGATTGCTTAAAAACCCTAATTGGACAAGAATAAGCCTAGGGAGGACGAAAATGACCTAAATGTTCATCCAATGACACAAATGAACTTATTGGATGCACAAGATTGCTTAAAAACCCTAATTGGACAAGAATAAGCCTAGGGAGGACGAAAATGACCTAAATGTCCGTCCAATGACACAAATACACCTATTGGATGCACAAGATTCGTAAGAAACCCTAATTGGACAAGAATAAGCCTAGGGAGGACGAAAATGACCTAAATGTTCATCCAATGACACAAATACACCTATTGGATGCACAAGATTGGTTAGAAACCCTAATTGGACAAGAATAAGCCTAGGGAGGACGAAAATGACCTAAATGTTCATCCAATGACACAAACACACCTATTGGATGCACAAGATTGGTTAAAAACCCTAATTGGACAAGAATAAGCCTAGGGAGGACGAAAATGACCTAAATGTTCATCCAATGACACAAATACACCTATTGGATGCACAAGATTGGTTAGAAACCCTAATTGGACAAGAATAAGCCTAGGGAGGACGTAAATGACCTAAATGTTCATCCAATAACACAAATGAACTTATTGGATGCACAAGATTGCTTAAAAACCCTAATTAGACAAGAATAAGCCTAGGGAGGACGAAAATGACCTAAATGTTCATCCAATGACACAAATGAACTTATTGGATGCACAAGATTGGTTAAAAATCCTAATTGGACAAGAATAAGCCTAGGGAGGACGAAAATGACCTAAATGTTCGTCCAATGACACAAATGAACTTATTGGATGCACCAGATTGGCTAAAAACCCTAATTCGACAAGAATAAGCCTAGGGAGGACGAAAATGACCTAAATGTTCATCCAATGACACAAATGAACTTATTGGATGCACAAGATTGGTTAAAAACCCTAATTGGACAAGAATAAGCCTTGGGAGGACGAAAATTACCTAAATGTTCATCCAATGACACAAATGAACTTATTGGATGCACAAGATTGCTTAAAAACCCCAATTGGACAAGAATAAGCCTAGGGAGGACGAAAATGACCTAAATATTCATCCAATGACACAAATGAACTTATTGGATGCACAAGATTGCTTAAAAACCCTAATTGGACAAGAATAAGCCTAGGGAGGACGAAAATGACCTAAATGTTCATCCAATGACACAAACACACCTATTAGATGCACAAGATTGCTTAAAAACCCTAATTGGACAAGAATAAGCCTAGGGAGGACGAAAATGACCTAAATGTACATCCAATGACACAAATGAACTTATTGGATGCACAAGATTGGTTAAAAACCCAAATTGGACAAGAATAAGCCTATGGAGGACGAAAATGACCTAAATGTTCATCCAATGACACAAACACACCTATTGGATGCACAAGATTACTTAAAAACCCTAATTGGACAAGAATAAGCCTATGGAGGACAAAATTGACCTAAATGTTCATCCAATGACACAAACACACCTATTGGATGCACAAGATTACTTATAAACCCTAATTGGACAAGAATACGACTAGGGAGGACGAAAATGACCTAAATGTTCATCCAATGACACAAACACTCCTATTGGATGCACAAGATTGGTTAAAAACTTTAATTGGACAAGAATAAGCCTAGGGGGGACGAAAATGAACTAAATGTTAATCCAATGACACAAACACACCTATTGGATGCACAAGATTGGTCAAAAACCCTAATTGGACAAGAATAACCCTAGGGTGGACGAAAATGACCGAAATGTTCATCCAATGACACAAACACACTTATAGGATGCACAAGATTGCATAAAAACCCTAATTTGACAAGAATAAGATTGGGGAAGACGAAAATGACCTTAATGTACATCCAATGACACAAATGAACTTATTGGATGCACAAGATTGGTTAAAAACCCTAATTGGACAAGAATAAGCCTTTGGAGGACGAAAATGACCCAAATGTTCATCGAATGACACAAACACACCTATTGGATGCACAAGATTGGTTAAAAACCATAATTTGTAAAGAATCAGTATAAGGAGGACGAAAATGACCTAAATGTTCATCCAATGACACAAACACACCTATTGGATGCACAAGATTGGTTAAAAACCCTAATTATACAAGAATAAGACTAGGGAGGACGAAAATGACCTAAATGTTCATCCAATGACAGAAACACACTTATTAGATGCAGAAGATTGCTTAAAAACCCTAATTGGACAACAATAAGCCTAGGGAGGACGAAAATGACCTAAATGTACATCCAATGACACAAATGAACTTATTGGATGCACAAGATTGGTTAAAAATCCTAATTGGACAAGAATAAGCCTATGGAGGACGAAAATGACCTAAATGTTTATCCAATGACACAAACACACCTATTGGATGCACAAGAATACTTAAAAACCCTTATTGGACAAGAATAAGCCTTGGGAGGACAAAATTGACCTAAATGTTCATCCAATGACACAAACACTCCTATTGGATGCACAAGATTGGTTAAAAACTCTAATTGGACAACAATAAGCCTAGGGAGGACGAAAATGAACTAAATGTTAATCCAATGACACAAACACACCTATTGGATGCACAAGATTGGTCAAAAACCCTAATTGGACAAGAATAACCCTCGGGTGGACGAAAATGACCGAAATGTTCAACCAAAGACACAAACACACTTATAGGATGCACAAGATTGCTTAAAAACCCTAATTGGTCAAGAATAAGTCTGGGAAGACGAAAATGACCTTAATGTACATCCAATGACACAAATGAACTTATTGGATGCCCAAGATTGGTTAAAAACCATAATTGGACAAGAATAAGCCTTTGGAGGACGAAAATGACCTAAATGTTCATCCAATGACACAAACACACCTATTGGATGCACAAGATTGCTTAAAAACCCTAATTGGAAAAGAATAAGACTAGGGAGGACGAAAATGACCTAAATGTTCATCCAATGACACAAACTCACCTATTGGATCCACAAGATTTGTTCAAAACCCTAATTAGACAAGAATAAGACTAGGGAGGACGAAAATGACCTAAATGTTCATCCAATGACACAAACACACCTTTTGGATGCACAAGATTACTTAAAAACCCTAATTGGACAAGAATAAGCCTAGGGAAGACGAAAATGACCTAAATGTACATCCAATGAAACAAATGAACTTATTGAATGCACAAGATTGGTTAAAAACCCTAATTGGACAAGAATAAGCCTATTGGGGACGAAAATGACCTAAATTTTAATCCAATGACACAAACACACCTATTGGATGCACAAGATTGGTCAAAAATCCTAATTGGACAAGAATAACCCTAGGGTGGACGAAAATGACCTAAATGTTCATCCAATGACACAAACACACTTATAGGATGCACAAGATTGCTTAAAAACCTAAGTTGGACAAGAATAAGCCTAGGGAAGATGAAAATGACCTAAATGTACATCCAATGACACAAACGAACTTATTGGATGCACACGATTGGTTAAAAACCCTAATTGGACAAGAATAAGCCTATGGAGGACGAATATGACCTAAATGTTCATCCAATGATGCAAACACACCTATTGGATGCACAAGATTACTTAAAAACCCTAATTGGACAAGAATAAGCCTTTGGAGGACGAAAATGACCTAAATGGTCATCCAATGACACAAACACACCTATTGGATGCACAAGATTGCTTAAAAACCCTAATTGGAAAAGAATAAGACTAGGGAGGACGAAAATGACCTAAATGTTCATCCAATGACACAAACACACCTATTGGATCCACAAGATTTGTTAAAAACCCTAATTAGACAAGAATAAGACTAGGGAGGACGAAAATGACCTAAATGTTCATCTAATGACACAAACACACCTATTGGATGCACAAGATTGGTTAAAAACCCTAATTATACAAGAATAAGACTAGGGAGGACGAAAATGACCTAAATGTTCATCCAATGACAGAAACACACTTATTAGATGCAGAAGATTGCTTAAAAACCCTAATTGGACAAGAATAAGCCTAGGGAGGACGAAAATGACCTAAATGTACATCCAATGACACAAATGAACTTATTGGATGCACAAGATTGGTTAAAAACCCTAATTGGACAAGAATAAGCCTATGGAGGACGAAAATGTTCTAAATGTTCATCCAATGACACAAACACACCTATTGGATGCACAAGATTACTTAAAAACCCTAATTGGACAAGAATAAGCCTAGGGAGGACAAAATTGACCTAAATGTTCATCCAATGACACAAACACACCTATTGGATGCACAAGATTACTTATAAACCCTAATTGTAATAGAATACGACTAGGGAGGACGAAAATGACCTAAATGTTCATCCAATGACACAAAAACTCCTATTGGATGCACAAGATTGGTTAAAAACTCTAATTGGACAAGAATAAGCCTAGGGGGGACGAAAATGAACTAAATGTTAATCCAATGACACAAACACACCTATTGGATGCACAAGATTGGTCAAAAACCCTAATTGGACAAGAATAACCCTAGGGTGGACGAAAATGACCGAAATGTTCATCCAATGACACAAACACACTTATAGGATGCACAAGATTGCATAAAAACCCTAATTTGACAAGAATAAGATTGGGGAAGACGAAAATGACCTTAATGTACATCCAATGACACAAATGAACTTATTGGATGCACAAGATTGGTTAAAAACCCTAATTGGACAAGAATAAGCCTTTGGAGGACGAAAATGACCTAAATGTTCATCGAATGACACAAACACACCTATTGGATGCACAAGATTGGTTAAAAACCATAATTTGTAAAGAATCAGCCTAGGGAGGACGAAAATGACCTAAATGTTCATCCAATAACACAAACACACCTATTGGAAGCACAAGATTGGTTAAAAACCCTAATTATACAAGAATAAGACTAGGGAGGACGAAAATGACCTAAATGTTCATCCAATGACAGAAACACACTTATTAGACGCAGAAGATTGCTTAAAAACCCTAATTGGACAAGAATAAGCCTAGGGAGGACGAAAATGACCTAAATGTACATCCAATGACACAAATGAAATTATTGGATGCACAAGATTGGTGAAAAATCCTAATTGGACAAGAATAAGCCTATGGAGGACGAAAATGACCTAAATGTTCATCCAATGACACAAACACACCTATTGGATGCACAAGATTACTTAAAAACCCTAATTGGACAAGAATAAGCCTAGGGAGGACGAAAATGACCTAAATGTTCATCCAATGACACAAACACACTTATTAGATGCACAAGATTGCTTAAAAACCCTAATTGGAAAGAATAAGCCTAGGGAGGATGAAAATGACCTAAATGTACATCCAATGACACAAATGAACTTATTGGATGCACAAGATTGGTTAAAAACCCTAATTGGACAAGAATAAGCCTATGGAGGACGAAAATGACCTAAATGTTCATCCAATGACACAAACACACCTATTGGATGCACAAGATTAGTTAGAAACCCTAATTGGACAAGAATAAGCCTAGGAAGGACGAAAATGACCTAAATGTTAATCCAATGACACAAATGAACTTATTGGATGCACAAGATTGGTTAAAAACCCTAATTGGACAAGAATAAGCCTAGGGAGAACGAAAATGACCTAAATGTTAATCCAATGACACAACTCAACTTATTGGATGCACAAGATTGGTTAAAAACCCTAATTGGACAAAATAAGCCTAGGGAGGACGAAAATGACCTAATTGTTCATCCAATGACACAAACACACCTATTGGATGCACAAGATTGGTTAAAAACCCTAATTGGACAAGAATATGCCTAGGGAGGACGAAAATGACCTAATTGATCATCCAATGACACAAACACACCTATTGGATGCACAAGATTGGTTAAAAACCCTAATTGGACAAGAATATGCCTAGGGAGGACAAAAATGACCTAAATATTAATTCAATGACACAAATAAACTTATCGGATGCACAAGATTGGTTAAAAACCCTAATTGGACAAGAATAAGCCTAGGGAGGACGAAAATGACCTAATTGATCATCCAATGACACAAACACACCTATTGGATGCACAAGATTGGTTAAAAACCCTAATTGGACAAGAATATGCCTAGGGAGGACGAAAATGACCTCAATGTAAATCCAATGACACAAATGAACTTATTGGATGCACAAGATTGGTTAAAAACCCTAATTGGACAAGAATAAGCCTAGGGAGGACGAAAATGACCTAATTGATCATCCAATGACACAAACACACCTATTGGATGCACAAGATTGGTTAAAAACCCTAATTGGACAAGAATATGCCTAGGGAGGACGAAAATGACCTAAATGTTCGTCCAATGACACAAATGAACTTATTGGATGCACAAGATTGGTTAAAAACCCTAATTGGACAAGAATAAGCCTAGGGAGGACGAAAATGACCTAAATGTTCATCCAATGACACAAACACACCTATTAGATGCACAAGATTGCTTAAAAACCCTAATTAGAGAAGAATAAGACTAGGGAGGACCAAAATGACCTAAATGTTCATCCAATGACACAAACACACTTATTAGATGCACAAGATTGCTTAAAAACCCTAATTGGACAAGAATAAGCCTAGGGAGGACGAAAATGACCTAAATGTACATCCAATGACACAAATGAACTTATTGGATGCACAAGATTGGTTAAAAACCCTAATTGGACAAGAATAAGCCTATGGAGGACGAAAATGACCTAAATGTTCATCCAATGACACAAACACACCTATTGGATGCACAAGATTACTTAAAAACCCAAATTGGACAAGAATAAGCCTAGGGAAGACAAAAATGAACTAAATGTACATCCAATGACACAAATGAACTTATTGGATGCACAAGATTGGTTAAAAACCCTAATTGGACAAAAATAAGCCTATGGAGGACGAAAATGACCTAAATGTTCATCCAATGACACAAACACACCTATTGGATGCACAAGATTGCTTAAAAACCCTAATTGGACAAGAATAAGCCTAGGGAGGACGAAAATGACCTAAATGTTCATCCAATGACACAAACACACTTATTAGATGCACAAGATTGGTTAAAAACCCTAATTGGACAAGAATAAGCCTAGGGAGGACGAAAATGACCTAAATGTACATCCAATGACACAAATGAACTTATTGGATGCACAAGATTGGTTAAAAATCCTAATTGGACAAGAATAAGCCTATGGAGGACGAAAATGACCTAAATCTTCATCCAATGACACAAATACACCTATTGGATGCACAAGATTACTTAAAAACCCTAATTGGACAAGAATAAGCCTAGGGAGGACGAAAATGACCTAAATGTTCATCCAATGACACAAACACACCTATTGGATGCACAAGATTGCTTAAAAACCCTAATTAGACAAGAATAAGACTAGGGAGGACGAAAATGACCTAAATGTTCATCCAATGACACAAACACTCTTATTAGAAGCACAAGATTGCTTAAAAACCCTAATTGGACAAGAATAAGCCTAGGGAGGACGAAAATGACCTAAATGTTCATCCAATGACACAAACACACCTATTGGATGCACAAGATTGCTTAAAAACCCTAATTAGACAAGAATAAGACTAGCGAGGACGAAAATGACCTAAATGTTCATCCAATGACACAAACACACTTATTAGATGCACAAGATTTCTTAAAAACCCTAATTGGACAAGAATAATCCTAGGGAGGACGAAAATGACCTAAATGTACATCCAATGACACAAATGAACCTATTGGATGCACAAGATTGCTTAAAAACCCTAATTAGACAAGAATAAGACTAGGGAGGACGAAAATGACTTAAATGTTCATCCAATGACACAAACACACCTATTGGATGCACAAGATTGCTTAAAAACCCTAATTGGAAAAGAATAAGACTAGGGAGGACGAAAATGACCTAAATGTTCATCCAATGACACAAACACACCTATTGGATCCACAAGATTTGTTCAAAACCCTAATTAGACAAGAATAAGACTAG
>JBBPBR010000004.1:34290933-34306899 GCA_037974775.1 Cicer pinnatifidum | reverse complement strand
CAAATGAACTTATTGGATGCACAAGATTGGTTAAAAATCCTAATTGGACAAGAATAAGCCTATGGAGGACGAAAATGACCTAAATGTTCATCCAATGACACAAACACACCTATTGGATGCACAAGATTACTTAAAAACCCTAATTGGACAAGAATAAGCCTTGGGAGGACAAAATTGACCTAAATGTTCATCCAATGACACAAACACACCTATTGGATGCACAAGATTACTTATAAACCCTAATTGGACAAGAATACGACAAGGGAGGACGAAAATGACCTAAATGTTCCTCCAATGACACAAACACTCCTATTGGATGCACAAGATTGGTTAAAAACTCTAATTGGACAACAATAAGCCTAGGGAGGACGAAAATGAACTAAATGTTAATCCAATGACACAAACACACCTATTGGATGCACAAGATTGGTCAAAAACCCTAATTGGACAAGAATAACCCTCGGGTGGACGAAAATGACCGAAATGTTCAACCAAAGACACAAACACACTTATTGGATGCACAAGATTGCTTAAAAATCCTAATTGGACAAGAATAAGCCTGGGAAGACGAAAATGACCTTAATGTACATCCAATGACACAAATGAACTTATTGGATGCCCAAGATTGGTTAAAAACCATAATTGGACAAGAATAAGCCTTTGGAGGACGAAAATGACCTAAATGTTCATCCAATGACACAAACACACCTATTGGATGCACAAGATTGCTTAAAAACCCTAATTGGAAAAGAATAAGACTAGGGAGGACGAAAATGACCTAAATGTTCATCCAATGACACAAACTCACCTATTGGATCCACAAGATTTGTTCAAAACCCTAATTAGACAAGAATAAGACTAGGGAGGACGAAAATGACCTAAATGTTCATCCAATGACACAAACACACCTTTTGGATGCACAAGATTACTTAAAAACCCTAATTGGACAAGAATAAGCCTAGGGAAGACGAAAATGACCTAAATGTACATCCAATGACACAAATGAACTTATTGAATGCACACGATTGGTTAAAAACCCTAATTGGACAAGAATAAGCCTATTGGGGACGAAAATGACCTAAATTTTAATCCAATGACACAAACACACCTATTGGATGCACAAGATTGGTCAAAAATCCTAATTGGACAAGAATAACCCTAGGGTGGACGAAAATGACCTAAATGTTCATCCAATGACACAAACACACTTATAGGATGCACAAGATTGCTTAAAAACCTAAGTTGGACAAGAATAAGCCTAGGGAAGATGAAAATGACCTAAATGTACATCCAATGACACAAACGAACTTATTGGATGCACACGATTGGTTAAAAACCCTAATTGGACAAGAATAAGCCTATGGAGGACGAATATGACCTAAATGTTCATCCAATGATGCAAACACACCTATTGGATGCACAAGATTACTTAAAAACCCTAATTGGACAAGAATAAGCCTTTGGAGGACGAAAATGACCTAAATGGTCATCCAATGACACAAACACACCTATTGGATGCACAAGATTGCTTAAAAACCCTAATTGGAAAAGAATAAGACTAGGGAGGACGAAAATGACCTAAATGTTCATCCAATGACACAAACACACCTATTGGATCCACAAGATTTGTTCAAAACCCTAATTAGACAAGAATAAGACTAGGGAGGACGAAAATGACCTAAATGTTCATCTAATGTCACAAACACACCTATTGGATGCACAAGATTGGTTAAAAACCCTAATTATACAAGAATAAGACTAGGGAGGACGAAAATGACCTAAATGTTCATCCAATGACAGAAACACACTTATTAGATGCAGAAGATTGCTTAAAAACCCTAATTGGACAAGAATAAGCCTAGGGAGGACGAAAATGACCTAAATGTACATCCAATGACACAAATGAACTTATTGGATGCACAAGATTGGTTAAAAACCCTAATTGGACAAGAATAAGCCTATGGAGGACGAAAATGACCTAAATGTTCATCCAATGACACAAACTCACCTATTGGATCCACAAGATTTGTTCAAAACCCTAATTAGACAAGAATAAGACTAGGGAGGACGAAAATGACCTAAATGTTCATCCAATGACACAAACACACATTTTGGATGCACAAGATTACTTAAAAACCCTAATTGGACAAGAATAAGCCTAGGGAAGACGAAAATGACCTAAATGTACATCCAATGACACAAATGAACTTATTGAATGCACAAGATTGGTTAAAAACCCTAATTGGACAAGAATAAGCCTATTGGGGACGAAAATGACCTAAATTTTAATCCAATGACACAAACACACCTATTGGATGCACAAGATTGGTCAAAAATCCTAATTGGACAAGAATAACCCTAGGGTGGACGAAAATGACCTAAATGTTCATCCAATGACACAAACACACTTATAGGATGCACAAGATTGCTTAAAAACCTAAGTTGGACAAGAATAAGCCTAGGGAAGATGAAAATGACCTAAATGTACATCCAATGACACAAACGAACTTATTGGATGCACACGATTGGTTAAAAACCCTAATTGGACAAGAATAAGCCTATGGAGGACGAATATGACCTAAATGTTCATCCAATGATGCAAACACACCTATTGGATGCACAAGATTACTTAAAAACCCTAATTGGACAAGAATAAGCCTTTGGAGGACGAAAATGACCTAAATGGTCATCCAATGACACAAACACACCTATTGGATGCACAAGATTGCTTAAAAACCCTAATTGGAAAAGAATAAGACTAGGGAGGACGAAAATGACCTAAATGTTCATCCAATGACACAAACACACCTATTGGATCCACAAGATTTGTTCAAAACCCTAATTAGACAAGAATAAGACTAGGGAGGACGAAAATGACCTAAATGTTCATCTAATGACACAAACACACCTATTGGATGCACAAGATTGGTTAAAAACCCTAATTATACAAGAATAAGACTAGGGAGGACGAAAATGACCTAAATGTTCATCCAATGACAGAAACACACTTATTAGATGCAGAAGATTGCTTAAAAACCCTAATTGGACAAGAATAAGCCTAGGGAGGACGAAAATGACCTAAATGTACATCCAATGACACAAATGAACTTATTGGATGCACAAGATTGGTTAAAAACCCTAATTGGACAAGAATAAGCCTATGGAGGACGAAAATGTTCTAAATGTTCATCCAATGACACAAACACACCTATTGGATGCACAAGATTACTTAAAAACCCTAATTGGACAAGAATAAGCCTAGGGAGGACAAAATTGACCTAAATGTTCATCCAATGACACAAACACACCTATTGGATGCACAAGATTACTTATAAACCCTAATTGTAATAGAATACGACTAGGGAGGACGAAAATGACCTAAATGTTCATCCAATGACACAAAAACTCCTATTGGATGCACAAGATTGGTTAAAAACTCTAATTGGACAAGAATAAGCCTAGGGGGGACGAAAATGAACTAAATGTTAATCCAATGACACAAACACACCTATTGGATGCACAAGATTGGTCAAAAACCCTAATTGGACAAGAATAACCCTAGGGTGGACGAAAATGACCGAAATGTTCATCCAATGACACAAACACACTTATAGGATGCACAAGATTGCATAAAAACCCTAATTTGACAAGAATAAGATTGGGGAAGACGAAAATGACCTTAATGTACATCCAATGACACAAATGAACTTATTGGATGCACAAGATTGGTTAAAAACCCTAATTGGACAAGAATAAGCCTTTGGAGGACGAAAATGACCTAAATGTTCATCGAATGACACAAACACACCTATTGGATGCACAAGATTGGTTAAAAACCATAATTTGTAAAGAATCAGCCTAGGGAGGACGAAAATGACCTAAATGTTCATCCAATAACACAAACACACCTATTGGAAGCACAAGATTGGTTAAAAACCCTAATTATACAAGAATAAGACTAGGGAGGACGAAAATGACCTAAATGTTCATCCAATGACAGAAACACACTTATTAGACGCAGAAGATTGCTTAAAAACCCTAATTGGACAAGAATAAGCCTAGGGAGGACGAAAATGACCTAAATGTACATCCAATGACACAAATGAAATTATTGGATGCACAAGATTGGTGAAAAATCCTAATTGGACAAGAATAAGCCTATGGAGGACGAAAATGACCTAAATGTTCATCCAATGACACAAACACACCTATTGGATGCACAAGATTACTTAAAAACCCTAATTGGACAAGAATAAGCCTAGGGAGGACAAAATTGACCTAAATGTTCATCCAATGACACAAACACACCTATTGGATGCACAAGATTACTTATAAACCCTAATTGGACAAGAATACGACTAGGGAGGACGAAAATGACCTAAATGTTCATCCAATGACACAAACACTCCTATTGGATGCACAAGATTAGTTAAAAACTCTAATTGGACAAGAATAAGCCTAGGGGGGAGGAAAATGAACTAAATGTTAATTCAATGACACAAACACACCTATTGGATGCACAAGATTGGTCAAAAACCCTAATTGGACAAGAATAACCCTAGGGTGGACGAAAATGACCGAAATGTTCATCCAATGACACAAACACACTTATAGGATGCACAAGATTGCATAAAAACCCTAATTTGACAGGAATAAGATTGGGGAAGACGAAAATGACCTTAATGTACATCCAATGACACAAATGAACTTATTGGATGCACAAGATTGGTTAAAAACCCTAATTGGACAAGAATAAGCCTTTGGAGGACGAAAATGACCTAAATGTTCATCGAATGACACAAACACACCTATTGGATGCACAAGATTTGTTAAAAACCATAATTTGTAAAGAATCAGCCTAGGGAGGACGAAAATGACCTAAATGTTCATCCAATGACACAAACACACCTATTGGATGCACAAGATTGGTTAAAAACCCTAATTATACAAGAATAAGACTAGGGAGGACGAAAATGACCTAAATGTTCATCCAATGACAGAAACACACTTATTAGATGCAGAAGATTGCTTAAAAACCCTAATTGGACAAGAATAAGCCTAGGGAGGACGAAAATGACCTAAATGTACATCCAATGACACAAATGAACTTATTGGATGCACAAGATTGGTTAAAAATCCTAATTGGACAAGAATAAGCCTATGGAGGACGAAAATGACCTAAATGTTCATCCAATGACACAAACACACCTATTGGATGCACAAGATTACTTAAAAACCCTAATTGGACAAGAATAAGCCTTGGGAGGACAAAATTGACCTAAATGTTCATCCAATGACACAAACACACCTATTGGATGCACAAGATTACTTATAAACCCTAATTGGACAAGAATACGACAAGGGAGGACGAAAATGACCTAAATGTTCCTCCAATGACACAAACACTCCTATTGGATGCACAAGATTGGTTAAAAACTCTAATTGGACAACAATAAGCCTAGGGAGGACGAAAATGAACTAAATGTTAATCCAATGACACAAACACACCTATTGGATGCACAAGATTGGTCAAAAACCCTAATTGGACAAGAATAACCCTCGGGTGGACGAAAATGACCGAAATGTTCAACCAAAGACACAAACACACTTATTGGATGCACAAGATTGCTTAAAAACCCTAATTGGACAAGAATAAGCCTGGGAAGACGAAAATGACCTTAATGTACATCCAATGACACAAATGAACTTATTGGATGCCCAAAATTGGTTAAAAACCATAATTGGACAAGAATAAGCCTTTGGAGGACGAAAATGACCTAAATGTTCATCCAATGACACAAACACACCTATTGGATGCACAAGATTGCTTAAAAACCCTAATTGGAAAAGAATAAGACTAGGGAGGACGAAAATGACCTAAATGTTCATCCAATGACACAAACTCACCTATTGGATCCACAAGATTTGTTCAAAACCCTAATTAGACAAGAATAAGACTAGGGAGGACGAAAATGACCTAAATGTTCATCCAATGACACAAACACACCTTTTGGATGCACAAGATTACTTAAAAACCCTAATTGGACAAGAATAAGCCTAGGGAAGACGAAAATGACCTAAATGTACATCCAATGACACAAATGAACTTATTGAATGCACAAGATTGGTTAAAAACCCTAATTGGACAAGAATAAGCCTATTGGGGACGAAAATGACCTAAATTTTAATCCAATGACACAAACACACCTATTGGATGCACAAGATTGGTCAAAAATCCTAATTGGACAAGAATAACCCTAGGGTGGACGAAAATGACCTAAATGTTCATCCAATGACACAAACACACTTATAGGATGCACAAGATTGCTTAAAAACCTAAGTTGGACAAGAATAAGCCTAGGGAAGATGAAAATGACCTAAATGTACATCCAATGACACAAACGAACTTATTGGATGCACACGATTGGTTAAAAACCCTAATTGGACAAGAATAAGCCTATGGAGGACGAATATGACCTAAATGTTCATCCAATGATGCAAACACACCTATTGGATGCACAAGATTACTTAAAAACCCTAATTGGACAAGAATAAGCCTTTGGAGGACGAAAATGACCTAAATGGTCATCCAATGACACAAACACACCTATTGGATGCACAAGATTGCTTAAAAACCCTAATTGGAAAAGAATAAGACTAGGGAGGACGAAAATGACCTAAATGTTCATCCAATGACACAAACACACCTATTGGATCCACAAGATTTGTTAAAAACCCTAATTAGACAAGAATAAGACTAGGGAGGACGAAAATGACCTAAATGTTCATCTAATGACACAAACACACCTATTGGATGCACAAGATTGGTTAAAAACCCTAATTATACAAGAATAAGACTAGGGAGGACGAAAATGACCTAAATGTTCATCCAATGACAGAAACACACTTATTAGATGCAGAAGATTGCTTAAAAACCCTAATTGGACAAGAATAAGCCTAGGGAGGACGAAAATGACCTAAATGTACATCCAATGACACAAATGAACTTATTGGATGCACAAGATTGGTTAAAAACCCTAATTGGACAAGAATAAGCCTATGGAGGACGAAAATGTTCTAAATGTTCATCCAATGACACAAACACACCTATTGGATGCACAAGATTACTTAAAAACCCTAATTGGACAAGAATAAGCCTAGGGAGGACAAAATTGACCTAAATGTTCATCCAATGACACAAACACACCTATTGGATGCACAAGATTACTTATAAACCCTAATTGTAATAGAATACGACTAGGGAGGACGAAAATGACCTAAATGTTCATCCAATGACACAAAAACTCCTATTGGATGCACAAGATTGGTTAAAAACTCTAATTGGACAAGAATAAGCCTAGGGGGGACGAAAATGAACTAAATGTTAATCCAATGACACAAACACACCTATTGGATGCACAAGATTGGTCAAAAACCCTAATTGGACAAGAATAACCCTAGGGTGGACGAAAATGACCGAAATGTTCATCCAATGACACAAACACACTTATAGGATGCACAAGATTGCATAAAAACCCTAATTTGACAAGAATAAGATTGGGGAAGACGAAAATGACCTTAATGTACATCCAATGACACAAATGAACTTATTGGATGCACAAGATTGGTTAAAAACCCTAATTGGACAAGAATAAGCCTTTGGAGGACGAAAATGACCTAAATGTTCATCGAATGACACAAACACACCTATTGGATGCACAAGATTGGTTAAAAACCATAATTTGTAAAGAATCAGCCTAGGGAGGACGAAAATGACCTAAATGTTCATCCAATAACACAAACACACCTATTGGAAGCACAAGATTGGTTAAAAACCCTAATTATACAAGAATAAGACTAGGGAGGACGAAAATGACCTAAATGTTCATCCAATGACAGAAACACACTTATTAGACGCAGAAGATTGCTTAAAAACCCTAATTGGACAAGAATAAGCCTAGGGAGGACGAAAATGACCTAAATGTACATCCAATGACACAAATGAACTTATTGGATGCACAAGATTGGTTAAAAATCCTAATTGGACAAGAATAAGCCTATGGAGGACGAAAATGACCTAAATGTTCATCCAATGACACAAACACACCTATTGGATGCACAAGATTACTTAAAAACCCTAATTGGACAAGAATAAGCCTAGGGAGGACAAAATTGACCTAAATGTTCATCCAATGACACAAACACACCTATTGGATGCACAAGATTACTTACAAACCCTAATTGGACAAGAATACGACAAGGGAGGACGAAAATGACCTAAATGTTCATCCAATGACACAAACACTCCTATTGGATGCACAAGATTGGTTAAAAACTCTAATTGGACAACAATAAGCCTAGGGAGGACGAAAATGAACTAAATGTTAATCCAATGACACAAACACACCTATTGGATGCACAAGATTGGTCAAAAATCCTAATTGGACAAGAATAACCCTAGGGTGGACGAAAATGACCGAAATGTTCAACCAAAGACACAAACACACTTATAGGATGCACAAGATTGCTTAAAAACCCTAATTGGACAAGAATAAGCCTGGGAAGACGAAAATGACCTTAATGTACATCCAATGACACAAATGAACTTATTGGATGCCCAAGATTGGTTAAAAACCATAATTGGACAAGAATAAGCCTTTGGAGGACGAAAATGACCTAAATGTTCATCCAATGACACAAACACACCTATTGGATGCACAATATTTCTTAAAAACCCTAATTAGACAAGAATAAAACTAGGGAGGACGAAAATGAGCTAAATGTTCATCCAATGACACAAACCCACTTATTGGATGCACAAGATTTCTTAAAAACCCTAATTGGACAAGAATAAGCCTAGGGAGGACGAAAATGACCTAAATGTACATCCAATGACACAAATGAACTTATTGGATGCACAAGATTGGTTAAAAACCCTAATTGGACAAGAATAAGCCTTTGGAGGACGAAAATGACCTAACTATTCATCCAATGACACAAACACACCTATTGGATGCAGAAGATTGCCTAAAAACCCTAATAGGACAAGAATAAGCCTAGGGAAGACGAAAATGACCTAAATGTACATTCAATGACACAAATGAACTTATTGGATGCACCAGATTGGTTAAAAGCCCTAATTGGACAACAATAAGCCTATGGAGGATGAAAATGACATAAATGTTCATCCAATGACTCAAACACACCTATTAGATGCACAAGATTACTTAAAAACCCTAATTGGACAAGAATATGCCTAGGGAGGACGAAAATGACCTAAATGTTCATCCAATGACACAAACACACCTATTGGATGCTCAAGATTGGTTAAAAACCCTAATTGGACAAGAATAAGCCTAG
Source organism: Cicer pinnatifidum (assembly GCA_037974775.1). Classification (NCBI taxonomy): domain Eukaryota; kingdom Viridiplantae; phylum Streptophyta; class Magnoliopsida; order Fabales; family Fabaceae; genus Cicer; species Cicer pinnatifidum. The sequence goes on along the minus strand of JBBPBR010000004.1, from coordinate 34,297,539 downwards.
GGGGGACGAAAATGACCTAAATGTTAATCCAATGACACAAACACACCTATTGGATGCACAAGAATGGTCAAAAACCCTAATTGGACAAGAATTACCCTAGGGTGGACGAAAATGACCTAAAGGTTCATCCAATGACACAAACACACCTATTGGATGCACAAGATTGCCTAAAAACCCTAATTGGACAAGAATAAGCCTAGGGAAGACGAAAATGATCTAAATGTACATCCAAGGACACAAATGAACTTATTGGATGCACCAGATTGGTTAAAAGCCCTAATTGGACAACAATAAACCTATGGAGGATGAAAATGACCTAATTGTTCATCCAATGACACAAACACACCTATTGGATGCACAAGATTACTTAAAAACCCTAATTGGACAAGAATATGCCTAGGGAGGACGAAAATGACCTAAATGTTCATCCAATGACATAAACACACCTATTGGATGCACGAGATTACTTAAAAACCCTAATTGGACAAGAATATTACTAGGGAGGACGAAAATGACCTAAATGTTCATCCAATGACACAAACACACCTATTGGATGCACAAGATTGGTTAAAAACCCTAATTGGACTAGAATAAGCCTAGGGGGGACGAAAATGACCTAAATGTTAATCCAATGACACAAACACACCTATTGGATGCACAAGAATGGTCCAAAACCCTAATTGGACAAGAATAACCCTAGGCTGGACGAAAATTACCTAAATGTTCATCCAATGACACAAACACACTTATAGGATGCACAAGATTGCTTAAAAACCCTAATTAGACAAGAATAAGCCTAGGGAAGACCAAAATGACCTTAATGTACATCCAATGACACAAATGAACTTATTGGATGCACAAGAGGTTAAAAACCCTAATTGGAGAAGAATAAGCCTTTGGAGGACGAAAATGACCTAAATGTTCATCCAATGCCACAAACACACCTATTGGATGGACAAGATTGGATAAAAACCCTAATTGGAAAAGAATAAGACTAGGGAGGACGAAAATGAGCTAAATGTTCATCCAATGACACAAACACACCTATTGGATCCACAAGATTTGTTCAAAACCCTAATTGGACAAGAATAAGCCTAGGGAGGACGAAAATGACCTAATTGTTCATCCAATGACACAAACACACCTATTGGATGCACAAGATTACCTAAAAACCCTAATTGGACAAGAATACGACCAGGGAGGACGAAAATGACCTAAATGTTCATCCAATGACACAAACACACCTATTGGATGCACAAGATTAGTTAACAACCCTAATTGGACAAGAATAAGCCTAGGGGACCTAAGTGTTCATCCAATGACACAAACACACCTATTGGATGCACAAGATTGGTAAAAAACCCTAATTGGACAAGAATAACCCTAGTGTGGCCGAAAATGACCTAAATGTTCATCCAATGACACAAACACACCTATTGGATGCACAAGATTGCTTAAAAACCCTAATTGGAAAAGAATAAGACTAGGGAGGACGAAAATGACCTAAATGTTCATCCAATGACACAAAGACACCTATTGGATCCACAAGATTTGTTCAAAACCCTAATTAGACAAGAATAAGACTAGGGAGGACGAAAATGACCTAAATGTTCATCCAATGACACAAACACACCTTTTGGATGTATAAGATTACTTAAAAACCCTAATTGGACAAGAATAAGCCTAGGGAAGACGAAAATGACCTAAATGTACATCCAATGACACAAATGAACTTATGGAATGCACAAGATTGGTTAAAAACCCTAATTGGACAAGAATAAGCCTATTGGGGACGAAAATGACCTAAATTTTAATCCAATGACACAAACACACCTATTGGATGCACAAGATTGGTCAAAAATCCTAATTGGACAAGAATAACCCTAGGGTGGACGAAAATGACCTAAATGTTCATCCAATGACACACACACACTTATAGGATGCACAAGATTGCTTAAAAACCTAAGTTGGACAAGAATAAGCCTAGGGAAGATGAAAATGACCTAAATGTACATCCAATGACACAAACGAACTTATTGGATGCACACGATTGGTTAAAAACCCTAATTGGACAAGAATAAGCCTATGGAGGACGAATATGACCTAAATGTTCATCCAATGATGCAAACACACCTATTGGATGCACAAGATTACTTAAAAACCCTAATTGGACAAGAATAAGCCTATGGAGGACGAAAATGACCTAAATGGTCATCCAATGACACAAACACACCTATTGGATGCACAAGATTGCTTAAAAACCCTAATTGGAAAAGAATAAGACTAGGGAGGACGAAAATGACCTAAATGTTCATCCAATGACACAAACACACCTATTGGATCCACAAGATTTGTTCAAAACCCTAATTAGACAAGAATAAGACTAGGGAGGACGAAAATGACCTAAATGTTCATCTAATGACACAAACACACCTATTGGATGCACAAGATTGGTTAAAAACCCTAATTATACAAGAATAAGACTAGGGAGGACGAAAATGACCTAAATGTTCATCCAATGACAGAAACACACTTATTAGATGCAGAAGATTGCTTAAAAACCCTAATTGGACAAGAATAAGCCTAGGGAGGACGAAAATGACCTAAATGTACATCCAATGACACAAATGAACTTATTGGATGCACAAGATTGGTTAAAAACCCTAATTGGACAAGAATAAGCCTATGGAGGACGAAAATGTTCTAAATGTTCATCCAATGACACAAACACACCTATTGGATGCACAAGATTACTTAAAAACCCTAATTGGACAAGAATAAGCCTAGGGAGGACAAAATTGACCTAAATGTTCATCCAATGACACAAACACACCTATTGGATGCACAAGATTACTTATAAACCCTAATTGTAATAGAATACGACTAGGGAGGACGAAAATGACCTAAATGTTCATCCAATGACACAAAAACTCCTATTGGATGCACAAGATTGGTTAAAAACTCTAATTGGACAAGAATAAGCCTAGGGGGGACGAAAATGAACTAAATGTTAATCCAATGACACAAACACACCTATTGGATGCACAAGATTGGTCAAAAACCCTAATTGGACAAGAATAACCCTAGGGTGGACGAAAATGACCGAAATGTTCATCCAATGACACAAACACACTTATAGGATGCACAAGATTGCATAAAAACCCTAATTTGACAAGAATAAGATTGGGGAAGACGAAAATGACCTTAATGTACATCCAATGACACAAATGAACTTATTGGATGCACAAGATTGGTTAAAAACCCTAATTGGACAAGAATAAGCCTTTGGAGGACGAAAATGACCTAAATGTTCATCGAATGACACAAACACACCTATTGGATGCACAAGATTGGTTAAAAACCATAATTTGTAAAGAATCAGCCTAGGGAGGACGAAAATGACCTAAATGTTCATCCAATAACACAAACACACCTATTGGAAGCACAAGATTGGTTAAAAACCCTAATTATACAAGAATAAGACTAGGGAGGACGAAAATGACCTAAATGTTCATCCAATGACAGAAACACACTTATTAGACGCAGAAGATTGCTTAAAAACCCTAATTGGACAAGAATAAGCCTAGGGAGGACGAAAATGACCTAAATGTACATCCAATGACACAAATGAAATTATTGGATGCACAAGATTGGTGAAAAATCCTAATTGGACAAGAATAAGCCTATGGAGGACGAAAATGACCTAAATGTTCATCCAATGACACAAACACACCTATTGGATGCACAAGATTACTTAAAAACCCTAATTGGACAAGAATAAGCCTAGGGAGGACAAAAATGACCTAAATGTTCATCCAATGACACAAACACACCTATTGGATGCACAAGATTACTTAAAAACCCTAATTGGACAAGAATAAGCCTAGGGAGGACGAAAATGACCTAAATGTTCATCCAATGACACAAACACACCTATTGGATGCATAAGATTGCTTAAAAACTCTAATTAGACAAGAATAAGACTAGGGAGGACGAAAATGACCTAAATGTTCATCCAATGACACAAACACACTTATTGGATGCACAAGATTGCTTAAAAACCCTAATTGGACAAGAATAAGCCTAGGGAGGACGAAAATGACCTAAATGTACATCCAATGACACAAATGAACTTATTGGATGCACAAGATTGGTTAAAAACCCTAATTGGACAAGAATAAGCCTAGGGAGGACGAAAATGACGTAAATGTTCATCCAATGACACAAACACACCTATTGGATGCACAAGATTGGTTAGAAACCCTAATTGGACAAGAATAAGCCTAGGAAGGACGAAAATGACCTAAATGTTAATCCAATGACACAAATGAACTTGTTGGATGCACAAGATTGGTTAAAAACCCTAATTGGACAAGAATAAGACTAGGGAGGACGAAAATGACCTAAATGTTCATCCAATGACACAAACACACCTATTGGATGCACAAGATTGGTTAGAAACCCTAATTGGACAAGAATAAGCCTAGAAAGGACGAAAATGACCTAAATGTTAATCCAATGACACAAATGAACTTATTGGATGCACAAGATTGGTTAAAAACCCTAATTGGACAAGAATAAGACTAGGGAGGACGAAAATGACCTAAATGTTCATCCAATGACACAAACACACCTATTGGATGCACAAGATTGGTTAGAAACCCTAATTGAACAAGAATAAGCCTAGGAAGGTCGAAAATGACCTAAATGTTCATCCAATGACACAAATGAACTTATTGGATGCACAAGATTGGTTAAAAACCCTAATTGGACAAGAATAAGACTAGGGAGGACGAAAATGACCTAAATATTAATCTAATGACACAAACACACCTATTGGATGCACAAGATTGGTTAGAAACCCTAATTGCACAAGAATAAGCCTAGGGAGAGCGAAAATGACCTAAATGTTAATCCAATGACACAAATGAACTTATTGGATGCACAAGATTGCTTAAAACCCTAGTTGGACAAGAATAAGCCTAGGGAGGACGAAAATGACCTAAATGTTCATCCAATGACACAAACACGCCTATTGGATGCACAAGATTGGTTAAAAACCCTAATTGCACAAAAATAAGCCTAGGGAGGGCGAAAATGACCTAAATGTTCATCCAATGACACAAATGAACTTATTGGATGCACATGATTGGTTAAAAACCCTAATTGGACAAGAATAAGACTAGGGAGGACGAAAATGACCTAAATGTTAATCTAATGACACAAACACACCTATTGGATGCACAAGATTGGTTAGAAACCCTAATTGCACAAGAATAAGCCTAGGGAGAGCGAAAATGACCTAAATGTTAATCCAATGACACAAATGAACTTATTGGATGCACAAGATTGGTTAAAAACCCTAATTGGACAAGAATAAGACTAGGGAGGACGAAAATGACCTAAATGTTCATCCAATGACACAAACACACCTATTGGATGCACAAGATTGGTTAGAAACCCTAATTGGACAAGAATAAGCCTAGGGAGGACGAAAATGACCTAAATGTTCACCCAATGACACAAATGAACTTATTGGATGCACAAGATTGGTTAAAAACCCTAATTGGACAAGAATAAGCCTAGGGAGGACGAAAATGACCTAAATGTTCATATAATGACACAAACACACCTATTGGATGCACAAGATTGGTTAAAAACCCTAATTGGACAAGAATAAGCATAGGGAGGACGAAAATGACCTAAATGTTCATCCAATGACACAAATGAACTTATTGGATGCACAAGATTGGTTAAAAACCCTAATTGGACAAGAATAAGACTAGGGAGGACGAAAATGACCTAAATGTTCATCCAATGACACAAACACACCTATTGGATGCACAAGATTGGTTAAAAACCCTAATTGGACAAGAATAAGCACAGGGAGGACGAAAATGACCTAAATGTTCATCCAATGACACAAATGAACTTATTGGATGCATAAGATTGGTTAAAAACCCTAATTGGACAAGAATAAGCTTAGGGTGGACGAAAATGACCTAAATGTTCATCCAATGACACAAACACACCTATTGGATGCACAAGATTGGTTAAAAACCCTAATTGGACAATAATAAGCATAGGGAGGACGAAAATGACCTAAATGTTAATCCAATGACACAAATGAACTTATTGGATGCACAAGATTGGTTAAAAACCCTAATTGGACAAGAATAAGACTAGGGAGGACGAAAATGACCTAAATGTTCATCCAATGACACAAACACACCTATTGGATGCACAAGATTGGTTAAAAACCCTAATTGGACAAGAATAAGCCTAGGGGGGACGAAAATGACCTAAATGTTAATCCAATGACACAAACACACCTATTGGATGCACAAGAATGGTCAAAAACCCTAATTGGACAAGAATAACCCTAGGGTGGACGAAAATGACCTAAAGGTTCATCCAATGACACAAACACACCTATTGGATGCACAAGATTGCCTAAAAACCCTAATTGGACAAGAATAAGCCTAGGGAAGACGAAAATGATCTAAATGTACATCCAAGGACACAAATGAACTTATTGGATGCACCAGATTGGTTAAAAGCCCTAATTGGACAACAATAAACCTATGGAGGATGAAAATGACCTAA
>JBBPBR010000004.1:34278154-34290923 GCA_037974775.1 Cicer pinnatifidum | reverse complement strand
ACACACTTATAGGATGCACAAGATTGCTTAAAAACCTAAGTTGGACAAGAATAAGCCTAGGGAAGATGAAAATGACCTAAATGTACATCCAATGACACAAACGAACTTATTGGATGCACACGATTGGTTAAAAACCCTAATTGGACAAGAATAAGCCTATGGAGGACGAATATGACCTAAATGTTCATCCAATGATGCAAACACACCTACTGGATGCACAAGATTACTTAAAAACCCTAATTGGACAAGAATAAGCCTTTGGAGGACGAAAATGACCTAAATGGTCATCCAATGACACAAACACACCTATTGGATGCACAAGATTGCTTAAAAACCCTAATTGGAAAAGAATAAGACTAGGGAGGACGAAAATGACCTAAATGTTCATCCAATGACACAAACACACCTATTGGATCCACAAGATTTGTTCAAAACCCTAATTAGACAAGAATAAGACTAGGGAGGACGAAAATGACCTAAATGCTCATCTATTGACACAAACACACCTATTGGATGCACAAGATTGGTTAAAAACCCTAATTATACAAGAATAAGACTAGGGAGGACGAAAATGACCTAAATGTTCATCCAATGACAGAAACACACTTATTAGATGCAGAAGATTGCTTAAAAACCCTAATTGGACAAGAATAAGCCTAGGGAGGACGAAAATGACCTAAATGTACATCCAATGACACAAATGAACTTATTGGATGCACAAGATTGGTTAAAAACCCTAATTGGACAAGAATAAGCCTATGGAGGACGAAAATGACCTAAATGTTCATCCAATGACACAAACACACCTATTGGATGCACAAGATTACTTAAAAACCCTAATTGGACAAGAATAAGCCTAGGGAGGACAAAATTGACCTAAATGTTCATCCAATGACACAAACACACCTATTGGATGCACAAGATTACTTATAAACCCTAATTGGACAAGAATACGACTAGGGAGGACGAAAATGACCTAAATGTTCATCCAATGACACAAACACTCCTATTGGATGCACAAGATTGGTCAAAAACTCTAATTGGACAAGAATAAGCCTAGGGGGGACGAAAATGAACTAAATGTTAATCCAATGACACAAACACACCTATTGGATGCACAAGATTGGTCAAAAACCCTAATTGGACAAGAATAACCCTAGGGTAGACGAAAATGACCGAAATGTTCATCCAATGACACAAACACACTTATAGGATGCACAAGATTGCATAAAAACCCTAATTTGACAAGAATAAGATTGGGGAAGACGAAAATGACCTTAATGTACATCCAATGACACAAATGAACTTATTGGATGCACAAGATTGGTTAAAAACCCTAATTGGACAAGAATAAGCCTTTGGAGGACGAAAATGACCTAAATGTTCATCGAATGACACAAACACACCTATTGGATGCACAAGATTGGTTAAAAACCATAATTTGTAAAGAATCAGCCTAGGGAGGACGAAAATGACCTAAATGTTCATCCAATGACACAAACACACCTATTGGATGCACAAGATTGGTTAAAAACCATAATTTGTAAAGAATCAGCCTATGGAGGACGAAAATGACCTAAATGTTCATCCAATGACACAAACACACCTATTAGATGCACAAGATTACTTAAAAACCCTAATTGGACAAGAATATGCCTAGGGAGGACGAAAATGACCTAAATGTTCATCCAATGACATAAACAAACCTATTGGATGCACGAGATTAATTAAAAACCATAATTGGACAAGAATATTACTAGGGAGGACGAAAATGACCTAAATGTTCATCCAATGACACAAACACACCTATTGGATGCTCAAGATTGGTTAAAAACCCTAATTGGACAAGAATAAGCCTAGGGAGGACGAAAATGACCTAATTGATGATCCAATGACACAAACACTCCTATTGGATGCACAAGATTGGTTAAAAACTCTAATTGGACAAGAATAAGCCTAGGGGGGGACGAAAATGACCTAAATGTTAATCCAATGACACAAACACACCTATTGGATGCACAAGAATGGTCAAAAACCCTAATTGGACAAGAATAACCCTAGGGTGGACGAAAATGACCTAAAGGTTCATCCAATGACACAAACACACCTATTGGATGCACAAGATTGCCTAAAAACCCTAATTGGACAAGAATAAGCCTAGGGAAGACGAAAATGATCTAAATGTACATCCAAGGACACAAATGAACTTATTGGATGCACCAGATTGGTTAAAAGCCCTAATTGGACAACAATAAACCTATGGAGGATGAAAATGACCTAAATGTTCATCCAATGACACAAACACACCTATTGGATGCACAAGATTACTTAAAAACCCTAATTGGACAAGAATACGCCTAGGGAGGACGAAAATGACCTAAATGTTCATCCAATGACATAAACACACCTATTGGATGCACGAGATTACTTAAAAACCCTAATTGGACAAGAATATTACTAGGGAGGACGAAAATGACCTAAATGTTCATCCAATGACACAAACACACCTATTGGATGCACAAGATTGGTTAAAAACCCTAATTGGACTAGAATAAGCCTAGGGGGGACGAAAATGACCTAAATGTTAATCCAATGACACAAACACACCTATTGGATGCACAAGAATGGTCCAAAACCCTAATTGGACAAGAATAACCCTAGGCTGGACGAAAATTACCTAAATGTTCATCCAATGACACAAACACACTTATAGGATGCACAAGATTGCTTAAAAACCCTAATTAGACAAGAATAAGCCTAGGGAAGACCAAAATGACCTTAATGTACATCCAATGACACAAATGAACTTATTGGATGCACAAGAGGTTAAAAACCCTAATTGGACAAGAATAAGCCTTTGGAGGACGAAAATGACCTAAATGTTCATCCAATGACACAAACACACCTATTGGATGGACAAGATTGGATAAAAACCCTAATTGGAAAAGAATAAGACTAGGGAGGACGAAAATGACCTAAATGTTCATCCAATGACACAAACACACCTATTGGATCCACAAGATTTGTTCAAAACCCTAATTGGACAAGAATAAGCCTAGGGAGGACGAAAATGACCTAATTGTTCATCCAATGACACAAACACACCTATTGGATGCACAAGATTACCTAAAAACCCTAATTGGACAAGAATACGACTAGGGAGGACGAAAATGACCTAAATGTTCATCCAATGACACAAACACACCTATTGGATGCACAAGATTAGTTAACAACCCTAATTGGACAAGAATAAGCCTAGGGGACCTAAGTGTTCATCCAATGACACAAACACACCTATTGGATGCACAAGATTGGTCAAAAACCCTAATTGGACAAGAATAACCCTAGTGTGGACGAAAATGACCTAAATGTTCATCCAATGACACAAACACACCTATTGGATGCACAAGATTGCTTAAAAACCCTAATTGGAAAAGAATAAGACTAGGGAGGACGAAAATGACCTAAATGTTCATCCAATGACACAAACACACCTATTGGATGCACAAGATTGGTTAAAAACCCTAATTACACAAGAATAAGAATAGGGAGGACGAAAATGACTTAAATGTTCATCCAATGACACAAACACACCTATTGGATGCACAAGATTGCTTAAAAACCCTAATTAGACAAGAATAAGACTAGCGAGGACGAAAATGACCTAAATGTTCATCCAATGACACAAACACACCTATTGGATGCACAAGATTGGTTAAAAACCCTAATTTGTAAAGAATCAACCTAGGGAGGACGAAAATGACCTAAATGTTCATCTAATGACACAAACACACCTATTGGATGCACAAGATTGGTTAAAAACCCTAATTATACAAGAATAAGACTAGGGAGGACTAAAATGACCTAAATGTTCATCCAATGACATAAACACACTTATTAGATGCAGAAGATTGCTTAAAAACCCTAATTGGACAAGAATAAGCCTAGGGAGGACGAAAATGACCTAAATGTACATCCAATGACACAAATGAACTTATTGGATGCACAAGATTGGTTAAAAACCCTAATTGGATAAGAATAAGCCTATGGAGGACGAAAATGACCTAAATGTTCATCCAATGACACAAACACACCTATTGGATGCACAAGATTACTTACAAACCCTAATTTGTCAAGAATAAGCCTAGGGAGGACGAAAATGACCTAACTGTTCATCCAATGACACAAACACACCTATAGGATGCACAAGATTTCTTAAAAACCCTAATTGGACAAGAATAAGCATGGGGAAGACGAAAATGACCTTAATGTACATCCAATGACACAAACGAACTTATTGGATGCACAAGATTGGTTAAAAACCCTCATTGGACAAGAATAAGCCTTTGGAGGATGAAAATGACATAAATGTTCATCCAATGACACAAACACACCTATTGGATGCACAAGATTGCCTAAAAACCCTAATTGGACAAGAATAAGCCTAGGGAAGACGAAAATGACCTAAATGTATATCCAATGACACAAATGAACTTATTGGATGCACCAGATTGGTTAAAAGCCCTAATTGGACAACAATAAGCCTATGGAGGATGAAAATGACATAAATGTTCATCCAATGACACAAACACACCTATTGGATGCACAAGATTACTTAAAAACCCTAATTGGACAAGAATATGCCTAGGGAGGACGAAAATGACCTAAATGTTCATGCAATGACATAAACACACCTATTGGATGCACGAGATTACTTAACAACCCTAATTGGACAAGAATATGACTAGTGAGGACGAAAATGACCTAAATGTTCATCCAATGACACAAACACACCCATTGGATGCACAAGATTGGTTAAAAACCCTAATTGGACAAGAATAAGCCTAGGGGGGACGAAAATGACCTAAATGTTAATCCAATGACACAAACACACCTATTGGATGCACAAGAATGGTCAAAAACCCTAATTGTATAAGAATAACCCTAGGGTGGACGAAAATGACCTAAATGTTCATCCAATGACACAAATACACTTATAGGATGCACAAGATTGCTTAAAAACCCTAATTGGACAAGAATAAGCCTAGGGAAGACCAAAATGACCTTAATGTACATCCAATGACACAAATGAACTTATTGGATGCACAAGAGGTTAAAAACCCTAATTGGACAAGAATAAGCCTTTGGAGGACGAAAATTACCTAAATGTTCATCCAATGACACAAACACACCTATTGGATGCACAAGATTGCTTAAAAACCCTAATTGAAAAAAGAATAAGACTAGGGAGGACGAAAATGACCTAAATGTTCATCCAATGACAGAAACACACCTATTGGATCCACAAGATTGGTTAAAAACCCTAATTGGACTAGAATAAGCCTAAGGGGGACGAAAATGACCTAAATGTTAATCCAATGACACAAACACACCTATTGGATGCACAAGAATGGTCCAAAACCCTAATTGGACAAGAATAACCCTAGGCTGGACGAAAATTACCTAAATGTTCATCCAATGACACAAACACACTTATAGGATGCACAAGATTGCTTAAAAACCCTAATTAGACAAGAATAAGCCTAGGGAAGACCAAAATGACCTTAATGTACATCCAATGACACAAATGAACTTATTGGATGCACAAGAGGTTAAAAACCCTAATTGGACAAGAATAAGCCTTTGGAGGACGAAAATGACCTAAATGTTCATCCAATGACACAAACACACCTATTGGATGTACAAGATTGGATAAAAACCCTAATTGGAAAAGAATAAGACTAGGGAGGACGAAAATGACCTAAATGTTCATCCAATGACACAAACACACCTATTGGATCCACAAGATATGTTCAAAACCCTAATTGGACAAGAATAAGCCTAGGGAGGACGAAAATGACCTAATTGTTCATCCAATGACACAAACACACCTATTGGATGCACAAGATTACCTAAAAACCCTAATTGGACAAGAATACGACTAGGGAGGACGAAAATGACCTAAATGTTCATCCAATGACACAAACACACCTATTGGATGCACAAGATTAGTTAACAACCCTAATTGGACAAGAATAAGCCTAGGGGACCTAAGTGTTCATCCAATGACACAAACACACCTATTGGATGCACAAGATTGGTCAAAAACCCTAATTGGACAAGAATAACCCTAGTGTGGACGAAAATGACCTAAATGTTCATCCAATGACACAAACACACCTATTGGATGCACAAGATTGCTTAAAAACCCTAATTGGAAAAGAATAAGACTAGGGAGGACGAAAATGACCTAAATGTTCATCCAATGACACAAACACACCTATTGGATGCACAAGATTGGTTAAAAACCCTAATTACACAAGAATAAGAATAGGGAGGACGAAAATGACTTAAATGTTCATCCAATGACACAAACACACCTATTGGATGCACAAGATTGCTTAAAAACCCTAATTAGACAAGAATAAGACTAGCGAGGACGAAAATGACCTAAATGTTCATCCAATGACACAAACACACCTATTGGATGCACAAGATTGGTTAAAAACCCTAATTTGTAAAGAATCAGCCTAGGGAGGACGAAAATGACCTAAATGTTCATCTAATGACACAAACACACCTATTGGATGCACAAGATTGGTTAAAAACCCTAATTATACAAGAATAAGACTAGGGAGGACTAAAATGACCTAAATGTTCATCCAATGACATAAACACACTTATTAGATGCAGAAGATTGCTTAAAAACCCTAATTGGACAAGAATAAGCCTAGGGAGGACGAAAATGACCTAAATGTACATCCAATGACACAAATGAACTTATTGGATGCACAAGATTGGTTAAAAACCCTAATTGGATAAGAATAAGGCTATGGAGGACGAAAATGACCTAAATGTTCATCCAATGACACAAACACACCTATTGGATGCACAAGATTACTTACAAACCCTAATTTGTCAAGAATAAGCCTAGGGAGGACGAAAATGACCTAACTGTTCATCCAATGACACAAACACACCTATAGGATGCACAAGATTGCTTAAAAACCCTAATTGGACAAGAATAAGCATGGGGAAGACGAAAATGACCTTAATGTACATCCAATGACACAAACGAACTTATTGGATGCACAAGATTGGTTAAAAACCCTCATTGGACAAGAATAAGCCTTTGGAGGATGAAAATGACATAAATGTTCATCCAATGACACAAACACACCTATTGGATGCACAAGATTGCCTAAAAACCCTAATTGGACAAGAATAAGCCTAGGGAAGACGAAAATGACCTAAATGTATATCCAATGACACAAATGAACTTATTGGATGCACCAGATTGGTTAAAAGCCCTAATTGGACAACAATAAGCCTATGGAGGATGAAAATGACCTAAATGTTCATCCAATGACACAAACACACCTATTGGATGCACAAGATTACTTAAAAACCCTAATTGGACAAGAATATGCCTAGGGAGGACGAAAATGACCTAAATGTTCATGCAATGACATAAACACACCTATTGGATGCACGAGATTACTTAACAACCCTAATTGGACAAGAATATGACTAGTGAGGACGAAAATGACCTAAATGTTCATCCAATGACACAAACACACCCATTGGATGCACAAGATTGGTTACAAACCCTAATTGGACTAGAATAAGCCTAGGGAGGACGAAAATGACCTAAATGTTCATCCAATGACACAAACACACCTATTGGAATCACAAGATATGTTCAAAACCCTAATTGGACAAGAATAAGCCTAGGGAGGACGAAAATGACCTAATTGTTCATCCAATGACACAAACACACCTATTGGATGCACAAGATTACCTAAAAACCCTAATTGGACAAGAATACGACTAGGGAGGACGAAAATGACCTAAATGTTCATCCAATGACACAAACACACCTATTGGATGCACAAGATTAGTTAACAACCCTAATTGGACAAGAATAAGCCTAGGGGACCTAAGTGTTCATCCAATGACACAAACACACCTATTGGATGCACAAGATGGGTCAAAAACCCTAATTGGACAAGAATAACCCTAGTGTGGACGAAAATGACCTAAATGTTCATCCAATGACACAAACACACCTATTGGATGCACAAGATTGCTTAAAAACCCTAATTGGAAAAGAATAAGACTAGGGAGGACGAAAATGACCTAAATGTTCATCCAATGACACAAAGACACCTATTGGATCCACAAGATTTGTTCAAAACCGTAATTAGACAAGAATAAGACTAGGGAGGACGAAAATGACCTAAATGTTCATGCAATGACACAAATGAACTTATTGAATGCACAAGATTGGTTAAAAACCCTAATTGGACAAGAATAAGCCTATTGGGGACGAAAATGACCTAAATTTTAATCCAATGACACCAACACACCTATTGGATGCACAAGATTGGTCAAAAATCCTAATTGGACAAGAATAACCCTAGGGTGGACGAAAATGACCTAAATGTTCATCCAATGACACAAACACACTTATAGGATGCACAAGATTGCTTAAAAACCTAAGTTGGACAAGAATAAGCCAAGGGAAGATGAAAATGACCTAAATGTACATCCAATGACACAAACGAACTTATTGGATGCACACGATTGGTTAAAAACCCTAATTGGACAAGAATAAGCCTATGGAGGACGAATATGACCTAAATGTTCATCCAATGATGCAAACACACCTATTGGATGCACAAGATTACTTAAAAACCCTAATTGGACAAGAATAAGCCTTTGGAGGACGAAAATGACCTAAATGGTCATCCAATGACACAAACACACCTATTGGATGCACAAGATTGCTTAAAAACCCTAATTGGAAAAGAATAAGACTAGGGAGGACGAAAATGACCTAAATGTTCATCCAATGACACAAACTCACCTATTGGATCCACAAGATTTGTTCAAAACCCTAATTAGACAAGAATAAGACTAAGGAGGACGAAAATGACCTAAATGTTCATCTAATGACACAAACACACCTATTGGATGCACAAGATTGGTTAAAAACCCTAATTATACAAGAATAAGACTAGGGAGGACGAAAATGACCTAAATGTTCATCCAATGACAGAAACACACTTATTAGATGCAGAAGATTGCTTAAAAACCCTAATTGGACAAGAATAAGACTAGGGAGGACGAAAATGACCTAAATGTACATCCAATGACACAAATGAACTTATTGGATGCACAAGATTACTTAAAAACCCTAATTGGACAAGAATATGCCTTTGGAGGACGAAAATGACCTAAATGTTCATCCAATGACACAAACACACCTATTGGATGTACAAGATTGGATAAAAACCCTAATTGGAAAAGAATAAGACTAGGGAGGACGAAAATGACCTAAATGTTCATCCAATGACACAAACACACCTATTGGATCCACAAGATATGTTCAAAACCCTAATTGGACAAGAATAAGCCTATGGAGGACGAAAATGACCTAAATGTTCATCCAATGACACAAACACACCTATTGGATGCACAAGATTACTTAAAAACCCTAATTGGACAAGAATAAGCCTAGGGAGGACAAAATTGACCTAAATGTTCATCCAATGACACAAACACACCTATTGGATGCACAAGATTACTTATAAACCCTAATTGGACAAGAATACGACTAGGGAGGACGAAAATGACCTAAATGTTCATCCAATGACACAAACACTCCTATTGGATGCACAAGATTGGTTAAAAACTCAAATTGGACAAGAATAAGCCTAGGGGGACGAAAATGAACTAAATGTTAATCCAATGACACAAACACACCTATTGGATGCACAAGATTGGTCAAAAACCCTAATTGGACAAGAATAACCCTAGGGTAGACGAAAATGACCGAAATGTTCATCCAATGACACAAACACACTTATAGGATGCACAAGATTGCATAAAAACCCTAATTTGACAAGAATAAGATTGGGGAAGACGAAAATGACCTTAATGTACATCCAATGACACAAATGAACTTATTGGATGCACAAGATTGGTTAAAAACCCTAATTGGACAAGAATAAGCCTTTGGAGGACGAAAATGACCTAAATGTTCATCGAATGACACAAACACACCTATTGGATGCACAAGATTGGTTAAAAACCATAATTTGTAAAGAATCAACCTAGGGAGGACGAAAATGACCTAAATGTTTATCCAATGACACAAACACACCTATTGGATGCACAAGATTGGTTAAAAACCCTAATTACACAAGAATAAGAATAGGGAGGACGAAAATGACTTAAATGTTCATCCAATGACACAAACACACCTATTGGATTCACAAGATTACTTACAAACCCTAATTGGACAAGAATAAGCCTAGGGAGGACGAAATAGACCTAAATGTTCATCCAATGACACAAACACACCTATTGGATGCACAAGATTACTTAAAAACCCTAATTGGACAAGAATATGCCTAGGGAGGACGAAAATGACCTAAATGTTCATGCAATGACATAAACACACCTATTGGATGCGCGAGATTACTTAACAACCCTAATTGGACAAGAATATGACTAGTGAGGACGAAAATGACCTAAATGTTCATCCAATGACACAAACACACCCATTGGATGCACAAGATTGGTTAAAAACCCTAATTGGACAAGAATAAGCCTAGGGGGGACGAAAATGACCTAAATGTTAATCCAATGACACAAACACACCTATTGGATGCACAAGAATGGTCAAAAACCCTAATTGTATAAGAATAACCCTAGGGTAGACGAAAATGACCTAAATGTTCATCCAATGACAAAAACACACTTATAGGATGCACAAGATTGCTTAAAAACCCTAATTGGACAAGAATAAGCCTAGGGAAGACCAAAATGACCTTAATGTACATCCAATGACACAAATGAACTTATTGGATGCACAAGAGGTTAAAAACCCTAATTGGACAAGAATAAGCCTTTGGAGGACGAAAATTACCTAAATGTTCATCCAATGACACAAACACACCTATTGGATGCACAAGATTGCTTAAAAACCTTAATTGAAAAAAGAATAAGACTAGGGAGGACGAAAATGACCTAAATGTTCATCCAATGACAGAAACACACCTATTGGATCCACAAGATTGGTTAAAAACCCTAATTGGACTAGAATAAGCCTAGGGGGGACGAAAATGACTTAAATGTTAATCCAATGACACAAACACACCTATTGGATGCACAAGAATGGTCCAAAACCCTAATTGGACAAGAATAACCCTAGGCTGGACGAAAATTACCTAAATGTTCATCCAATGACACAAACACACTTATAGGATGCCCAAGATTGCTTAAAAACCCTAATTAGACAAGAATAAGCCTAGGGAAGACCAAAATGACCTTAATGTACATCCAATGACACAAATGAACTTATTGGATGCACAAGAGGTTAAAAACCCTAATTGGACAAGAATAAGCCTTTGGAGGACGAAAATGACCTAAATGTTTATCCAATGACACAAACACACCTATTGGATGTACAAGATTGGATAAAAACCCTAATTGGAAAAGAATAAGACTAGGGAGGACGAAAATGACCTAAATGTTCATCCAATGACACAAACACACCTATTGGATCCACAAGATATGTTCAAAACCCTAATTGGACAAGAATAAGCCTAGGGAGGAAGAAAATGACCTAATTGTTCATCCAATGACACAAACACACCTATTGGATGCACAAGATTACCTAAAAACCCTAATTGGACAAGAATACGACTAGGGAGGACGAAAATGACCTAAATGTTCATCCAATGACACAAACACACCTATTGGATGCACAAGATTAGTTAACAACCCTAATTGGACAAGAATAAGCCTAGGGGACCTAAGTGTTCATCCAATGACACAAACACACCTATTGGATGCACAAGATTGGTCAAAAACCCTAATTGGACAAGAATAACCCTAGTGTGGACGAAAATGACCTAAATGTTCATCCAATGACACAAACACACCTATTGGATGCACAAGATTGGTTAAAAACCCTAATTACACAAGAATAAGAATAGGGAGGACGAAAATGACTTAAATGTTCATCCAATGACACAAACACACCTATTGGATTCACAAGATTACTTACAAACCCTAATTGGACAAGAATAAGCCTAGGGAGGACGAAATAGACCTAAATGTTCATCCAATGACACAAACACACCTATTGGATGCACAAGATTACTTAAAAACCCTAATTGGACAAGAATATGCCTAGGGAGGACGAAAATGACCTAAATGTTCATGCAATGACATAAACACACCTATTGGATGCACGAGATTACTTAACAACCCTAATTGGACAAGAATATGACTAGTGAGGACGAAAATGACCTAAATGTTCATCCAATGACACAAACACACCCATTGGATGCACAAGATTGGTTAAAAACCCTAATTGGACAAGAATAAGCCTAGGGGGGACGAAAATGACCTAAATGTTAATCCAATGACACAAACACACCTATTGGATGCACAAGAATGGTCAAAAACCCTAATTGTATAAGAATAACCCTAGGGTGGACGAAAATGACCTAAATGTTCATCCAATGACACAAACACACTTATAGGATGCACAAGATTGCTTAAAAACCCTAATTGGACAAGAATAAGCCTAGGGAAGACCAAAATGACCTTAATGTACATCCAATGACACAAATGAACTTATTGGATGCACAAGAGGTTAAAAACCCTAATTGGACAAGAATAAGCCTTTGGAGGACGAAAATTACCTAAATGTTCATCCAATGACACAAACACACCTATTGGATGCACAAGA
>JBBPBR010000004.1:34221836-34268268 GCA_037974775.1 Cicer pinnatifidum | reverse complement strand
AATGACACAAATGAACTTATTGGATGCACAAGAGGTTAAAAACCCTAATTGGACAAGAATATGCCTTTGGAGGACGAAAATGACCTAAATGTTCATCCAATGACACAAACACACCTATTGGATGTACAAGATTGGATAAAAACCCTAATTGGAAAAGAATAAGACTAGGGAGGACGAAAATGACCTAAATGTTCATCCAATGACACAAACACACCTATTGGATCCACAAGATATGTTCAAAACCCTAATTGGACAAGAATAAGCCTAGGGAGGACGAAAATGACCTAATTGTTCATCCAATGACACAAACACACCTATTGGATGCACAAGATTACCTAAAAACCCTAATTGGACAAGAATACGACTAGGGAGGACGAAAATGACCTAAATGTTCATCCAATGACACAAACACACCTATTGGATGCACAAGATTAGTTAACAACCCTAATTGGACAAGAATAAGCCTAGGGGACCTAAGTGTTCATCCAATGATACAAACACACCTATTGGATGCACAAGATTGGTCAAAAACCCTAATTGGACAAGAATAACCCTAGTGTGAACGAAAATGACCTAAATGTTCATCCAATGACACAAACACACCTATTGGATGCACAAGATTGCTTAAAAACCCTAATTGGAAAAGAATAAGACTAGGGAGGACGAAAATGACCTAAATGTTCATCCAATGACACAAACACACCTATTGGATGCACAAGATTGGTTAAAAACCCTAATTACACAAGAATAAGAATAGGGAGGACGAAAATGACTTAAATGTTCATCCAATGACACAAACACACCTATTGGATGCACAAGATTGCTTAAAAACCCTAATTAGACAAGAATAAGACTAGCGAGGACGAAAATGACCTAAATGTTCATCCAATGACACAAACACACCTATTGGATGCACAAGATTGGTTAAAAACCCTAATTTGTAAAGAATCAGCCTAGGGAGGACGAAAATGACCTAAATGTTCATCTAATGACACAAACACACCTATTGGATGCACAAGATTGGTTAAAAACCCTAATTATACAAGAATAAGACTAGGGAGGACTAAAATGACCTAAATGTTCATCCAATGACATAAACACACTTATTAGATGCAGAAGATTGCTTAAAAACCCTAATTGGACAAGAATAAGCCTAGGGAGGACGAAAATGACCTAAATGTACATCCAATGACACAAATGAACTTATTGGATGCACAAGATTGGTTAAAAACCCTAATTGGATAAGAATAAGCCTATGGAGGACGAAAATGACCTAAATGTTCATCCAATGACACAAACACACCTATTGGATGCACAAGATTACTTAAAAACCCTAATTGGACAAGAATAAGCCTAGGGAGGACGAAAATGACCTAAATGTTCATCCAATGACACAAATGAACTTATTGGATGCACAAGATTGGTTAAAAACCCTAATTGGACAAGAATAAGCCTTTGGAGGAAGAAAATGACCTAAATGTTCATCCAATGACACAAATGAACTTATTGGATGCACAAGATTGCTTAAAAACCCTAATTGGAAAAGAATAAAACTAGGGAAGAGAAAAATGACCAAAATGTTCATCCAATGACACAAACACACCTATTGGATGCACAAGATTGCTTAAAAACCCTAATTGGAAAAGAATAAGACTAGGGAGGACGAAAATGACCTAAATGTTCATCCAATGACACAAACACACCTATTGGATGCACAAGATTGCTTAAAAACCCTAATTAGACAAGAATAAGACTAGGGAGGACGAAAATGACCTAAATGTTCATCCAATGACACAAACACATTTATTGGATGCACAAGATTGCTTAAAAACCCTAATTGGACAAGAATAAGCCTAGGGAGGACGAAAATGACCTAAATGTACATCCAATGACACAAATGAACTTATTGGATGCACAAGATTGGTTAAAAACCCTAATTGGACAAGAATAAGCCTAGGGAGGATGAAAATGACCTAAATGTTCATCCAATGACACAAACACACCTATTGGATGCACAAGATTGCTTAAAAACCCTAATTGGAAAAGAATAAGACTAGGGAGGACGAAAATGACCTAAATGTTCATCCAATGACACAAACACACTTATTAGATGCACAAGATTGCTTAAAAACCCTAATTGGACAAGAATAAGCCTAGGGAGGACGAAAATGACCTAAATGTTCATCCAATGACACAAATGAACTTATTGGATGCACAAGATTGGTTAAAAACCCTAATTGGACAAGAATAAGCCTTGGGAGGACGAAAATGACCTAAATGTTCATCCAATGACACAAATTAACCTATTGGATGCACAAGATTGGTTAAAAACCCTAATTGGACAAGAATAAGCCTAGGGAGGACGAAAATGACCTAAATGTTCATCCAATGACACAAATGAACTTATTGGATGCACAAGATTGGTTAAAAACCCTAATTGGACAAGAGTAAGCCTAGGGAGGACGAAAATGACCTAAATGTTCCTCCAATGACACAAACACACCTATTGGATGCACAAGATTGCATAAAAACCCTAATTGGACAAGAATAAGACAAGGGAGGACGAAAATAACCTAAATGTTCCTCTAATGACACAAATGAACTAATTGGATGCACAAGGTTGGTTAAAAACCCTAATTGGACAAGAATAAGCCTAGGGAGGACGAAAATGACCTAAATGTTCATCCAATGACACAAATGAACTTATTGGATGCACAAGATTGGTTAAAAACCCTAATTGGACAAGAATAAGCCTAGGGAGGACGAAAATGACCTAAATGTTCTTCCAATGACACAAACACACCTACTGGATGCACTAGATTGCATAAAAACCCTAATTGGACAAGAATAAGACTAGGGAGGACAAAAATGAACTAAATGTTCGTCCAATGACACAAACACACCTATTGGATGCACAAGATTGCATAAAAACCCTAATTGGACAAGAATAAGCATAGGGAGGACAAAAATGACCTAAATGTTCGTCCAATGACACAAATGAACTTATTGGATGCACAAGATTGGTTAAAAACCCTAATTGGACAAGAATAAGCCTAGGGAGGACGAAAATGACCTAAATGTTCATCCAATGACACAAATGAACTTATTGGATGCACAAGATTGGTTAAAAACCCTAATTGGACAAGAATAAGCCTAGGGAGGACGAAAATGACCTAAATGTTCATCCAATGACACAAACACACCTATTTGATGCACAAGATTGGTTAGAAACCGTAATTGGACAAGAATAAGCCTAGGAAGGACGAAAATGACCTAAATGTTAATCCAATGACACAAATGAACTTATTGGATGCACAAGATTGGTAAAAAACCCTAATTGGACAAGAATAAGCCGAGGGAGGACGAAAATGACCTAAATGTTCATCCAATGACACAAACACACCTATTGGATGCACAAGATTGGTTAAAAACCCTAATTGGACAAGAATAAGCCTAGGGAGGACGAAAATGACCTAAATGTTCATCCAATGACACAAATGAACTTATTGGATGCACAAGATTGGTTAAAAACCCTAATTGGACAAGAATAAGCCTAGGGGGGACAAAAATGACCTAAATGTTCATCCAATGACACAAACACACCAATTGTATACACAAGATTGGTTAAAAACCCTAATTGGACAAGAATAAGCCTAGGGAGGACGAAAATGACCTAAATGTTCATCCAATGACACAAACACACCTATTGGATGCACAAGATTGGTTAAAAACCCTAATTGGACAAGAATAAGCCTAGGGGGGACGAAAATGACCTAAATGTTAATCCAATGACACAAACACACCTATTGGATGCACAAGAATGGTCCAAAACCCTAATTGGACAAGAATAACCCTAGGCTGGACGAAAATTACCTAAATGTTCATCCAATGACACAAACACACTTATAGGATGCACAAGATTGCTTAAAAACCCTAATTAGACAAGAATAAGCCTAGGGAAGACCAAAATGACCTTAATGTACATCCAATGACACAAATGAACTTATTGGATGCACAAGAGGTTAAAAACCCTAATTGGACAAGAATAAGCCTTTGGAGGACGAAAATGACCTAAATGTTCATCCAATGACACAAACACACCTATTGGATGGACAAGATTGGATAAAAACCCTAATTGGAAAAGAATAAGACTAGGGAGGACGAAAATGACCTAAATGTTCATCCAATGACACAAACACACCTATTGGATCCACAAGATTTGTTCAAAACCCTAATTGGACAAGAATAAGCCTAGGGAGGACGAAAATGACCTAATTGTTCATCCAATGACACAAACACACCTATTGGATGCACAAGATTACCTAAAAACCCTAATTGGACAAGAATACGACTAGGGAGGACGAAAATGACCTAAATGTTCATCCAATGACACAAACACACCTATTGGATGCACAAGATTAGTTAACAACCCTAATTGGACAAGAATAAGCCTAGGGGACCTAAGTGTTCATCCAATGACACAAACACACCTATTGGATGCACAAGATTGGTCAAAAACCCTAATTGGACAAGAATAACCCTAGTGTGGACGAAAATGACCTAAATGTTCATCCAATGACACAAACACACCTATTGGATGCACAAGATTGGTTAAAAACCCTAATTACACAAGAATTAGAATAGGGAGGACGAAAATGACTTAAATGTTCATCCAATGACACAAACACACCTATTGGATTCACAAGATTACTTACAAACCCTAATTGGACAAGAATAAGCCTAGGGAAGAAGAAATAGACCTAAATGTTCATCCAATGACACAAACACACCTATTGGATGCACAAGATTGCTTAAAAACCCTAATTAGACAAGAATAAGACTAGCGAGGACGAAAATGACCTAAATGTTCATCCAATGACACAAACACACCTATTGGATGCACAAGATTGGTTAAAAACCCGAATTTGTAAAGAATCAGCCTAGGGAGGACGAAAATGACCTAAATGTTCATCTAATGACACAAACACACCTATTGGATGCACAAGATTGGTTAAAAACCCTAATTATACAAGAATAAGACTAGGGAGGACTAAAATGACCTAAATGTTCATCCAATGACATAAACACACTTATTAGATGCAGAAGATTGCTTAAAAACCCTAATTGGACAAGAATAAGCCTAGGGAGGACGAAAATGACCTAAATGTACATCCAATGACACAAATGAACTTATTGGATGCACAAGATTGGTTAAAAACCCTAATTGGATAAGAATAAGCCTATGGAGGACGAAAATGACCTAAATGTTCATCCAATGACACAAACACACCTATTGGATGCACAAGATTACTTACAAACCCTAATTGGTCAAGAATAAGCCTAGGGAGGACGAAAATGACCTAATTGTTCATCCAATGACACAAACACACCTATAGGATGCACAAGATTGCTTAAAAACCCTAATTGGACAAGAATAAGCATCGGGAAGACGAAAATGACCTTAATGTACATCCAATGACACAAACGAACTTATTGGATGCACAAGATTGGTTAAAAACCCTCATTGGACAAGAATAAGCCTTTGGAGGATGAAAATGACATAAATGTTCATCCAATGACACAAACACACCTATTGGATGCACAAGATTGCCTAAAAACCCTAATTGGACAAGAATAAGCCTAGGGAAGACGAAAATGACCTAAATGTATATCCAATGACACAAATGAACATATTGGATGCACCAGATTGGTTTAAAGCCCTAATTGGACAACAATAAGCCTATGGAGGATGAAAATTACCTAAATGTTCATCCAATGACACAAACACACCTATTGGATGCACAAGATTACTTAAAAACCCTAATTGGACAAGAATATGCCTAGGGAGGACGAAAATGACCTAAATGTTCATGCAATGACATAAACACACCTATTGGATGCACGAGATTACTTAACAACCCTAATTGGACAAGAATATGACTAGTGAGGACGAAAGTGACCTAAATGTTCATCCAATGACACAAGCACACCCATTGGATGCACAAGATTGGTTAAAAACCCTAATTGGACAAGAATAAGCCTTGGGGGGACGAAAATGACCTAAATGTTAATCCAATGACACAAACACACCTATTGGATGCACAAGAATGGTCAAAAACCCTAATTGTATAAGAATAACCCTAGGGTGGACGAAAATGACCTAAATGTTCATCCAATGACACAAACACACTTATAGGATGGACAAGATTGCTTAAAAACCCTAATTGGACAAGAATAAGCGTAGGGAAGACCAAAATGACCTTAATGTACATCCAATGACACAAATGAACTTATTGGATGCACAAGAGGTTAAAAACCCTAATTGGACAAGAATAAGCCTTTGGAGGACGAAAATTACCTAAATGTTCATCCAATGACACAAACACACCTATTGGATGCACAAGATTGCTTAAAAACCCTAATTGAAAAAAGAATAAGACTAGGGAGGACGAAAATGACCTAAATGTTCATCCAATGACAGAAACACACCTATTGGATCCACAAGATTGGTTAAAAACCCTAATTGGACTAGAATAAGCCTAAGGGGGACGAAAATGACCTAAATGTTAATCCAATGACACAAACACACCTATTGGATGCACAAGAATGGTCCAAAACCCTAATTGGACAAGAATAACCCTAGGCTGGACGAAAATTACCTAAATGTTCATCCAATGACACAAACACACTTATAGGATGCACAAGATTGCTTAAAAACCCTAATTAGACAAGAATAAGCCTAGGGAAGACCAAAATGACCTTAATGTACATCCAATGACACAAATGAACTTATTGGATGCACAAGAGGTTAAAAACCCTAATTGGACAAGAATAAGCCTTTAGAGGACGAAAATGACCTAAATGTTCATCCAATGACACAAACACACCTATTGGATGTACAAGATTGGATAAAAACCCTAATTGGAAAAGAATAAGACTAGGGAGGACGAAAATGACCTAAATGTTCATCCAATGACACAAACACACCTATTGGATCCACAAGATATGTTCAAAACCCTAATTGGACAAGAATAAGCCTAGGGAGGACGAAAATGACCTAATTGTTCATCCAATGACACAAACACACCTATTGGATGCACAAGATTACCTAAAAACCCTAATTGGACAAGAATACGACTAGGGAGGACGAAAATGACCTAAATGTTCATCCAATGACACAAACACACCTATTGGATGCACAAGATTAGTTAACAACCCTAATTGGACAAGAATAAGCCTAGGGGACCTAAGTGTTCATCCAATGACACAAACACACCTATTGGATGCACAAGATTGGTCAAAAACCCTAATTGGACAAGAATAACCCTAGTGTGGACGAAAATGACCTAAATGTTCATCCAATGACACAAACACACCTATTGGATGCACAAGATTGCTTAAAAACCCTAATTGGAAAAGAATAAGACTAGGGAGGACGAAAATGACCTAAATGTTCATCCAATGACACAAACACACCTATTGGATGCACAAGATTGGTTAAAAACCCTAATTACACAAGAATAAGAATAGGGAGGACGAAAATGACTTAAATGTTCATCCAATGACACAAACACACCTATTGGATGCACAAGATTGCTTAAAAACCCTAATTAGACAAGAATAAGACTAGCGAGGACGAAAATGACCTAAATGTTCATCCAATGACACAAACACACCTATTGGATGCACAAGATTGGTTAAAAACCCTAATTTGTAAAGAATCATCCTAGGGAGGACGAAAATGACCTAAATGTTCATCTAATGACACAAACACACCTATTGGATGCACAAGATTGGTTAAAAACCCTAATTATACAAGAATAAGACTAGGGAGGACTAAAATGACCTAAATGTTCATCCAATGACATAAACACACTTATTAGATGCAGAAGATTGCTTAAAAACCCTAATTGGACAAGAATAAGCCTAGGGAGGACGAAAATGACCTAAATGTACATCCAATGACACAAATGAACTTATTGGATGCACAAGATTGGTTAAAAACCCTAATTGGATAAGAATAAGCCTATGGAGGACGAAAATGACCTAAATGTTCATCCAATGACACAAACACACCTATTGGATGCACAAGATTACTTAAAAACCCTAATTGGACAAGAATAAGCCTAGGGAGGACGAAAATGACCTAAATGTTCATCCAATGACACAAATGAACTTATTGGATGCACAAGATTGGTTAAAAACCCTAATTGGACAAGAATAAGCCTAGGGAGGACGAAAATGACCTAAATGTTCTTCCAATGACACAAACACACCTACTGGATGCACTAGATTGCATAAAAACCCTAATTGGACAAGAATAAGACTAGGGAGGACAAAAATGAACTAAATGTTCGTCCAATGACACAAACACACCTATTGGATGCACAAGATTGCATAAAAACCCTAATTGGACAAGAATAAGCATAGGGAGGACAAAAATGACCTAAATGTTCGTCCAATGACACAAATGAACTTATTGGATGCACAAGATTGGTTAAAAACCCTAATTGGACAAGAATAAGCCTAGGGAGGACGAAAATGACCTAAATGTTCATCCAATGACACAAATGAACTTATTGGATGCACAAGATTGGTTAAAAACCCTAATTGGACAAGAATAAGCCTAGGGAGGACGAAAATGACCTAAATGTTCATCCAATGACGCAAACACACCTATTGGATGCACAAGACTGGTTAGCAACCCTAATTGGACAAGAATAAGCCTAGGGAGGACGAAAATGACCTAAATGTTCATCCAATAACACAAACACGCCTATTGGATGCACAAGATTGGTTAAAAACCCTAATTGGACAAGAATAAGCCTAGGGTGGACGAAAATGACCTAAATGTTTATCCAATGACACAAATGAACTTATTGGATGCACAAGATTGGTTAAAAACCCTAATTGGACAAGAATAAGCCTAGGGAGGACGAAAATGACCTAAATGTTCATCCAATGACACAAACACACCTATTGGATGCAAAAGATTGGTTAAAAACCCTAATTGAACAAGAATAAGCCTAGGGAGTACGAAAATGACCTAAATGTTCATCCAATGACACAAATACACCTATTGGATGCACAAGATTGGTTAGAAACCCTAATTGAACAAGAATAAGCCTAGGGAGTACGAAAATGACCTAAATGTTCATCCAATGACACAAACACACCTAATGGATGCACAAGATTGGTTAAAAACCCTAATTGGACAAGAATAAGCCTTGGGAGGACGAAAATGACCTAAATGTTCATCCAATGACACAAATGAACTTATTGGATGCACAAGATTGGTTAAAAACCCTAATTGGACAAGAATAAGCCTAGGGTGGACGAAAATGACCTAAATGTTTATCCAATGACACAAATGAACTTATTGGATGCACAAGATTGGTTAAAAACCCTAATTGGACAAGAATAAGCCTAGGGAGGACGAAAACGACCTAAATGTTCATCCAATGAAACAAACACACCTATTGGATGCACAAGATTGGTTAAAAACCCTAATTGGACAAGAATAAGCCTAGGGAGGACGAAAATGACCTAAATGTTCATCCAATGACACAAATGAACTTATTGGATGCACAAGATTGGTTAAAAACCCTAATTGGACAAGAATAAGCCTACGGAGGACGAAAATGATCTAAATGTTCATCCAATGACACAAATGAACTTATTGGATGCACAAGATTGGTTAAAAACCCTAATTGGACAAGAATAAGCATAGGGAGGACGAAAATGACCTAAATGTTCATCCAATGACACAAACACACATATTGGATGCACAAGATTGCCTAAAACCCTAATTGGATAAGAATAAGACTAGGGATGTCGAAAATGACCTAAATTTTCATCCAATGACACAAATGAACTTATTGGATGCACAAGATTGGTTAAAAACCCTAATTGGACAAGAATAAGCCTAGGGAGGACGAAAATGACCTAAATGTTCATCCAATGACACAAATGAACTTATTGGATGCACAAGATTGGTTAAAAACCCTAATTGGACAAGAATAAGCCTAGGGAGGATGAAAATGACCTAAATGTTCATCTAATGACACAATTGAACTTATTGGATGCACAAGATTGGTTAAAAACCCTAATGGGACAAGAATAAGCCTAGGGAGGACGAAAATGACCTAAATGTTCATCCAATGTCACAAACAAACCTATTGGATGCACAAGATTGGTTAGAAACCCTAATTGGACAAGAATAAGCCTAGGGAGGACGAAAATGACCTAAATGTTAATCCAATGACACAAATGAACTTATTGGATGCACAAGATTGGTTAAAAACCCAAATTGGACAAGAATAAGCCTAGGGAGGACAAAAATGACCTAAATGTTCATCCAATGACACAAACACACCTATTGGATGCACAAGATTGGTTAAAACCCTAATTGGACAAGAATAAGCCTAGGGAGGACGAAAATGACCTAAATGTTCATCCAATGACACAAACACACCTATTGGATGCACACGATTGGTTAGAAACCCTAATTTGACAAGAATAAGCCTAGGGAGGACGAAAATGACCTAACTATTCATCCAATGACACAAATGAACTTATTGGATGCACAAGATTGCTTAAAACCCTAATTGGACAAGAATAAGACTAGGGAGGACGAAAATGACCTAAATGTTCATCAAATAACACAAACACACCTATTGGATGCACACGATTGGTTAGAAACCCTAATTTGACAAGAATAAGCCTAGGGAGGACGAAAATGACCTAACTATTCATCCAATGACACAAATGAACTTATTGGATGCACAAGATTGGTTAAAAACCCTAATTGGACAAGAATAAGCCTAGGGAGGACGAAAATGACCTAAATGTTCATCCAATGACACAAATACACCTATTGGATGCACAAGATTCGTTAGAAACCCTAATTGGACAAGAATAAGCCTAGGGAGGACGAAACTGACCTAAATGTTCATCCAATGACACAAACACGCCTATTGGATGCACAAGATTGGTTAAAAACCCTAATTGGACAAGAATAAGCCTAGGGAGGACGAAAATGACCTAAATGTTCATCCAATGACACAAATGAACTTATTGGATGCACAAGATTGGTTAAAAACCCTAATTGGACAAGAATAAGCCTAGGGTGGACGAAAATGACCTAAATGTTCATCCAATGACACAAATGAACGTATTGGATGCACAAGATTGCTTAAAAACCCTAATTGGACAAGAATAAGCCTAGGGAGGACGAAAATGACCTAAATGTTCATCCAATGATACAAACACACCTATTGGATTCACAAAATTGGTTAAAACCCCTAATTGGACAAGAATAAGCCTAGGGTGGACGAAAATGACCTAAATGTTTATCCAACGACACAAATGAACTTATTGGATGCACAAGATTTATTAAAACCCTAATTGGACAAGAATAAGACTAGGGAGGACGAAAATGACCTAAATGTTCATCCAATGACACAAACACACCTATTGGATGCACAAGATTGGTTAAAAACCCTAATTGGACAAGAATAAGCCTAGGGGGGACGAAAATGACCTAAATGTTAATCCAATGACACAAACACACCTATTGGATGCACAAGAATGGTCAAAAACCCTAATTGTATAAGAATAACCCTAGGGTGGACGAAAATGACCTAAATGTTCATCCAATGACACAAATACACTTATAGGATGCACAAGATTGCTTAAAAACCCTAATTGGACAAGAATAAGCCTAGGGAAGACCAAAATGACCTTAATGTACATCCAATGACACAAATGAACTTATTGGATGCACAAGAGGTTAAAAACCCTAATTGGACAAGAATAAGCCTTTGGAGGACGAAAATTACCTAAATGTTCATCCAATGACACAAACACACCTATTGGATGCACAAGATTGCTTAAAAACCCTAATTGAAAAAAGAATAAGACTAGGGAGGACGAAAATGACCTAAATGTTCATCCAATGACAGAAACACACCTATTGGATCCACAAGATTGGTTAAAAACCCTAATTGGACTAGAATAAGCCTAAGGGGGACGAAAATGACCTAAATGTTAATCCAATGACACAAACACACCTATTGGATGCACAAGAATGGTCCAAAACCCTAATTGGACAAGAATAACCCTAGGCTGGACGAAAATTACCTAAATGTTCATCCAATGACACAAACACACTTATAGGATGCACAAGATTGCTTAAAAACCCTAATTAGACAAGAATAAGCCTAGGGAAGACCAAAATGACCTTAATGTACATCCAATGACACAAATGAACTTATTGGATGCACAAGAGGTTAAAAACCCTAATTGGACAAGAATAAGCCTTTAGAGGACGAAAATGACCTAAATGTTCATCCAATGACACAAACACACCTATTGGATGTACAAGATTGGATAAAAACCCTAATTGGAAAAGAATAAGACTAGGGAGGACGAAAATGACCTAAATGTTCATCCAATGACACAAACACACCTATTGGATCCACAAGATATGTTCAAAACCCTAATTGGACAAGAATAAGCCTAGGGAGGACGAAAATGACCTAATTGTTCATCCAATGACACAAACACACCTATTGGATGCACAAGATTACCTAAAAACCCTAATTGGACAAGAATACGACTAGGGAGGACGAAAATGACCTAAATGTTCATCCAATGACACAAACACACCTATTGGATGCACAAGATTAGTTAACAACCCTAATTGGACAAGAATAAGCCTAGGGGACCTAAGTGTTCATCCAATGATACAAACACACCTATTGGATGCACAAGATTGGTCAAAAACCCTAATTGGACAAGAATAACCCTAGTGTGAACGAAAATGACCTAAATGTTCATCCAATGACACAAACACACCTATTGGATGCACAAGATTGCTTAAAAACCCTAATTGGAAAAGAATAAGACTAGGGAGGACGAAAATGACCTAAATGTTCATCCAATGACACAAACACACCTATTGGATGCACAAGATTGGTTAAAAACCCTAATTACACAAGAATAAGAATAGGGAGGACGAAAATGACTTAAATGTTCATCCAATGACACAAACACACCTATTGGATGCACAAGATTGCTTAAAAACCCTAATTAGACAAGAATAAGACTAGCGAGGACGAAAATGACCTAAATGTTCATCCAATGACACAAACACACCTATTGGATGCACAAGATTGGTTAAAAACCCTAATTTGTAAAGAATCAACCTAGGGAGGACGAAAATGACCTAAATGTTCATCTAATGACACAAACACACCTATTGGATGCACAAGATTGGTTAAAAACCCTAATTATACAAGAATAAGACTAGGGAGGACTAAAATGACCTAAATGTTCATCCAATGACATAAACACACTTATTAGATGCAGAAGATTGCTTAAAAACCCTAATTGGACAAGAATAAGCCTAGGGAGGACGAAAATGACCTAAATGTACATCCAATGACACAAATGAACTTATTGGATGCACAAGATTGGTTAAAAACCCTAATTGGATAAGAATAAGCCTATGGAGGACGAAAATGACCTAAATGTTCATCCAATGACACAAACACACCTATTGGATGCACAAGATTACTTACAAACCCTAATTTGTCAAGAATAAGCCTAGGGAGGACGAAAATGACCTAACTGTTCATCCAATGACACAAACACACCTATAGGATGCACAAGATTTCTTAAAAACCCTAATTGGACAAGAATAAGCATGGGGAAGACGAAAATGACCTTAATGTACATCCAATGACACAAACGAACTTATTGGATGCACAAGATTGGTTAAAAACCCTCATTGGACAAGAATAAGCCTTTGGAGGATGAAAATGACATAAATGTTCATCCAATGACACAAACACACCTATTGGATGCACAAGATTGCCTAAAAACCCTAATTGGACAAGAATAAGCCTAGGGAAGACGAAAATGACCTAAATGTATATCCAATGACACAAATGAACTTATTGGATGCACCAGATTGGTTAAAAGCCCTAATTGGACAACAATAAGCCTATGGAGGATGAAAATGACATAAATGTTCATCCAATGACACAAACACACCTATTGGATGCACAAGATTACTTAAAAACCCTAATTGGACAAGAATATGCCTAGGGAGGACGAAAATGACCTAAATGTTCATGCAATGACATAAACACACCTATTGGATGCACGAGATTACTTAACAACCCTAATTGGACAAGAATATGACTAGTGAGGACGAAAATGACCTAAATGTTCATCCAATGACACAAACACACCCATTGGATGCACAAGATTGGTTAAAAACCCTAATTGGACAAGAATAAGCCTAGGGGGGACGAAAATGACCTAAATGTTAATCCAATGACACAAACACACCTATTGGATGCACAAGAATGGTCAAAAACCCTAATTGTATAAGAATAACCCTAGGGTGGACGAAAATGACCTAAATGTTCATCCAATGACACAAATACACTTATAGGATGCACAAGATTGCTTAAAAACCCTAATTGGACAAGAATAAGCCTAGGGAAGACCAAAATGACCTTAATGTACATCCAATGACACAAATGAACTTATTGGATGCACAAGAGGTTAAAAACCCTAATTGGACAAGAATAAGCCTTTGGAGGACGAAAATTACCTAAATGTTCATCCAATGACACAAACACACCTATTGGATGCACAAGATTGCTTAAAAACCCTAATTGAAAAAAGAATAAGACTAGGGAGGACGAAAATGACCTAAATGTTCATCCAATGACAGAAACACACCTATTGGATCCACAAGATTGGTTAAAAACCCTAATTGGACTAGAATAAGCCTAAGGGGGACGAAAATGACCTAAATGTTAATCCAATGACACAAACACACCTATTGGATGCACAAGAATGGTCCAAAACCCTAATTGGACAAGAATAACCCTAGGCTGGACGAAAATTACCTAAATGTTCATCCAATGACACAAACACACTTATAGGATGCACAAGATTGCTTAAAAACCCTAATTAGACAAGAATAAGCCTAGGGAAGACCAAAATGACCTTAATGTACATCCAATGACACAAATGAACTTATTGGATGCACAAGAGGTTAAAAACCCTAATTGGACAAGAATAAGCCTTTGGAGGACGAAAATGACCTAAATGTTCATCCAATGACACAAACACACCTATTGGATGTACAAGATTGGATAAAAACCCTAATTGGAAAAGAATAAGACTAGGGAGGACGAAAATGACCTAAATGTTCATCCAATGACACAAACACACCTATTGGATCCACAAGATATGTTCAAAACCCTAATTGGACAAGAATAAGCCTAGGGAGGACGAAAATGACCTAATTGTTCATCCAATGACACAAACACACCTATTGGATGCACAAGATTACCTAAAAACCCTAATTGGACAAGAATACGACTAGGGAGGACGAAAATGACCTAAATGTTCATCCAATGACACAAACACACCTATTGGATGCACAAGATTAGTTAACAACCCTAATTGGACAAGAATAAGCCTAGGGGACCTAAGTGTTCATCCAATGATACAAACACACCTATTGGATGCACAAGATTGGTCAAAAACCCTAATTGGACAAGAATAACCCTAGTGTGAACGAAAATGACCTAAATGTTCATCCAATGACACAAACACACCTATTGGATGCACAAGATTGCTTAAAAACCCTAATTGGAAAAGAATAAGACTAGGGAGGACGAAAATGACCTAAATGTTCATCCAATGACACAAACACACCTATTGGATGCACAAGATTGGTTAAAAACCCTAATTACACAAGAATAAGAATAGGGAGGACGAAAATGACTTAAATGTTCATCCAATGACACAAACACACCTATTGGATGCACAAGATTGCTTAAAAACCCTAATTAGACAAGAATAAGACTAGCGAGGACGAAAATGACCTAAATGTTCATCCAATGACACAAACACACCTATTGGATGCACAAGATTGGTTAAAAACCCTAATTTGTAAAGAATCAGCCTAGGGAGGACGAAAATGACCTAAATGTTCATCTAATGACACAAACACACCTATTGGATGCACAAGATTGGTTAAAAACCCTAATTATACAAGAATAAGACTAGGGAGGACTAAAATGACCTAAATGTTCATCCAATGACATAAACACACTTATTAGATGCAGAAGATTGCTTAAAAACCCTAATTGGACAAGAATAAGCCTAGGGAGGACGAAAATGACCTAAATGTACATCCAATGACACAAATGAACTTATTGGATGCACAAGATTGGTTAAAAACCCTAATTGGATAAGAATAAGGCTATGGAGGACGAAAATGACCTAAATGTTCATCCAATGACACAAACACACCTATTGGATGCACAAGATTACTTACAAACCCTAATTTGTCAAGAATAAGCCTAGGGAGGACGAAAATGACCTAACTGTTCATCCAATGACACAAACACACCTATAGGATGCACAAGATTGCTTAAAAACCCTAATTGGACAAGAATAAGCATGGGGAAGACGAAAATGACCTTAATGTACATCCAATGACACAAACGAACTTATTGGATGCACAAGATTGGTTAAAAACCCTCATTGGACAAGAATAAGCCTTTGGAGGATGAAAATGACATAAATGTTCATCCAATGACACAAACACACCTATTGGATGCACAAGATTGCCTAAAAACCCTAATTGGACAAGAATAAGCCTAGGGAAGACGAAAATGACCTAAATGTATATCCAATGACACAAATGAACTTATTGGATGCACCAGATTGGTTAAAAGCCCTAATTGGACAACAATAAGCCTATGGAGGATGAAAATGACATAAATGTTCATCCAATGACACAAACACACCTATTGGATGCACAAGATTACTTAAAAACCCTAATTGGACAAGAATATGCCTAGGGAGGACGAAAATGACCTAAATGTTCATGCAATGACATAAACACACCTATTGGATGCACGAGATTACTTAACAACCCTAATTGGACAAGAATATGACTAGTGAGGACGAAAATGACCTAAATGTTCATCCAATGACACAAACACACCCATTGGATGCACAAGATTGGTTAAAAACCCTAATTGGACAAGAATAAGCCTAGGGGGGACGAAAATGACCTAAATGTTAATCCAATGACACAAACACACCTATTGGATGCACAAGAATGGTCAAAAACCCTAATTGTATAAGAATAACCCTAGGGTGGACGAAAATGACCTAAATGTTCATCCAATGACACAAACACACTTATAGGATGCACAAGATTGCTTAAAAACCCTAATTGGACAAGAATAAGCCTAGGGAAGACCAAAATGACCTTAATGTACATCCAATGACACAAATGAACTTATTGGATGCACAAGAGGTTAAAAACACTAATTGGACAAGAATAAGCCTTTGGAGGACGAAAATTACCTAAATGTTCATCCAATGACACAAACACACCTATTGGATGCACAAGATTGCTTAAAAACCCTAATTGAAAAAAGAATAAGACTAGGGAGGACGAAAATGACCTAAATGTTCATCCAATGACAGAAACACACCTATTGGATCCACAAGATTGGTTAAAAACCCTAATTGGACTAGAATAAGCCTAAGGGGGACGAAAATGACCTAAATGTTAATCCAATGACACAAACACACCTATTGGATGCACAAGAAAGGTCCAAAACCCTAATTGGACAAGAATAACCCTAGGCTGGACGAAAATTACCTAAATGTTCATCCAATGACACAAACACACTTATAGGATGCACAAGATTGCTTAAAAACCCTAATTAGACAAGAATAAGCCTAGGGAAGACCAAAATGACCTTAATGTACATCTAATGACACAAATGAACTTATTGGATGCACAAGAGGTTAAAAACCCTAATTGGACAAGAATATGCCTTTGGAGGACGAAAATGACCTAAATGTTCATCCAATGACACAAACACACCTATTGGATGTACAAGATTGGATAAAAACCCTAATTGGAAAAGAATAAGACTAGGGAGGACGAAAATGACCTAAATGTTCATCCAATGACACAAACACACCTATTGGATCCACAAGATATGTTCAAAACCCTAATTGGACAAGAATAAGCCTAGGGAGGACGAAAATGACCTAATTGTTCATCCAATGACACAAACACACCTATTGGATGCACAAGATTACCTAAAAACCCTAATTGGACAAGATTACGACTAGGGAGGATGAAAATGACCTAAATGTTCATCCAATGACACAAACACACCTATTGGATGCACAAGATTAGTTAACAACCCTAATTGGACAAGAATAACCCTAGGGGACCTAAGTGTTCATCCAATGACACAAACACACCTATTGGATGCACAAGATTGGTCAAAAACCCTAATTGGACAAGAATAACCCTAGTGTGGACGAAAATGACCTAAATGTTCATCCAATGACACAAACACACCTATTGGATGCACAAGATTGCTTAAAAACCCTAATTGGAAAAGAATAAGACTAGGGAGGACGAAAATGACCTAAATGTTCATCCAATGACACAAACACACCTATTGGATGCACAAGATTGGTTAAAAACCCTAATTACACAAGAATAAGAATAGGGAGGACGAAAATGACTTAAATGTTCATCCAATGACACAAACACACCTATTGGATGCACAAGATTGCTTAAAAACCCTAATTAGACAAGAATAAGACTAGCGAGGACGAAAATGACCTAAATGTTCATCCAATGACACAAACACACCTATTGGATGCACAAGATTGGTTAATAACCCTAATTTGTAAAGAATCAGCCTAGGGAGGACGAAAATGACCTAAATGTTCATCTAATGACACAAACACACCTATTGGATGCACAAGATTGGTTAAAAACCCTAATTATACAAGAATAAGACTAGGGAGGACTAAAATGACCTAAATGTTCATCCAATGACATAAACACACTTATTAGATGCAGAAGATTGCTTAAAAACCCTAATTGGACAAGAATAAGCCTAGGGAGGACGAAAATGACCTAAATGTACATCCAATGACACAAAGGAACTTATTGGATGCACAAGATTGGTTAAAAACCCTAATTGGATAAGAATAAGCCTATGGAGGACGAAAATGACCTAAATGTTCATCCAATGACACAAACACACCTATTGGATGCACAAGATTACTTACAAACCCTAATTGGTCAAGAATAATCCTAGGGAGGACGAAAATGACCTAAATGTTCATCCAATGACACAAACACACCTATAGGATGCACAAGATTGCTTAAAAACCCTAATTGGACAAGAATAAGCATGGGGAAGACGAAAATGACCTTAATGTACATCCAATGACACAAACGAACTTATTGGATGCACAAGATTGGTTAAAAACCCTCATTGGACAAGAATAAGCCTTTGGAGGATGAAAATGACATAAATGTTCATCCAATGACACAAACACACCTATTGGATGCACAAGATTGCCTAAAAACCCTAATTGGACAAGAATAAGCCTAGGGAAGACGAAAATGACCTAAATGTATATCCAATGACACAAATGAACTTATTGGATGCACCAGATTGGTTAAAAGCCCTAATTGGACAACAATAAGCCTATGGAGGATGAAAATGACATAAATGTTCATCCAATGACACAAACACACCTATTGGATGCACAAGATTACTTAAAAACCCTAATTGGACAAGAATATGCCTAGGGAGGACGAAAATGACCTAAATGTTCATGCAATGACATAAACACACCTATTGGATGCACGAGATTACTTAACAACCCTAATTGGACAAGAATATGACTAGTGAGGACGAAAATGACCTAAATGTTCATCCAATGACACAAACACACCCATTGGATGCACAAGATTGGTTAAAAACCCTAATTGGACAAGAATAAGCCTAGGGGGGACGAAAATGACCTAAATGTTAATCCAATGACACAAACACACCTATTGGATGCACAAGAATGGTCAAAAACCCTAATTGTATAAGAATAACCCTAGGGTGGACGAAAATGACCTAAATGTTCATCCAATGACACAAACACACTTATAGGATGCACAAGATTGCTTAAAAACCCTAATTGGACAAGAATAAGCCTAGGGAAGACCAAAATGACCTTAATGTACATCCAATGACACAAATGAACTTATTGGATGCACAAGAGGTTAAAAACCCTAATTGGACAAGAATAAGCCTTTGGAGGACGAAAATTACCTAAATGTTCATCCAATGACACAAACACACCTATTGGATGCACAAGATTGCTTAAAAACCCTAATTGAAAAAAGAATAAGACTAGGGAGGACGAAAATGACCTAAATGTTCATCCAATGACAGAAACACACCTATTGGATCCACAAGATTGGTTAAAAACCCTAATTGGACTAGAATAAGCCTAAGGGGGACGAAAATGACCTAAATGTTAATCCAATGACACAAACACACCTATTGGATGCACAAGAATGGTCCAAAACCCTAATTGGACAAGAATAACCCTAGGCTGGACGAAAATTACCTAAATGTTCATCCAATGACACAAACACACTTATAGGATGCACAAGATTGCTTAAAAACCCTAATTAGACAAGAATAAGCCTAGGGAAGACCAAAATGACCTTAATGTACATCCAATGACACAAATGAACTTATTGGATGCACAAGAGGTTAAAAACCCTAATTGGACAAGAATAAGCCTTTGGAGGACGAAAATGACCTAAATGTTCATCCAATGACACAAACACACCTATTGGATGTACAAGATTGGATAAAAACCCTAATTGGAAAAGAATAAGACTAGGGAGGACGAAAATGACCTAAATGTTCATCCAATGACACAAACACACCTATTGGATCCACAAGATATGTTCAAAACCCTAATTGGACAAGAATAAGCCTAGGGAGGACGAAAATGACCTAATTGTTCATCCAATGACACAAACACACCTATTGGATGCACAAGATTACCTAAAAACCCTAATTGGACAAGAATACGACTAGGGAGGACGAAAATGACCTAAATGTTCATCCAATGACACAAACACACCTATTGGATGCACAAGATTGCTTAAAAACCCTAATTAGACAAGAATAAGACTAGGGAGGACGAAAATGACCTAAATGTTCATCCAATGACACAAACACACTTATTGCATGCACAAGATTGCTTAAAAACCCTAATTAGACAAAAAATAAGCCTAGGGAGGACGAAAATGACCTAAATGTACATCCAATGACACAAATGAACTTATTGGATGCACAAGATTGGTTAAAAACCCTAATTGGACAAGAATAAGCCTAGGGAGGACGAAAATGACCTAAATGTTCATCCAATGACACAAATGAACTTATTGGATGCACAAGATTGGTTGAAAACCCTAATTGGACAAGAATAAACCTAGGGAGGACGAAAATGACCTAAATGTTCATCCAATGACACAAATGAACTTATTGGATGCAGAAGATTGGTTAAAAACCCTAATTGGACACGAATAAGCCTAGGGAGGACGAAAATGACCTAAATGTTCGTCCAATGACACAAATGAACTTATTGGATACACAAGATTGTTTAAAAACCCTAATTGGACAAGAATAAGCCTAGGGAGGACGAAAATGACCTAAATGTTCATCCAATAACACAAATGAACTTATTGGATGCACAAGATTGGTTAAAAATCCTAATTGGACAAGAATAAGCATAGGGAGGACGAAAATGACCTAAATGTTCCTACAATGACACAAACCCACATATTGGATGCACAAGATTGCATAAAAACCCTAATTGGACAAGAATAAGACTAGGGAGGACGAAAATGACCTAAATGTTCATCCAATGACACAAATAAACTTATTGTATGCACAAGATTGGTTAAAAACCCTAATTGGACAAGAATAAGCATAGGGAGGACGAAAATGACCTAAATGTTCATCCAATGACACAAACACACATATTGGATGCACAAGATTGCTTAAAACCCTAATTGGACAAGAATAAGACTAGGGAGGACGAAAATGACCTAAATGTTCATCCAATGACACAAATGAACTTATTGGATGCACAAGATTGGATAAAAACCCTAATTGGACAAGAATAAGACTAGGGAGGACGAAAATGACCTAAAAGTTCCTCCAATGACACAAACACACCTATTGGATGCACAAGATTGCATAAAAACCCTAATTGGACAAGAATAAGACTAGGGAGGACGAAAATGACCTAAATGTTCATCCAATGACACAAATGAACTTATTGTATGCACAAGATTGGTTAAAAACCCTAATTGGACAAGAATAAGCATAGAGAGGACGAAAATGACCTAAATGTTCATCCAATGAAACAAACACACATATTCGATGCACAAGATTGCTTAAAATCCTAATTGGACAAGAATAAGACTAGGGAGGACGAAAATGACCTAAATGTTCATCCAATGACACAAATGAACTTATTGGATGCACAAGATTGGTTAAAAACCCTAATTGGACAAGAATAAGCATAGGGAGGACGAAAATGACCTAAATGTTTATCCAATGACACAAACCCACATATTGGATGCACAAGATTGCTTAAAACCCTAATTGGACAAGAATAAGCCTAGGGAGGACGAAAATGACCTAAATGTTCCTCCAATGACACAAACACACCTATTGGATGCACAAGATTGCATAAAAACCCTAATTGGACAAGAATAAGACTAGGGAGGACGAAAATGACCTAAATGTTCATCCAATGACACAAATGAACTTATTGTATGCACAAGATTGGTTAAAAACCCTAATTGGACAAGAATAAGCATAGGG
Organism: Cicer pinnatifidum; assembly: GCA_037974775.1. Taxonomy (NCBI): domain Eukaryota; kingdom Viridiplantae; phylum Streptophyta; class Magnoliopsida; order Fabales; family Fabaceae; genus Cicer; species Cicer pinnatifidum. Next base: position 34,245,487 of record JBBPBR010000004.1, on the reverse strand, counting down.
AGAACGAAAATGACCTAAATGTTCATCCAATGACACAAACACACCTATTGGATGCACAAGATTGCATAAAAACCCTAATTGGACAAGAATAAGACTAGGGAGGACAAAAAGGACCTAAATGTTCATCCAATGACACAAATGAACATATTGGATGCACAAGATTGGTTAAAAACCCTAATTGGACAAGAATAAGCCTAGGGAGGACGAAAATGACCTAAATGTTCATCCAATGACACAAATGAACTTATTGGATGCACAAGATTGGTTAAAAACCCTAATTGGACAAGAATAAGCCTAGGGAGGACGAAAATGACCTAAATATTGAACCAATGACACAAATGAACTTATTGGATGCACAAGGTTGGTTAAAAACCCTAATTGGACAAGAATAAGCCAAGGGAGGACGAAAATGACCTAAATGTTCATCCAATGACACACATGAACTTATTGGATGCACAAGATTGGTTAAAAACCCTAATTGGATAAGAATAAGCTTAGGGAGGATGAAAATGACCTAAATGTTCATCCAACGACACAAATGAACTTATTGGATGCACAAGGTTGGTTAAAAACCCTAATTGGACAAGAATAAGCCTAGGGAGGACGAAAATGACCTAAATGTTCATCCAATGACACAAATGAACTTATTGGATGCACAAGATTGGTTAAAAACCCTAATTGGACAAGAATAAGCCTAGGGAGGACGAAAATGACCTAAATGTTGATCAAATGACACAAATGAACTTATTGGATGCACAAGATTGCTTAAAAACCCTAACTGGAAATGAATAAGCCTAGGGAGGACGAAAATGACCTAAATGTTCATCCAATGACACAAATGAACTTATTGGATGCACAAGATTGCTTAAAAACCCTAATTGGACAAGAATAAGCCTAGGGAGGACGAAAATGACCTAAATGTTCATCCAACGACACAAGTGAACTTTTTGGATGCACAAGATTGCTTAAAACCCTAATTGGACAAGAATTAGACTAGGGAGGACGAAAATGACCTAAATGTTCATCCAATGACACAAACACACCTATTGGATGCACAAGATTGGTTAAAAACCCTAATTGGACAAGAATAAGCCTAGGGAGGACGAAAATGACCTAAATGTTAATCCAATGACACAAACACACCTATTGGATGCACAAGAATGGTCAAAAACCCTAATTGTATAAGAATAACCCTAGGGTGGACGAAAATGACCTAAATGTTCATCCAATGACACAAATACACTTATAGGATGCACAAGATTGCTTAAAAACCCTAATTGGACAAGAATAAGCCTAGGGAAGACCAAAATGACCTTAATGTACATCCAATGACACAAATGAACTTATTGGATGCACAAGAGGTTAAAAACCCTAATTGGACAAGAATAAGCCTTTGGAGGACGAAAATTACCTAAATGTTCATCCAATGACACAAACACACCTATTGGATGCACAAGATTGCTTAAAAACCCTAATTGAAAAAAGAATAAGACTAGGGAGGACGAAAATGACCTAAATGTTCATCCAATGATAGAAACACACCTATTGGATCCACAAGATTGGTTAAAAACCCTAATTGGACTAGAATAAGCCTAGGGGGGACGAAAATGACCTAAATGTTAATCCAATGACACAAACACACCTATTGGATGCACAAGAATGGTCCAAAACCCTAATTGGACAAGAATAACCCTAGGCTGGACGAAAATTACCTAAATGTTCATCCAATGACACAAACACACTTATAGGATGCACAAGATTGCTTAAAAACCCTAATTAGACAAGAATAAGCCTAGGGAAGACCAAAATGACCTTAATGTACATCCAATGACACAAACGAACTTATTGGATGCACAAGAGGTTAAAAACCCTAATTGGACAAGAATAAGCCTTTGGAGGACGAAAATGACCTAAATGTTCATCCAATGACACAAACACACCTATTGGATGGACAAGATTGGATAAAAACCCTAATTGGAAAAGAATAAGACTAGGGAGGACGAAAATGACCTAAATGTTCATCCAATGACACAAACACACCTATTGGATCCACAAGATTTGTTCAAAACCCTAATTGGACAAGAATAAGCCTAGGGAGGACGAAAATGACCTAATTGTTCATCCAATGACACAAACACACCTATTGGATGCACAAGATTACCTAAAAACCCTAATTGGACAAGAATACGACTAGGGAGGACGAAAATGACCTAAATGTTCATCCAATGACACAAACACACCTATTGGATGCACAAGATTAGTTAACAACCCTAATTGGACAAGAATAAGCCTAGGGGACCTAAGTGTTCATCCAATGACACAAACACACCTATTGGATGCACAAGATTGGTCAAAAACCCTAATTGGACAAGAATAACCCTAGTGTGGACGAAAATGACCTAAATGTTCATCCAATGACACAAACACACCTATTGGATGCACAAGATTGGTTAAAAACCCTAATTACACAAGAATAAGAATAGGGAGGACGAAAATGACTTAAATGTTCATCCAATGACACAAACACACCTATTGGATTCACAAGATTACTTACAAACCCTAATTGGACAAGAATAAGCCTAGGGAGGACGAAATAGACCTAAATGTTCATCCAATGACACAAACACACCTATTGGATGCACAAGATTACTTAAAAACCCTAATTGGACAAGAATATGCCTAGGGAGGACGAAAATGACCTAAATGTTCATGCAATGACATAAACACACCTATTGGATGCACGAGATTACTTAACAACCCTAATTGGACAAGAATATGACTAGTGAGGACGAAAATGACCTAAATGTTCATCCAATGACACAAACACACCCATTGGATGCACAAGATTGGTTAAAAACCCTAATTGGACAAGAATAAGCCTAGGGAGGACGAAAATGACCTAAATGTTAATCCAATGACACAAACACACCTATTGGATGCACAAGATTGGTTAAAAACCCTAATTGGAGAAGAATAAGCCTAGGGTGGACGAAAATGACCTAAATGTTAATCCAATGACACAAACACACCTATTGGATGCACAAGATTGGTTAAAAACCCTAATTGGACAAGAATAAGCCTAGGGAGGACGAAAATGACCTAAATGTTTATCCAATGACACAAATGAATTTATTGGATGCACAAGATTGGATAAAAACCCTAATTGGAGAAGAATAAGCCTAGGGAGGACGAAAATGACCTACATGTTCCTCCAATGACAAATGAACTTATTGGATGCACAAGATTTGTTAAAAACTCTAATTGGACAAGAATAAGCCTAGGGATGACGAAAATGACCTAAATGTTAATCCAATGACACAAACACACCTATTGGATGCACAAGATTGGTTAAAAACCCTAATTGGACAAGAATAAGCCTAGGGAGGACGAAAATGACCTAAATGTTAATCCAATGACACAAACACACCTATTGGATGCACAAGATTGGATAGAAACCCTAATTGGACAAGAATAAGACTAGGGAGGACGAAAATGACCTAAATGTTCATCCAATGACACAAACACACCTATTGGATGCACAAGATTGGTTAAAAACCCTAATTGGACAAGAATAAGCCTAGGGGGGACGAAAATGACCTAAATGTTAATCCAATGACACAAACACACCTATTGGATGCACAAGAATGGTCAAAAACCCTAATTGTATAAGAATAACCCTAGGGTGGACGAAAATGACCTAAATGTTCATCCAATGACACAAATACACTTATAGGATGCACAAGATTGCTTAAAAACCCTAATTGGACAAGAATAAGCCTAGGGAAGACCAAAATGACCTTAATGTACATCCAATGACACAAATGAACTTATTGGATGCACAAGAGGTTAAAAACCCTAATTGGACAAGAATAAGCCTTTGGAGGACGAAAATTACCTAAATGTTCATCCAATGACACAAACACACCTATTGGATGCACAAGATTGCTTAAAAACCCTAATTGAAAAAAGAATAAGACTAGGGAGGACGAAAATGACCTAAATGTTCATCCAATGATAGAAACACACCTATTGGATCCACAAGATTGGTTAAAAACCCTAATTGGACTAGAATAAGCCTAGGGGGGACGAAAATGACCTAAATGTTAATCCAATGACACAAACACACCTATTGGATGCACAAGAATGGTCCAAAACCCTAATTGGACAAGAATAACCCTAGGCTGGACGAAAATTACCTAAATGTTCATCCAATGACACAAACACACTTATAGGATGCACAAGATTGCTTAAAAACCCTAATTAGACAAGAATAAACCTAGGGAAGACCAAAATGACCTAAATGTATATCCAATGACACAAATGAACTTATTGGATGCACCAGATTGGTTAAAAGCCCTAATTGGACAACAATAAGCCTATGGAGGATGAAAATGACCTAAATGTTCATCCAATGACACAAACACACCTATTGGATGCACAAGATTACTTAAAAACCCTAATTGGACAAGAATATGCCTAGGGAGGACGAAAATGACCTAAATGTTCATGCAATGACATAAACACACCTATTGGATGCACGAGATTACTTAACAACCCTAATTGGACAAGAATATGACTAGTGAGGACGAAAATGACCTAAATGTTCATCCAATGACACAAACACACCCATTGGATGCACAAGATTGGTTACAAACCCTAATTGGACTAGAATAAGCCTAGGGAGGACGAAAATGACCTAAATGTTCATCCAATGACACAAACACACCTATTGGAATCACAAGATATGTTCAAAACCCTAATTGGACAAGAATAAGCCTAGGGAGGACGAAAATGACCTAATTGTTCATCCAATGACACAAACACACCTATTGGATGCACAAGATTACCTAAAAACCCTAATTGGACAAGAATACGACTAGGGAGGACGAAAATGACCTAAATGTTCATCCAATGACACAAACACACCTATTGGATGCACAAGATTAGTTAACAACCCTAATTGGACAAGAATAAGCCTAGGGGACCTAAGTGTTCATCCAATGACACAAACACACCTATTGGATGCACAAGATTGGTCAGAAACCCTAATTGGACAAGAATAACCCTAGTGTGGACGAAAATGACCTAAATGTTCATCCAATGACACAAACACACCTATTGGATGCACAAGATTGCTTAAAAACCCTAATTGGAAAAGAATAAGACTAGGGAGGACGAAAATGACCTAAATGTTCATCCAATGACACAAACACACCTATTGGATGCACAAGATTGGTTAAAAACCCTAATTACACAAGAATAAGAATAGGGAGGATGAAAATGACTTAAATGTTCATCCAATGACACAAACACACCTATTGGATGCACAAGATTGCTTAAAAACCCTAATTAGACAAGAATAAGACTAGCGAGGACGAAAATGACCTAAATGTTCATCCAATGACACAAACACACCTATTGGATGCACAAGATTGGTTAAAAACCCTAATTTGTAAAGAATCATCCTAGGGAGGACGAAAATGACCTAAATGTTCATCTAATGACACAAACACACCTATTGGATGCACAAGATTGGTTAAAAACCCTAATTATACAAGAATAAGACTAGGGAGGACTAAAATGACCTAAATGTTCATCCAATGACATAAACACACTTATTAGATGCAGAAGATTGCTTAAAAACCCTAATTGGACAAGAATAAGCCTAGGGAGGACGAAAATGACCTAAATGTACATCCAATGACACAAATGAACTTATTGGATGCACAAGATTGGTTAAAAACCCTAATTGGACAAGAATAAGCCTATGGAGGACGAAAATGACCTAAATGTTCATCCAATGACACAAACTCACCTATTGGATCCACAAGATTTGTTCAAAACCCTAATTAGACAAGAATAAGACTAGGGAGGACGAAAATGACCTAAATGTTCATCCAATGACACAAACACACATTTTGGATGCACAAGATTACTTAAAAACCCTAATTGGACAAGAATAAGCCTAGGGAAGACGAAAATGACCTAAATGTACATCCAATGACACAAATGAACTTATTGAATGCACAAGATTGGTTAAAAACCCTAATTGGACAAGAATAAGCCTATTGGGGACGAAAATGACCTAAATTTTAATCCAATGACACAAACACACCTATTGGATGCACAAGATTGGTCAAAAATCCTAATTGGACAAGAATAACCCTAGGGTGGACGAAAATGACCTAAATGTTCATCCAATGACACAAACACACTTATAGGATGCACAAGATTGCTTAAAAACCTAAGTTGGACAAGAATAAGCCTAGGGAAGATGAAAATGACCTAAATGTACATCCAATGACACAAACGAACTTATTGGATGCACACGATTGGTTAAAAACCCTAATTGGACAAGAATAAGCCTATGGAGGACGAATATGACCTAAATGTTCATCCAATGATGCAAACACACCTATTGGATGCACAAGATTACTTAAAAACCCTAATTGGACAAGAATAAGCCTTTGGAGGACGAAAATGACCTAAATGGTCATCCAATGACACAAACACACCTATTGGATGCACAAGATTGCTTAAAAACCCTAATTGGAAAAGAATAAGACTAGGGAGGACGAAAATGACCTAAATGTTCATCCAATGACACAAACACACCTATTGGATCCACAAGATTGGTTCAAAACCCTAATTGGACAAGAATAAGCCTAGGGAGGACGAAAATGACCTAAATGTTCATCCAATGACACAAACACACCTATTGGATGCACAAGATTACTTAAAAACCCTAATTGGACAAGAATAAGCCTAGGGAGGATGAAAATGACCTAAATGTTCATCCAATGACACAAACACACCTATTGGATGCACAAGATTGCTTAAAAACCCTAATTGGAAAAGAATAAGACTAGGGAGGACGAAAATGACCTAAATGTTCATCCAATGACACAAACACACCTATTGGATGCACAAGATTGGTTAAAAACCCTAATTACACAAGAATAAGAATAGGGAGGACGAAAATGACTTAAATGTTCATCCAATGACACAAACACACCTATTGGATGCACAAGATTGCTTAAAAACCCTAATTAGACAAGAATAAGACTAGCGAGGACGAAAATGACCTAAATGTTCATCCAATGACACAAACACACCTATTGGATGCACAAGATTGGTTAAAAACCCTAATTTGTAAAGAATCAACCTAGGGAGGACGAAAATGACCTAAATGTTCATCTAATGACACAAACACACCTATTGGATGCACAAGATTGGTTAAAAACCCTAATTATACAAGAATAAGACTAGGGAGGACTAAAATGACCTAAATGTTCATCCAATGACATAAACACACTTATTAGATGCAGAAGATTGCTTAAAAACCCTAATTGGACAAGAATAAGCCTAGGGAGGACGAAAATGACCTAAATGTACATCCAATGACACAAATGAACTTATTGGATGCACAAGATTGGTTAAAAACCCTAATTGGATAAGAATAAGCCTATGGAGGACGAAAATGACCTAAATGTTCATCCAATGACACAAACACACCTATTGGATGCACAAGATTACTTACAAACCCTAATTTGTCAAGAATAAGCCTAGGGAGGACGAAAATGACCTAACTGTTCATCCAATGACACAAACACACCTATAGGATGCACAAGATTTCTTAAAAACCCTAATTGGACAAGAATAAGCATGGGGAAGACGAAAATGACCTTAATGTACATCCAATGACACAAACGAACTTATTGGATGCACAAGATTGGTTAAAAACCCTCATTGGACAAGAATAAGCCTTTGGAGGATGAAAATGACATAAATGTTCATCCAATGACACAAACACACCTATTGGATGCACAAGATTGCCTAAAAACCCTAATTGGACAAGAATAAGCCTAGGGAAGACGAAAATGACCTAAATGTATATCCAATGACACAAATGAACTTATTGGATGCACCAGATTGGTTAAAAGCCCTAATTGGACAACAATAAGCCTATGGAGGATGAAAATGACATAAATGTTCATCCAATGACACAAACACACCTATTGGATGCACAAGATTACTTAAAAACCCTAATTGGACAAGAATATGCCTAGGGAGGACGAAAATGACCTAAATGTTCATGCAATGACATAAACACACCTATTGGATGCACGAGATTACTTAACAACCCTAATTGGACAAGAATATGACTAGTGAGGACGAAAATGACCTAAATGTTCATCCAATGACACAAACACACCCATTGGATGCACAAGATTGGTTAAAAACCCTAATTGGACAAGAATAAGCCTAGGGGGGACGAAAATGACCTAAATGTTAATCCAATGACACAAACACACCTATTGGATGCACAAGAATGGTCAAAAACCCTAATTGTATAAGAATAACCCTAGGGTGGACGAAAATGACCTAAATGTTCATCCAATGACACAAATACACTTATAGGATGCACAAGATTGCTTAAAAACCCTAATTGGACAAGAATAAGCCTAGGGAAGACCAAAATGACCTTAATGTACATCCAATGACACAAATGAACTTATTGGATGCACAAGAGGTTAAAAACCCTAATTGGACAAGAATAAGCCTTTGGAGGACGAAAATTACCTAAATGTTCATCCAATGACACAAACACACCTATTGGATGCACAAGATTGCTTAAAAACCCTAATTGAAAAAAGAATAAGACTAGGGAGGACGAAAATGACCTAAATGTTCATCCAATGACAGAAACACACCTATTGGATCCACAAGATTGGTTAAAAACCCTAATTGGACTAGAATAAGCCTAAGGGGGACGAAAATGACCTAAATGTTAATCCAATGACACAAACACACCTATTGGATGCACAAGAATGGTCCAAAACCCTAATTGGACAAGAATAACCCTAGGCTGGACGAAAATTACCTAAATGTTCATCCAATGACACAAACACACTTATAGGATGCACAAGATTGCTTAAAAACCCTAATTAGACAAGAATAAGCCTAGGGAAGACCAAAATGACCTTAATGTACATCCAATGACACAAATGAACTTATTGGATGCACAAGAGGTTAAAAACCCTAATTGGACAAGAATAAGCCTTTGGAGGACGAAAATGACCTAAATGTTCATCCAATGACACAAACACACCTATTGGATGTACAAGATTGGATAAAAACCCTAATTGGAAAAGAATAAGACTAGGGAGGACGAAAATGACCTAAATGTTCATCCAATGACACAAACACACCTATTGGATCCACAAGATATGTTCAAAACCCTAATTGGACAAGAATAAGCCTAGGGAGGACGAAAATGACCTAATTGTTCATCCAATGACACAAACACACCTATTGGATGCACAAGATTACCTAAAAACCCTAATTGGACAAGAATACGACTAGGGAGGACGAAAATGACCTAAATGTTCATCCAATGACACAAACACACCTATTGGATGCACAAGATTAGTTAACAACCCTAATTGGACAAGAATAAGCCTAGGGGACCTAAGTGTTCATCCAATGATACAAACACACCTATTGGATGCACAAGATTGGTCAAAAACCCTAATTGGACAAGAATAACCCTAGTGTGAACGAAAATGACCTAAATGTTCATCCAATGACACAAACACACCTATTGGATGCACAAGATTGCTTAAAAACCCTAATTGGAAAAGAATAAGACTAGGGAGGACGAAAATGACCTAAATGTTCATCCAATGACACAAACACACCTATTGGATGCACAAGATTGGTTAAAAACCCTAATTACACAAGAATAAGAATAGGGAGGACGAAAATGACTTAAATGTTCATCCAATGACACAAACACACCTATTGGATGCACAAGATTGCTTAAAAACCCTAATTAGACAAGAATAAGACTAGCGAGGACGAAAATGACCTAAATGTTCATCCAATGACACAAACACACCTATTGGATGCACAAGATTGGTTAAAAACCCTAATTTGTAAAGAATCAGCCTAGGGAGGACGAAAATGACCTAAATGTTCATCTAATGACACAAACACACCTATTGGATGCACAAGATTGGTTAAAAACCCTAATTATACAAGAATAAGACTAGGGAGGACTAAAATGACCTAAATGTTCATCCAATGACATAAACACACTTATTAGATGCAGAAGATTGCTTAAAAACCCTAATTGGACAAGAATAAGCCTAGGGAGGACGAAAATGACCTAAATGTACATCCAATGACACAAATGAACTTATTGGATGCACAAGATTGGTTAAAAACCCTAATTGGATAAGAATAAGGCTATGGAGGACGAAAATGACCTAAATGTTCATCCAATGACACAAACACACCTATTGGATGCACAAGATTACTTACAAACCCTAATTTGTCAAGAATAAGCCTAGGGAGGACGAAAATGACCTAACTGTTCATCCAATGACACAAACACACCTATAGGATGCACAAGATTGCTTAAAAACCCTAATTGGACAAGAATAAGCATGGGGAAGACGAAAATGACCTTAATGTACATCCAATGACACAAACGAACTTATTGGATGCACAAGATTGGTTAAAAACCCTCATTGGACAAGAATAAGCCTTTGGAGGATGAAAATGACATAAATGTTCATCCAATGACACAAACACACCTATTGGATGCACAAGATTGCCTAAAAACCCTAATTGGACAAGAATAAGCCTAGGGAAGACGAAAATGACCTAAATGTATATCCAATGACACAAATGAACTTATTGGATGCACCAGATTGGTTAAAAGCCCTAATTGGACAACAATAAGCCTATGGAGGATGAAAATGACATAAATGTTCATCCAATGACACAAACACACCTATTGGATGCACAAGATTACTTAAAAACCCTAATTGGACAAGAATATGCCTAGGGAGGACGAAAATGACCTAAATGTTCATGCAATGACATAAACACACCTATTGGATGCACGAGATTACTTAACAACCCTAATTGGACAAGAATATGACTAGGGAGGACGAAAATGACCTAAATGTTCATCCAATGACACAAACACACCCATTGGATGCACAAGATTGGTTAAAAACCCTAATTGGACAAGAATAAGCCTAGGGGGGACGAAAATGACCTAAATGTTAATCCAATGACACAAACACACCTATTGGATGCACAAGAATGGTCAAAAACCCTAATTGTATAAGAATAACCCTAGGGTGGACGAAAATGACCTAAATGTTCATCCAATGACACAAATACACTTATAGGATGCACAAGATTGCTTAAAAACCCTAATTGGACAAGAATAAGCCTAGGGAAGACCAAAATGACCTTAATGTACATCCAATGACACAAATGAACTTATTGGATGCACAAGAGGTTAAAAACCCTAATTGGACAAGAATAAGCCTTTGGAGGACGAAAATTACCTAAATGTTCATCCAATGACACAAACACACCTATTGGATGCACAAGATTGCTTAAAAACCCTAATTGAAAAAAGAATAAGACTAGGGAGGACGAAAATGACCTAAATGTTCATCCAATGACAGAAACACACCTATTGGATCCACAAGATTGGTTAAAAACCCTAATTGGACTAGAATAAGCCTAAGGGGGACGAAAATGACCTAAATGTTAATCCAATGACACAAACACACCTATTGGATGCACAAGAATGGTCCAAAACCCTAATTGGACAAGAATAACCCTAGGCTGGACGAAAATTACCTAAATGTTCATCCAATGACACAAACACACTTATAGGATGCACAAGATTGCTTAAAAACCCTAATTAGACAAGAATAAGCCTAGGGAAGACCAAAATGACCTTAATGTACATCCAATGACACAAATGAACTTATTGGATGCACAAGAGGTTAAAAACCCTAATTGGACAAGAATAAGCCTTTGGAGGACGAAAATGACCTAAATGTTCATCCAATGACACAAACACACCTATTGGATGTACAAGATTGGATAAAAACCCTAATTGGAAAAGAATAAGACTAGGGAGGACGAAAATGACCTAAATGTTCATCCAATGACACAAACACACCTATTGGATCCACAAGATATGTTCAAAACCCTAATTGGACAAGAATAAGCCTAGGGAGGACGAAAATGACCTAATTGTTCATCCAATGACACAAACACACCTATTGGATGCACAAGATTACCTAAAAACCCTAATTGGACAAGAATACGACTAGGGAGGACGAAAATGACCTAAATGTTCATCCAATGACACAAACACACCTATTGGATACACAAGATTAGTTAACAACCCTAATTGGACAAGAATAAGCCTTGGGGACCTAAGTGTTCATCCGATGACACAAACACACCTATTGGATGCACAAGATTGGTCAAAAACCCTAATTGGACAAGAATAACCCTAGTGTGGACGAAAATGACCTAAATGTTCATCCAATGACACAAACACACCTATTGGATGCACAAGATTGCTTAAAAACCCTAATTGGAAAAGAATAAGACTAGGGAGGACGAAAATGACCTAAATGTTCATCCAATGACACAAACACACCTATTGGATGCACAAGATTGGTTAAAAACCCTAATTGGACAAGAATAAGCCTAGGGGGGACGAAAATGACCTAAATGTTAATCCAATGACACAAACACACCTATTGGATGCACAAGAATGGTCCAAAACCCTAATTGGACAAGAATAACCCTAGGCTGGACGAAAATTACCTAAATGTTCATCCAATGACACAAACACACTTATAGGATGCACAAGATTGCTTAAAAACCCTAATTAGACAAGAATAAGCCTAGGGAAGACCAAAATGACCTTAATGTACATCCAATGACACAAATGAACTTATTGGATGCACAAGAGGTTAAAAACCCTAATTGGACAAGAATAAGCCTTTGGAGGACGAAAATGACCTAAATGTTCATCCAATGACACAAACACACCTATTGGATGTACAAGATTGGATAAAAACCCTAATTGGAAAAGAATAAGACTAGGGAGGACGAAAATGACCTAAATGTTCATCCAATGACACAAACACACCTATTGGATCCACAAGATATGTTCAAAACCCTAATTGGACAAGAATAAGCCTAGGGAGGACGAAAATGACCTAATTGTTCATCCAATGACACAAACACACCTATTGGATGCACAAGATTACCTAAAAACCCTAATTGGACAAGAATACGACTAGGGAGGACGAAAATGACCTAAATGTTCATCCAATGACACAAACACACCTATTGGATGCACAAGATTAGTTAACAACCCTAATTGGACAAGAATAAGCCTAGGGGACCTAAGTGTTCATCCAATGACACAAACACACCTATTGGATGCACAAGATTGGTCAGAAACCCTAATTGGACAAGAATAACCCTAGTGTGGACGAAAATGACCTAAATGTTCATCCAATGACACAAACACACCTATTGGATGCACAAGATTGCTTAAAAACCCTAATTGGAAAAGAATAAGACTAGGGAGGACGAAAATGACCTAAATGTTCATCCAATGACACAAACACACCTATTGGATGCACAAGATTGGTTAAAAACCCTAATTACACAAGAATAAGAATAGGGAGGATGAAAATGACTTAAATGTTCATCCAATGACACAAACACACCTATTGGATGCACAAGATTGCTTAAAAACCCTAATTAGACAAGAATAAGACTAGCGAGGACGAAAATGACCTAAATGTTCATCCAATGACACAAACACACCTATTGGATGCACAAGATTGGTTAAAAACCCTAATTTGTAAAGAATCATCCTAGGGAGGACGAAAATGACCTAAATGTTCATCTAATGACACAAACACACCTATTGGATGCACAAGATTGGTTAAAAACCCTAATTATACAAGAATAAGACTAGGGAGGACTAAAATGACCTAAATGTTCATCCAATGACATAAACACACTTATTAGATGCAGAAGATTGCTTAAAAACCCTAATTGGACAAGAATAAGCCTAGGGAGGACGAAAATGACCTAAATGTACATCCAATGACACAAATGAACTTATTGGATGCACAAGATTGGTTAAAAACCCTAATTGGACAAGAATAAGCCTAGGGAGGACGAAAATGACCTAAATGTTCATCTAATGACACAAACACACCTATTGGATGCACAAGATTGGTTAAAAACCCTAATTGCACAAAAATAAGCCTAGGGAGGACGAAAATGACCTAAATGTTCATCCAATGACACAAATGAACTTATTGGATGCACAAGATTGCTTAAATCCCTAATTGGACAAGAATAAGACTAGGGAGGATGAAAATGACCTAAATGTTCATCGAATGACACAAACACACCTATTGGATGCACAAGATTGGTTAGATACCCTAATTGGACAAGAATAAGCCTAGGGAGGACGAAAATGACCTAAATGTTCATCCAATGACACAAATGAACTTATTGGATGCACAAGATTGCTTAAAAACCCTAATTGGACAAGAATAAGCCTAGGGAGGACGAAAATGACCTAAATGTTCATCCAATGACACAAATACACCTATTGGAATCACAAGATTGGTTAGAAACCCTAATTGGACAAGAATAAGCCTAGGGAGGACGAAAATGACCTAAATGTTCATCCAATGACACAAATGAACTTATTGGATGCACAAGATTGGTTAAAAACCCTAATTGGACAAGAATAAGCCTATGGAGGACGAAAATGTCCTAAATGTTCATCCAATGACACAAATGAACTTATTGGATGCACAAGATTGGTTGAAAACCCTAATTGGACAAGAATAAGCCTAGGGAGGACGAAAATGACCTAAATGTTCATCCAATGACACAAATGAACTTATTGGATGCACAAGATTGGTTCAAAACCCTAATTGGACAAGAATAAGCCTAGGGAGGACGAAAATGACCTAAATGTTCATCCAATGACACAAATGAACTTATTGGATGCACAAGATTGGTTGAAAACCCTAATTGGACAAGAATAAGCCTAGGGAGGACGAAAATGACCTAAATGTACATCCAATGACACAAATGAACTTATTGGATGCACAAGATTGGTTAAAAACCCTAATTGGACAAGAATAAGCCTAGGGAGGACGAAAATGACCTAAATGTTCATCCAATGACACAAATTAACTTATTGGATGCACAAGATTGGTTAAAAACCCTAATTGGACAAGAATAAGCCTAGGGAGGACGAAAATGACCTAAATGTCCATCCAATGACACAAACACACCTATTGGATGCACAAGATTGGTTACAAACCCTAATTGGACAAGAATAAGCCTACGGAGGACGAAAATGACCTAAATGTACATCCAATGACACAAATGAACTTATTGGATGCACAAGATTGGTTAAAAACCCTAATTGGACAAGAATAAGCCTAGGGAGGACGAAAATGACCTAAATGTTCATCCAATGACACAAATTAACT
This sequence comes from Cicer pinnatifidum, assembly GCA_037974775.1. Classification (NCBI taxonomy): domain Eukaryota; kingdom Viridiplantae; phylum Streptophyta; class Magnoliopsida; order Fabales; family Fabaceae; genus Cicer; species Cicer pinnatifidum. Next base: position 34,230,113 of record JBBPBR010000004.1, on the reverse strand, counting down.
TATTGGATGCACAAGATTTGTTTAAAAACCCTAATTGGACAAGAATAAGCCTTGGGAGGACGAAAATGACATAAATGTTCATCCAATGACACAAATGAACTTATTGGATGGACAAGATTAGTTAAAAACCCTAATTGGACAAGAATAAGCCTAGGGAGGACGAAAATGACCTAAATGTACATCCAATGACACAAATGAACTTATTGGATGCACAAGATTGGTTAAAAACCCTAATTGGACAAGAATAAGCCTAGGGAGGACGAAAATGACCTAAATGTTCATCCAATGACACAAACACACCTATTGGATGCACAAGATTGGTTAAAAACCCTAATTGGACAAGAATAAGCCTAGGGAGGACGAAAATGACCTAAATGTTCATCCAATGACACAAATACACCTATTGGATGCACAAGATTGGTTAGAAACCCTAATTGGACAAGAATAAGCCTAGGGAGGACGTAAATGACCTAAATGTTCATCCAATAACACAAATGAACTTATTGGATGCACAAGATTGCTTAAAAACCCTAATTAGACAAGAATAAGCCTAGGGAGGACGAAAATGACCTAAATGTTCATCCAATGACACAAATGAACTTATTGGATGCACAAGATTGGTTAGAAACCCTAATTGGACAAAAATAATTCTAGGGAGGACGAAAATGACCTAAATGTTCATCCAATGACACAAATGAACTTATTGGATGCACAAGATTGGTTAAAAATCCTAATTTGACAAGAATAAGCCTAGGGAGGACGAAAATGACCTAAATGTTCATCCAATGACACAAATGAACTTATTGGATGCACAAGATTGGTTAGAAACCCTAATTGGACAAAAATAATTCTAGGGAGGACGAAAATAACCTAAATGTTCATCCAATGACACAAATGAACTTATTGGATGCACAAGATTGGTTAAAAACCCTAATTGGACAACAATAAGCCTAGGGAGGATGAAAATGACCTCAATGTTCATCTAATGACACAAACACACCTATTGGATGCACAAGATTGGTTAAAAACCCTAATTGCACAAAAATAAGCCTAGGGAGGACGAAAATGACCTAAATGTTCATCCAATGACACAAATGAACTTATTGGATGCACAAGATTGCTTAAAACCCTACTTGGACAAGAATAAGACTAGGGAGGACGAAAATGACCTAAATGTTCATCCAATGACACAAACACACCTATTGGATGCACAAGATTGGTTAAAAACCCTAATTGGACAATAATAAGCCTAGAGGACGAAAATGACCGAAATGTTCATCCAATGACACAAATGAACTTATTGGATGCAGAAGATTGGTTAGAAACCCTAATTGGACAAGAATAAGCCTAGGGAGAACGAAAATGACCTAAATGTTCATCCAATAACACAAATGAACTTATTGGATGCACAAGACTGGTTAGAAACCCTAATTGGATAAGAATAAGCCTTGGGAGGACGAAAATGACCTAAATGTTCATCGAATGACACAAACACACCTATTGGATGCACAAGATTGGCTTAAAAACCTAATTGGACAAGATTAAGACTAGGGAGGACGAAAATGACCTAAATGTTCATCCAATGACACAAACACACCTATTGGATGCACAAGATTGGTTAAAAACCCTAATTGGACAAGAATAAGCCTAGGGAGGACGAAAATGACCTAAATGTTAATCCAATGACACAAACACACCTATTGGATGCACAAGAATGGTCAAAAACCCTAATTGTATAAGAATAACCCTAGGGTGGACGAAAATGACCTAAATGTTCATCCAATGACACAAATACACTTATAGGATGCACAAGATTGCTTAAAAACCCTAATTGGACAAGAATAAGCCTAGGGAAGACCAAAATGACCTTAATGTACATCCAATGACACAAATGAACTTATTGGATGCACAAGAGGTTAAAAACCCTAATTGGACAAGAATAAGCCTTTGGAGGACGAAAATTACCTAAATGTTCATCCAATGACACAAACACACCTATTGGATGCACAAGAATGCTTAAAAACCCTAATTGAAAAAAGAATAAGACTAGGGAGGACGAAAATGACCTAAATGTTCATCCAATGATAGAAACACACCTATTGGATCCACAAGATTGGTTAAAAACCCTAATTGGACTAGAATAAGCCTAGGGGGGACGAAAATGACCTAAATGTTAATCCAATGACACAAACACACCTATTGGATGCACAAGAATGGTCCAAAACCCTCATTGGACAAGAATAACCCTAGGCTGGACGAAAATTACCTAAATGTTCATCCAATGACACAAACACACTTATAGGATGCACAAGATTGCTTAAAAACCCTAATTAGACAAGAATAAACCTAGGGAAGACCAAAATGACCTAAATGTATATCCAATGACACAAATGAACTTATTGGATGCACCAGATTGGTTAAAAGCCCTAATTGGACAACAATAAGCCTATGGAGGATGAAAATGACCTAAATCTTCATCCAATGACACAAACACACCTATTGGATGCACAAGATTACTTAAAAACCCTAATTGGACAAGAATATGCCTAGGGAGGACGAAAATGACCTAAATGTTCATGCAATGACATAAACACACCTATTGGATGCACGAGATTACTTAACAACCCTAATTGGACAAGAATATGACTAGTGAGGACGAAAATGACCTAAATGTTCATCCAATGACACAAACACACCCATTGGATGCACAAGATTGGTTAAAACCCCTAATTGGACTAGAATAAGCCTAGGGAGGACGAAAATGACCTAAATGTTCATCCAATGACACAAACACACCTATTGGATCCACAAGATATGTTCAAAACCCTAATTGGACAAGAATAAGCCTAGGTAGGACGAAAATGACCTAATTGTTCATCCAATGACACAAACACACCTATTGGATGCACAAGATTACCTAAAAACCCTAATTGGACAAGAATACGACTAGGGAGGACGAAAATGACCTAAATGTTCATCCAATGACACAAACACACCTATTGGATACACAAGATTAGTTAACAACCCTAATTGGACAAGAATAAGCCTAGGGGACCTAAGTGTTCATCCGATGACACAAACACACCTATTGGATGCACAAGATTGGTCAAAAACCCTAATGGGACAAGAATAACCCTAGTGTGGACGAAAATGACCTAAATGTTCATCCAATGACACAAACACACCTATTGGATGCACAAGATTGCTTAAAAACCCTAATTGGAAAAGAATAAGACTAGGGAGGACGAAAATGACCTAAATGTTCATCCAATGACACAAACACACCTATTGGATCCACAAGATTTGTTCAAAACCCTAATTAGACAAGAATAAGACTAGCGAGGACGAAAATGACCTAAATGTTCATCCAATGACACAAACACACCTTTTGGATCCACAAGATTACTTAAAAACCCTAATTGGACAAGAATAAGCCTAGGGAAGACGAAAATGACCGAAATGTACATCCAATGACACAAATGAACTTATTGAATGCACAAGATTGGTTAAAAACCCTAATTGGACAAGAATAAGCCTATTGGGGACCAAAATGACCTAAATTTTAATCCAATGACACAAACACACCTATTGGATGCACAAGATTGGTCAAAAATCCTAATTAGACAAGAATAACCCTAGGGTGGACGAAAATGACCTAAATGTTCATCCAATGACACAAACACACTTATAGGATGCACAAGATTGCTTAAAAACCTTAGTTGGACAAGAATAAGCCTAGGGAAGATGAAAATGACCTAAATGTACATCCAATGACACAAACGAACTTATTGGATGCACACGATTACTTAAAAACCCTAATTGGACAAGAATAAGCCTTTGGAGGACGAAAATGACCTAAATGGTCATCCAATGACACAAACACATTATTGGATGCACAAGATTGCTTAAAAACCCTAATTGGAAAAGAATAAGACTAGGGAGGACGAAAATGACCTAAATGTTCATCCAATGACACAAACACACCTATTGGATCCACAAGATTTGTTCAAAACCCTAATTAGACAAGAATAAGACTAGGGAGGACGAAAATGACCTAAATGTTCATCTAATGACACAAACACACCTATTGGATGCACAAGATTGGTTAAAAACCCTAATTATACAAGAATAAGACTAGGGAGGACGAAAATGACCTAAATGTTCCTCCAATGACAGAAACACACTTATTAGATGCAGAAGATTGCTTAAAAACCCTAATTGGACAAGAATAAGCCTAGGGAGGACGAAAATGACCTAAATGTACATCCAATGACACAAATGAACTTATTGGATGCACAAGATTGGTTAAAAACCCTAATTGGACAAGAATAAGCCTATGGAGGACGAAAATGACCTAAATGTTCATCCAATGACACAAACACACCTATTGGATGCACAAGATTACTTAAAAACCCTAATTGGACAAGAATAAGCCTAGGGAGGACAAAATTGACCTAAATGTTCATCCAATGACACAAACACACCTATTGGATGCACAAGATTACTTATAAACCCTAATTGGACAAGAATACGACTAGTGAGGACGAAAATGACCTAAATGTTCATCCAATGACACAAACACTCCTATTGGATGCACAAGATTGGTTAAAAACTCTAATTGGACAAGAATAAGCCTAGGGGGGACGAAAATGAACTAAATGTTAATCCAATGACACAAACACACCTATTGGATGCACAAGATTGGTCAAAAACCCTAATTGGACAAGAATAACCCTAGGGTGGACGAAAATGACCGAAATGTTCATCCAATGACACAAACACACTTATAGGATGCAGAAGATTGGTACATCCAATGGGGAAGAATAAGATTGGGGAAGACGAAAATGACCTTAATGTACATCCAATGACACAAATAAACTTATTGGATGCACAAGATTGGTTAAAAACCCTAAATGGACAAGAATAAGCCTTTGGAGGACGAAAATGACCTAAATGTTCATCGAATGACACAAACACACCTATTGGATGCACAAGATTGGTTAAAAACCCTAATTTGTAAAGAATCAGCCTAGGGAGGACGAAAATGACCTAAATGTTCATCCAATGACACAAACACACCTATTGGATGCACAAGATTGGTTAAAAACCCTAATTACACAAGAATAAGAATAGGGAGGACGAAAATGACTTAAATGTTCATCCAATGACACAAACACACCTATTGGATTCACAAGATTACTTACAAACCCTAATTGGACAAGAATAAGCCTAGGGAGGACGAAAATGACCTAAATGTTCATCCAATGACACAAACACACCTATTGGATGCACAAGATTGCTTAAAAACCCTAATTAGACAAGAATAAGACTAGCGAGGACGAAAATGACCTAAATGTTCATACAATGACACAAACACACCTATTGGATGCACAAGATTGGTTAAAAACCCTAATTTGTAAATAATCAGCCTAGGGAGGACGAAAATGACCTAAATGTTCATCTAATGACACAAACACACCTATTGGATGCACAAGATTGGTTAAAAACCCTAATTATACAAGAATAGGACTAGGGAGGACTAAAATGACCTAAATGTTCATCCAATGACATAAACACACTTATTAGATGCAGAAGATTGCTTAAAAACCCTAATTGGACAAGAATAAGCCTAGGGAGGACGAAAATGACCTAAATGTACATCCAATGACACAAATGAACTTATTGGATGCACAAGATTGGTTAAAAATCCTAATTGGACAAGAATAAGCCTATGGAGGACGAAAATGACCTAAATGTTCATCCAATGACACAAACACACCTATTGGATGCACAAGATTACTTACAAACCCTAATTGGTCAAGAATAAGTCTAGGGAGGACGAAAATGACCTAAATGTTCATCCAATGACACAAACACACCTATAGGATGCACAAGATTGCTTAAAAACCCTAATTGGACAAGAATAAGCATGGGGAAGACGAAAATGACCTTAATGTACATCCAATGACACAAACGAACTTATTGGATGCACAAGATTGGTTAAAAACCCTTATTGGACAAGAATAAGCCTTTGGAGGATGAAAATGACATAAATGTTCATCCAATGACACAAACACACCTATTGGATGCACAAGATTGCCTAAAAACCCAAATTGGATAAGAATAAGCCTAGGGAAGACGAAAATGACCTAAATGTATATTCAATGACACAAATGAACTTATTGGATGCACCAGATTTGTTAAAAGCCCTAATTGGACAACAATAAGCCTATGGAGGATAAAAATGACCTAAATGTTCATCCAATGACACAAACACACCTATTGGACGCACAAGATTAATTAAAAACCCTAATTGGACAAGAATATGCCTAGGGAGGACGAAAATGACCTAAATGTTCATGCAATGACATAAACACACCTATTGGATGCACGAGATTACTTAACAACCCTAATTGGACAAGAATATGACTAGTGAGGACGAAAATGACCTAAATGTTCATCCAATGACACAAACACACCCATTGGATGCACAAGATTGGTTAAAAACCCTAATTGGACAAGAATAAGCCTAGGGGGGACGAAAATGACCTAAATGTTAATCCAATGACACAAACACACCTATTGGATGCACAAGAATGGTCAAAAACCCTAATTGGATAAGAATAACCCTAGGCTGGCAAAAATGACCTAAATGTTCATCCAATGACACAAACACACTTATAGGATGCACAAGATTGCTTAAAAACCCTAATTGGACAAGAATAAGCCTAGGGAAGACCAAAATGACCTTAATGTACATCCAATGACACAAATGAACTTATTGGATGCACAAGAGGTTAAAAACCCTAATTGGACAAGAATAAGCCTTTGGAGGACGAAAATTACCTAAATGTTCATCCACTGACACAAACACACCTATTGGATGCACAAGATTGCTTAAAAACCCTAATTGAAAAAAGAATAAGACTAGGGAGGACGAAAATGACCTAAATGTTCATCCAATGACACAAACACACCTATTGGATCCACAAGATTGGTTCAAAACCCTAATTGGACAAGAATAAGCGTAGGGAGGACGAAAATGACCTAAATGTTCATCCAATGACACAAACACACCTATTGGATGCACAATATTTCTTAAAAACCCTAATTAGACAAGAATAAAACTAGGGAGGACGAAAATGACCTAAATGTTCATCCAATGACACAAACACACCTATTGGATGCACAAGATTACCTAAAAACCCTAATTGGACTAGAATACGACTAGGGAGGACGAAAATGACCTAAATGTTCATCCAATGACACAAACACACCTATTGGATGAACAAGATTGGTCAAAAATCCTAATTGGACAAGAATAACCCTAGGGTGGACGAAAATGACCTAAATGTTCATCCAATGACACAAACACACCTATTGGATCCACAAGATTTGTTCAAAACCCTAATTAGACAAGAATAAGACTAGGGAGGACGAAAATGACCTAAATGTTCATCTAATGACACAAACACACCAATTGGATGCACAAGATTGGTTAAAAACCCTAATTATACAAGAATAAGACTAGGGAGGACGAAAATGACCTAAATGTTCATCCAATGACAGAAACACACTTATTAGATGCAGAAGATTGCTTAAAAACCCTAATTGGACAAGAATATGCCTAGGGAGGACGAAAATGACCTAAATGTACATCCAATGACACAAATGAACTTATTGGATGCACAAGATTGGTTAAAAACCCTAATTGGACAAGAATAAGCCTATGGAGGACGAAAAATGATCTAAATGTTCATCCAATGACACAAACACACCTATTGGATGCACAAGATTACTTAAAAACCCTAATTGGACAAGAATAAGCATAGGGAGGACAAAATTGACATAAATGTTCATCCAATGACACAAACACACATATTGGATGCACAAGATTACTTATAAACCCTAATTGGACTAGAATACGACTAGGGAGGACGAAAATGACCTAAATGTTCATCCAATGACACAAACACTCCTATTGGATGCACAAGATTGGTTAAAAACTCTAATTGGACAAGAATAAGCCTAGGGGGGACGAAAATGAACTAAATGTTAATCCAATGACACAAACACACCTATTGGATGCACAAGATTGGTCAAAAACCCTAATTGGACAAGAATAACCCTAGGGTGGACGAAAATGACCGAAATGTTCATCCAATGACACAAACACACTTATAGGATGCACAAGATTGCTTAAAAACCCTAATTTGACAAGAATAAGATTGGGGAAGACGAAAATGACCTTAATGTACATCCAATGACACAAATGAA
>JBBPBR010000004.1:34183120-34201835 GCA_037974775.1 Cicer pinnatifidum | reverse complement strand
ATCCAATGACACAAACACACCTATTGGATGCACAAGATTGGTCAAAAACCCTAATTTGACAAGAATAACCCTAGGGTGGACGAAAATGACCTAAATGTTCATCCAATGACACAAACACACCTATTGGATGCACAAGATTATGTAAAAACCCTAATTGGACAAGAATAAGCCTAGGGAGGACGAAAATGACCTAAATGTTCATCCAATAACACAAACACACTTATTAGATGCACAAGATTGCTTAAAACCCTAATTGGACTAGAATAAACCTAGGGAGGACGAAAATGACCTAAATGTACATCCAATTACACAAATGAACTTATTGGACGCACAACATTGGTTAAAAACCCAAATTGGACAAGAATAAGCCTATGGAGGACGAAAATGACCTAAATGTTCATCCAATGACACAAACACACCAATTGGATGCACAAGATTACTTAAAAACCTTAATTGGACAAGAATAAGCCTCGGGAGGACGAAAATGACCTAAATGTTCATCCAATGACACAAACACATCTATTGGATGAACAAGATTACTTAAAAACCCTAATTGGACAAAAATACGACTAGGGAGGACGAAAATGACCTAAATGTTAATCCAATGACACAAACACACCTATTATATGCACAAGATTGGTCAGAAACCCTAATTGGACAAGAATAACCCTAGGGTGGACGAAAATGACCGAAATGTTCAACCAATGACACAAACACACTTATAGGATGCACAAGATTGCTTAAAAACCTTAATTGGACAAGAATAAGCCTGGGGAAGACGAAAATGACCTTAATGTACATCCAATGACACAAATGAACTTATTGGATGCCCAAGATTGGTTAAAAATCATAATTGGACAAGAATAAGCCTTTGGAGAACGAAAATGAACTAAATGTTCATCCAATGACACAAACACACCTATTGGATGCACAATATTTCTTAAAAACCCTAATTAGACAAGAATAAAACTAGGGAGGACGAAAATGACCTAAATGTTCATCCAATGACACAAACCCACTTATTGGATGCACAAGATTTCTTAAAAACCCTAATTGGACAAGAATAAGCCTAGGGAGGACGAAAATGACCTAAATGTACTTCCAATGACACAAATGAACTTATTGGATGCACAAGATTGGTTAAAACCCCTAATTGGACAAGAATAAGCCTAAGGAGGACGAAAATGACCTAAATGTTCATCCAATGACACAAACACACCTATTGGATGCACAAGATTGCTTAAAAACCCTAATTAGACAAGAATAAGACTAGGGAGGACAAAAATGACCTAAATGTTCATCCAATAACACAAGCACACTTATTTGATGCACAAGATTGCTTAAAAACCCTAATTATACAAGAATAAACCTAGGGAGGACGAAAATGACCTAAATGTACATCCAATGACACAAACGAACTTATTGGATGCACAAGATTGGTTAAAAACCCTAATTGGACAAGAATAAGCCTATGGAGGACGAAAATGACCTAAATGTTTATCCAATGACACAAACACACTTTTTGAATGCACAAGATTACTTAAAAACCCTAATTGGACAAGTATAAGCCTAGGGAGGACGAAAATGACCTAAATGTTTATCCAATGACACAAACACACCTATTGGATGCACAAGATTTCTTAAAAACCCTAATTAGACAAGAATAAGACTAGGGAGGACGAAAATGACCTAAATGTTCATCCAATGACACAAACACACATATTAGATGTTCTTCCAATGGACAAGAATAAGCCTAGGGAGGACGAAAATGACCTAAATGTTCTTCCAATGACACAAACACACCTATTGGATGCACAAGATTACCTAAAAACCCTAATTGGACAAGAATACGACTAGGGAGGACGAAAATGACCTAAATGTTCATCTAATGACACAAACACACCTATTGGATGCACAACATTGGTTAACAACCCTAATTGGACAAGAATAAGCCTAAGGGACCTAACTTTTCATCCAATGACACAAACACACCTATTGGATGCACAAGATTATGTAAAAACCCTAATTGGACAAGAATAAGCCTAGGGAGGATGAAAATGACCTAAATGTTCATCCAATAACACAAACACACTTATTAGATGCACAAGATTGCTTAAAACCCTAATTGGACAAGAATAAACCTAGGGAGGAGGAAAATGACCTAAATGTACATCCAATTACACAAATGAACTTATTGGACGCACAAGATTGGTTAAAAACCCTAATTGGACAAGAATAAGCCTAGGGTGGACGAAAATGACCTAAATGTTAATCCAATGACACAAACACACCTATTGGATGCACAAGAATGGTCAAAAACACTAATTGGATAAGAATAACCCTAGGGTGGACGAAAATGACCTAAATGTTCATCCAATGACACAAACACACTTATAGGATGCACAAGATTGCTTAAAAACCCTAATTGGACAAGAATATGCCTAGGGAAGACCAAAATGACCTTAATGTACATCCAATGACACAAATGAACTTATTGGATGCACAAGAGGTTAAAAACCCTAATTGGACAAGAATAAGCCTTTGGAGGACGAAAATTACCTAAATGTTCATCCAATGACACAAACACACCTATTGGATGCACAAGATTGCTTAAAAACCCTAATTGAAAAAAGAATAAGACTAGGGAGGACGAAAATGACCTAAATGTTCACCCAATGACACAAACACACCTATTGGATCCACAAGATTGGTTCAAAACCCTAATTGGACAAGAATAAGCGTAGGGAGGACGAAAATGACCTAAATGTTCATCCAATGACACAAACACACCTATTGGATGCACAATATTTCTTAAAAACCCTAATTAGACAAGAATAAAACTAGGGAGGACGAAAATGACCTAAATGTTCATCCAATGACACAAACACACCTATTGGATGCACAAGATTACCTAAAAACCCTAATTGGACTAGAATACGACTAGGGAGGACGAAAATAACCTAAATGTTCATCCAATGACACAAACACACCTATTGGATGCACAAGATTGGTTAACAACCCTAATTGGACAAGAATAAGCCTAGGGGACCTAAATGTTCATCCAATGACACAAAGACACCTATTGGATGCAAAAGATTGGTCAAAAACCCAAATTGGACAAGAATAACCCTAGAGTGGACGAAAAAGACCTAAATGTTCATCCAATGACACAAACACACTTATAGGATGCACAAGATTGCTTAAAAAACCCTAATTGGACAAGAATAACCCTAGGGAAAACGAAAATGACCTAAATATACATCCAATGACACAAAAAAACCTATTGGATGCACAAGATTGCTTAAAAACCCTAATTAGACAAGAATAAGACTAGGGAGGACGAAAATGACCTAAATGTTCATCCAATAACACAAACACACTTATTAGATGCACAAGATTGCTTAAAACCCTAATTGGACAAGAATAAACCTAGGGAGGACGAAAATGACCTAAATGTACATCCAATTACACAAATGAACTTATTGGACGCACAAGATTGGTTAAAAACCCTAATTGGACAAGAATAAGCCTAGGGAGGATGAAAATGACCTAAATGTTCATCCAATGACACAAACACACCTATTGGATGAACAAGATTACTTAAAAACCCTAATTGGACAAAAATACGACTAGGGAGGACGAAAATGACCTAAATGTTAATCCAATGACACAAACACACCTATTATATGCACAAGATTGGTCAAAAACCCTAATTGGACAAGAATAACCCTAGGGTGGACGAAAATGACCGAAATGTTCAACCTATGACACAAACACACTTATAGGATGCACAAGATTGCTTAAAAACCCTAATTGGACAAGAATAAGCCTTTGGAGGACGAAAATGACCTAAATGTTCATCCAATGACACAAACACACCTATTGGATGCACAATATTTCTTAAAAACCCTAATTAGACAAGAATAAAACTAGGGAGGACGAAAATGACCTAAATGTTCATCCAATGACACAAACCCACTTATTGGATGCACAAGATTTCTTAAAAACCCTAATTGGACAAGAATAAGCCTAGGGAGGACGAAAATGACCTAAATGTACTTCCAATGACACAAATGAACTTATTGGATGCACAAGATTGGTTAAAACCCCTAATTGAACAAGAATAAGCCTAAGGAGGACGAAAATGACCTAAATGTTCATCCAATGACACAAACACACCTATTGGATGCACAAGATTGCTTAAAAACCCTAATTAGACAAGAATAATACTAGGGAGGACGAAAATGACCTAAATCTTCATCCAATAACACAAGCACACTTATTCGATGCACAAGATTGCTTAAAAACCCTAATTAGACATGAATAAACCTAGGGAGGACGAAAATGACCTAAATGTACATCCAATGACACAAACGAACTTATTGGATGCACAAGATTGGTTAAAAACCCTAATTGGACAAGAATAAGCCTATGGAGGACGAAAATGACCTAAATGTTCATCCAATGACACAAACACACTTGTTGGATGCACAAGATTACTTAAAAACCATAATTGGACAAGAATAAGCCTAGGGAGGACGAAAATGACCTAAATGTTTATCCAATGACACAAACACACCTATTGGATGCACAAGATTTCTAAAAAACCCTAATTAGACAAGAATAAGACTAAGGAGGACGAAAATGACCTAAATGTTCATCCAATGACACAAACACACATATTAGATGCACAAGATTGCTTAAAAACCCAAATTGGACAAGAATAAGCCTAGGGAGGACGAAAATGACCTAAATGTTCTTCCAATGACACAAACACACCTATTGGATGCACAAGATTACCTAAAAACCCTAATTGGACAAAAATACGACTAGGGAGGACGAAAATGACCTAAATGTTCATCTAATGACACAAACACACCTATTGGATGCACAACATTGGTTAACAACCCTAATTGGACAAGAATAAGCCTAGGGGACCTAACTTTTCATCCAATGACACAAACACACCTATTGGATGCACAAGATTGGTCAAAAACCCTAATTTGACAAGAATAACCCTAGGGTGGACGAAAATGACCTAAATGTTCATCCAATGACACAAACACACCTATTGGATGCACAATATTTCTTAAAAACCCTAATTAGACAAGAATAAAACTAGGGAGGACGAATATGACCTAAATGTTCATCCAATGACACAAACACACCTATTGGATGCACAAGATTGGTTAAAACCCTAATTGGACTAGAATACGACTAGGGAGGACGAAAATGACCTAAATGTACATCCAATTACACAAATGAACTTATTGGACGCACAAGATTGGTTAAAAACCCTAATTGGACAAGAATAAGCCTATGGAGGACGAAAATGACCTAAATGTTCATCCAATGACACAAACACACCAATTGGATGCACAAGATTACTTAAAAACCTTAATTGGACAAGAATAAGCCTAGGGAGGACGAAAATGACCTAAATGTTCATTGAATGACACAAACACACCTATTGGATGAACAAGATTACTTAAGAACCCTAATTGGACAAAAATACGACTAGGGAGGACGAAAATGACCTAAATGTTAATCCAATGACACAAACACACTTATTGGATGCACAAGATTACTTAAAAACCCTAATTGGACAAGAATAAGCCTAGGGAGGACGAAAATGACCTAAATGTTTATCCAATGACACAAACACACCTATTGGATGCACAAGATTTCTTAAAAACCCTAATTAGACAAGAATAAGACTAGGGAGGACGAAAATGACCTAAATGTTCATCCAATGACACAAACACACATATTAGATGCACAAGATTGCTTAAAAACCCTAATTGGACAAGAATAAGCCTGGGGAAGACGAAAATGACCTTAATGTACATCCAATGACACAAATGAACTTATTGGATGCCCAAGATTGGTTAAAAACCATAATTGGACAAGAATAAGCCTTTGGAGGACGAAAATGACCTAAATGTTCATCCAATGACACAAACACACCTATTGGATGCACAATATTTCTTAAAAACCCTAATTAGACAAGAATAAAACTAGGGAGGACGAAAATGACCTAAATGTTCATCCAATGACACAAACACACATATTAGATGTTCTTCCAATGGACAAGAATAAGCCTAGGGAGGACGAAAATGACCTAAATGTTCTTCCAATGACACAAACACACCTATTGGATGCACAAGATTACCTAAAAACCCTAATTGGACAAGAATACGACTAGGGAGGACGAAAATGACCTAAATGTTCATCTAATGACACAAACACACCTATTGGATGCACAACATTTGTTAACGACCCTAATTGGACAAGAATAAGCCTAAGGGACCTAACTTTTCATCCAATGACACAAACACACCTATTGGATGCACAAGATTATGTAAAAACCCTAATTGGACAAGAATAAGCCTAGGGAGGATGAAAATGACCTAAATGTTCATCCAATAACACAAACACACTTATTAGATGCACAAGATTGCTTAAAACCCTAATTGGACAAGAATAAACCTAGGGAGGAGGAAAATGACCTAAATGTACATCCAATTACACCAATGAACATATTGGACGCACAAGATTGGTTAAAAACCCTAATTGGACAAGAATAAGCCTATGGAGGACGAAAATGACCTAAATGTTCATCCAATGACACAAACACACCAATTGGATGCACAAGATTACTTAAAAACCTTAATTGGACAAGAATAAGCCTAGGGAGGACGAAAATGACCTAAATGTTCATCCAATGACACAAACACACCTATTGGATGAACAAGATTACTTAAAAACCCTAATTGGACAAAAATACGACTAGGGAGGACGAAAATGACCTAAATGTTAATCCAATGACACAAACACACCTATTATATGCACAAGATTGGTCAAAAACCCTAATTGGACAAGAATAACCTTAGGGTGGACGAAAATGACCGAAATGTTCAACCAATGACACAAACACACTTATAGGATGCACAAGATTGCTTAAAAACCCTAATTGGACAAGAATAAGCTTGGGGAAGACGAAAATGACCTTAATGTACATCCAATGACACAAATGAACTTATTGGATGCCCAAGATTGGTTAAAAACCATAATTGGACAAGAATAAGCCTTTGGAGGACGAAAATGACCTAAATGTTCATCCAATGACACAAACACACCTATTGAATGCACAATATTTCTTAAAAACCCTAATTAGACAAGAATAAAACTAGGGAGGACGAAAATGACCTAAATGTTCATCCAATGACACAAACCCACTTATTGGATGCACAAGATTTCTTAAAAACCCTAATTGGACAAGAATAAGCCTAGGGAGGACGAAAATGACCTAAATGTACTTCCAATGACACAAATGAACTTATTGGATGCACAAGATTGGTTAAAACCCCTAATTGGTCAAGAATAAGCCTAAGGAGGACGAAAATGACCTAAATGTTCATCCAATGACACAAACACACCTATTGGATGCACAAGATTTCTTAAAAACCCTAATTAGACAAGAATAAGACTAGGGAGGACAAAAATGACCTAAATGTTCATCCAATAACACAAGCACACTTATTCGATGCACAAGATTGCTTAAAAACCCTAATTAGACAAGAATAAACCTAGGGAGGACGAAAATGACCTAAATGTACATCCAATGACACAAACGAACTTATTGGATGCACAAGATTGGTTAAAAACCCTAATTGGACAAGAATAAGCCTATGGAGGACGAAAATGACCTAAATGTTCATCCAATGACACAAACACACTTATTGGATGCACAAGATTACTTAAAAACCCTAATTGGACAAGAATAAGCCTAGGGAGGACGAAAATGACCTAAATGTTTATCCAATGACACAAACACACCTATTGGATGCACAAGATTTCTTAAAAACCCTAATTAGACAAGAATAAGACTAGGGAGGACGAAAATGACCTAAATGTTCATCCAATGACACAAACACACATATTAGATGCACAAGATTGCTTAAAAACCCTAAATTGGACAATTATAAGCCTAGGGAGTACGAAAATGACCTAAATGTTCTTCGAATGACACAAACACACCTATTGGATGCACAAGATTACCTAAAAACCCTAATTGGACAAGAATACGACTAGGGAGGACGAAAATGACCTAAATGTTAATCTAATGACACAAACACACCTATTGGATGCACAACATTGGTTAACAACCCTAATTGGACAGGAATAAGCCTAGGGGGCCTAACATTTCATCCAATGACACAAACACACCTATTGGATTCACAAGATTGGTCAAAAACCCTAATTTGACAAGAATAACCCTAGGGTGGACGAAAATGACCTAAATGTTCATCCAATGACACAAACACACCTATTGGATGCCCAAGATTTCTTAAAAACCCTAATTAGACAAGAATAAGACTAGGGAGGACAAAAATGACCTAAATGTTCATCCAATGACACAAACACACCTATTGGATGCACAAGATTTCTTAAAAACCCTAATTGGACAAGAATAAGCCTTGGGAGGACGAAAATGACCTAAATGTTTATCCAATGACACACACACACCTATTGGATGCACAAGATTACTTAAAAAACCCTAATTGGACAAGAATAAGCCTAGGGAGGACGAAAATGACCTAAATGTTCATCCAATGACACAAACACACCTATTGGATGCACAAGATTACTTAAAAACCCTAATTGGACAAGAATAAGCCTAGGGAAGACGAAAATGACCTAAATGTACATCCAATGACACAAATGAACTTATTGGATGCACAAGATTGGTTAAAAACCACAATTGGACAAGAATAAGCCTTCGGAGGACGAAAATGACCTAAATGTTCATCCAATGACACAAACACACCTATTTGATGCACAAGATTGCTTAAAAACCCTAATTGGAAAAGAATAAGACTAGGGAGGACGAAAATGACGTAAATGTTCATCCAATGACACAAACACACCTATTGGATGCCCAAGATTGGTTCAAAACCCTAATTGGACAAGAATAAACCTAGGGAGGACGAAAATGACCTAAATGTTCATCCAATGACACAAACATACCTATTAGATGCACAAGATTGGTTAAAAACCCTAATTGGTAAAGAATATGCCTAGGGAGGACGAAAATGACCTAAATGTTCATCCATTGACACAAATGAACTTATTGGACGCACAAGACTGGTTAAAAACCTTAATTGGACAAGAATAAGCCTATGGAGGACGAAAATGACCTAAATGTTCATCCAATGACACAAACACACTTATTGGATGCACAAGATTACTTAAAAGCCCTAATTGGACAAGAATAAGCCTTGGGAGGACGAAAATGACCTAAATGTTCATCCAATGACACAAACACACCTATTGGATGCACAAGATTACTTAAAAACCCTAATTGGACAAGAATAAGCCTAGGGAAGACAAAAATGACCTAAATGTACATCCAATGACACAAATGAATTTATTGGATGCACAAGATTGGTTAAAAACCATAATTGGACAAGAATAAACCTATGGAGGACGAAAATGACCTAAATGTTCATCCAATGACACAAACACACCTATTGGATGCACAAGATTACGTAAAAACCCTAATTGAACAAGAATTAGCCTAGGGCGGACGAAAATGACCTAAATGTTCATCCAATGACACAAACACACCTATTGGATGCACAAGATTTCTTAAAAACCCTAATTAGACAAGAATAAGACTAGGGAGGACGAAAATGACCTAAATGTTCATCCAATGACACAAACACACCTATTGGATGCACAAGATTGCTTAAAAACCCTAATTAGAAAAGAATAAGACTAGGGAGGACTAAAATGACCTAAATGTTCATCCAATGACACAAATGAACTTATTGGATGCACAAGATTGGTTAAAAACCCTAATTGGACAAGAATAAGCCTATTGTGGACGAAAATGACCTAAATGTTCATCCAATGACACAAACACACCTATTGGATGCACAAGATTACCTAAAAAACCTAATTGGACAAGAATACGACTAGGGAGGACGAAAATGCCCTAAATGTTCATCCAATGACACAAACACACCTATTGGATGCACAAGATTGGTTAAAAACCCTAATTGGACAAGAATACTCCTAGGGGACCTAAATGTTCATCCAATGACACAAACACACCTATTGGATGCACAAGATTGGTCAAAAACCGTAATTGGACAAGAATAACCATAGGGTAGACGAAAATGACCTAAATGTTCATCCAATGACACAAACACACCTATTGGATGCACAAGATTTACGTAAAAACTGTAATTGGACAAGAATAACCCTAGGGAGGACGAAAATGACTTAAATGTTCATCCAATGACACAAACACACCTATTGGATGCACAATATTTCATAAAAACCCTAATTAGACAAGAATAAGCCAAGGTAAGACGAAAATGACCTAAATGTACATCCAATGACACAAATGAACTTATTGGATGCACAAGATTACCTAAAAACCCTAATTGAACAAGAATAAGCCTAGGGAGGACGAAAATGACCTAAATGTACTTCCAATGACACAAATGAACTTATTCGATGCACAAGATTGGTTAAAACCCCTAATTGGACAAGAATAAGCCTAAGGAGGACGAAAATGACCTAAATTTTCATCGAATGACACAAACACACCTATTGGATGCACAAGATTATGTAAAAACCCTAATTGGACAAGAATAAGCCTAGGGAGGATGAAAATGACCTAAATGTTCATCCAATAACACAAACACAATTATTAGATGCACAAGATTGCTTAAAACCCTAATTGGACAAGAATAAACCTAGGGAGGAGGAAAATGACCTAAATGTACATCCAATTACACAAATGAACTTATTGGACGCACAAGATTGGTTAAAAACCCTAATTGGACAAGAATAAGCCTATGGAGGACGAAAATGACCTAAATGTTCATCCAATGACACAAACACACCAATTGGATGCACAAGATTACTTAAAAACCTTAATTGGACAAGAATAAGCCTAGGGAGGACGAAATTGACCTAAATGTTCATCCAATGACACAAACACACCTATTGGATGAACAAGATTACTTAAAAACCCTAATTGGACAAAAATACGACTAGGGAGGACGAAAATGACCTAAATGTTAATCCAATGACACAAACACACCTATTATATGCACAAGATTGGTCAAAAACCCTAATTGGACAAGAATAACCCTAGGGTGGACGAAAATGACCGAAATGTTCAACCAATTACACAAACACACTTATAGGATGCACAAGATTGCTTAAAAACCCTAATTGGACAAGAATAAGCCTGGGGAAGACGAAAATGACGTTAATGTACATCCAATGACACAAATGAACTTATTGGATGCCCAAGATTGGTTAAAAACCATAATTGGACAAGAATAAGCCTTTGGAGGACGAAAATGACCTAAATGTTCATCCAATGACACAAACACACCTATTGAATGCACAATATTTCTTAAAAACCCTAATTAGACAAGAATAAAACTAGGGAGGACGAAAATGACCTAAATGTTCATCCAATGACACAAACCCACTTATTGGATGCACAAGATTTCTTAAAAACCCTAATTGGACAAGAATAAGCCTAGGGAGGACGAAAATGACCTAAATGTACTTCCAATGACACAAATGAACTTATTGGATGCACAAGATTGATTAAAACCCCTAATTGGTCAAGAATAAGCCTAAGGAGGACGAAAATGACCTAAATGTTCATCCAATGACACAAACATACCTATTGGATGCACAAGATTTCTTAAAAACCCTAATTAGACAAGAATAAGACAAGGGAGGACAAAAATGACCTAAATGTTCATCCAATGACACAAACACACCTATTGGATGCCCAAGATTTCTTAAAAACCCTAATTAGACAAGAATAAGACTAGGGAGGACGAAAATGACCTAAATGTTCATCCAATGACACAAACACACCTATTGGATGCACAAGATTTCTTAAAAACCCTAATTGGACAAGAATAAGCCTTGGGAGGACGAAAATGACCTAAATGATTATCCAATGACACACACACACCTATTGGATGCACAAGATTACTTAAAAAACCCTAATTGGACAAGAATAAGCCTAGGGAAGACGAAAATGACCTAAATGTACATCCAATGACACAAATGAACTTATTGGATGCACAAGATTGGTTAAAAACCCTAATTGGACAAGAATAAGCCTATGGAGGCTAAAATTACCTAAATGTACATCCAATGACACAAACACACCTATTGGATGCACAAGATTACTTAAAAACCCTAATTGGACAAGAATAAGCCTAGGGAGGACGAAAATGACCTAAATGTTCATCCAATGACACAAACACACCTTTTGGATGCACAAGATTACTTAAAAACCCTAATTGGACAAGAATAAGCCTAGGGAAGACGAAAATGACCTAAATGTACATCCAATGACACAAATGAACTTATTGGATGCACAAGATTGGTTAAAAACCCTAATTGGACAAGAATAAGCCTATGGACAACGAAAATGACCTAAATGTTCATCCAACGACACAGACACACCTATTGGATGCACAAGATTACTTAAAAACCCTAATTGGACAATAATAAGCCTAGGGAGGACGAAAATGACCTAAATGTACATCCAATGACACAAATGAACTTATTGGATGCACAAGATTGGTTAAAAACCCTAATTGGACAAAAATAAGCCTATGGAGAACGAAAATGACCTAAATGTTCATCCAACGACACAAACACACATATTGGATGCACAAGATTACTTAAAAACCCTAATTGGACAAGAATAAGCCTAGGGAGGACGAAAATGACCTAAATGTTCATCCAATGACACAAACACACCTATTGGATGCACAAGATTACTTAAAAACCCTAATTGGACAAGAATAAGCCTAGGGAATACGAAAATGACCTAAATGTACATCCAATGACACAAAGGAACTTATTGGATGCACAAGATTGGTTAAAAACCCTAATTGGACAAGAATAAGCCTAGGGAGGACGAAAATGACCTAAATGTTCATCCAATGACACAAACACACTTATTGGATGCACAAGATTGGTTAAAAACCCTAATTGGACAAGAATAAGCCTAGGGAGGACGAAAATGACCTAATTGATCATCCAATGACACAAACACACCTATTGAATGCACAAGATTGGTTAAAAACCCTAATTGGAGAAGAATATGCCTAGGGAGGACGTAAATGACCTAAATGTTAATCCAATGACACAAATGAACTTATTGGATGCACAAGATTGGTTAAAAACCCTAATTGGACAAGAATAAGCCTAGGGAGGACGAAAATGACCTAATTGATCATCCAATGACACAAACACACCTATTGGATGCACAAGATTGGTTAAAAACCCTAATTGGACAAGAATAAGCCTAGGAAGGACGAAAATGACCTAAATGTTAATCCAATGACACAACTCAACTTATTGGATGCACAAGATTGGTTAAAAACCATAATTGGACAAGAATAAGCCTAGGGAGGACGAAAATGACCTAATTGATCATCCAATGACACAAACACACCTATTGGATGCACAAGATTGGTTAAAAACCCTAGTTGGACAAGAACATGCCTAGGGAGGACGAAAGTGACCTAATTGATCATCCAATGACACTAATGAACTTATTGGATGCACAAGATTGGTTAAAAACCCTAATTGGACAAGAATAAGCCTAGGGAGGACGAAAATGACCTAATTGATCATCCAATGACACAAACACACCTATTGGATTCACAAAATTGGTTAAAAAACCTAGTTGGACAAGAACATGCCTAGGGAGGACGAAAATGACCTAATTGATCATCCAATGACACTAATGAACTTATTGGATGCACAAGATTGGTTAAAAACCCTAATTGGACAAGAATAAGCCTAGGGAGGACGAAAATGACCTAATTGATCATCCAATGACACAAACACACCTATTGGATGCACAAGATTGGTTAAAAACCCTAATTGGACAAGAATAAGCCTAGGGAGGACAAAAATGACCTAATTGATCATCCAATGACACAAACACACCTATTGGATGCACAAGATTGGTTAAAAACCCTAATTGGACAAGAATATGCCTAGCGAGGACGAATATGACCTAAATGTTAATCAAATAACACATATGAACTTATTGGATGCACAAGATTGGTTAAAAACCCTAATTGGACAAGAATAAGCCTAGGGAGGACGAAAATGACCTAAATGTTAATCCAATGACACAACTCAACTTATTGGATGCACAAGATTGGTTAAAAACCCTAATTGGACAAGAATAAGCCTATGGAGGACGAAAATGACCTAATTGATCATCCAATGACACAAACACACCTATTGGATGCACAAGATTGTTTAAAAACCCTAATTGGACAAGAGTATGCCTAGGGAGGATGAAAATAACCTAATTGATCATCCAATGACACAAACACACCTATTGGATGCACAAGATTGGTTAAAAACCCTAATTGGACAAGAATATGCCTAGGGATGACGAAAATGACCTAAATGTTAATCCAATGACACAAATGAACTTATTGGATGCACAAGATTGGTTAAAAACCCTAATTGGACAAGAATAAGCCTAGGGAGGACGAAAATGACCTAAATGTTCATCCAATGACACAAACACACCTATTGGATGCACAAGATTTGTTAAAAACGCTAATTGGACAAGAATAAGCCTAGGGAGGACGAAAATGACCTAAATGTTCATCCAATGACACAAACACATCTATCGGATGCACAAGATTGGTTAAAAACCCTAATTGGACAAGAATAAGCATAGGGAGGACGAAAATGACCTAAATGTTCATCCAATGACACAAACACACCTATTGGATGCACAAGATTGGTTAGAAACCCTAATTGGACAAGAATAAGCCTTGGGAGGACGAAAATGACCTAAATGTTCATCCAATGACACAAGTGAACTTATTGGATGCACAAGATTGGTTAAAAACCCTAATTGGA
Source organism: Cicer pinnatifidum (assembly GCA_037974775.1). Lineage (NCBI taxonomy): Eukaryota > Viridiplantae > Streptophyta > Magnoliopsida > Fabales > Fabaceae > Cicer > Cicer pinnatifidum. Next base: position 34,186,877 of record JBBPBR010000004.1, on the reverse strand, counting down.
CAAGAATAAGCCTAGGGAGGACGAAAATGACCTAAATGTTCATCCAATGACACAAACACACCTATTGGATGCACAAGATTGGTTAGAAACCCTAATTGCACAAGAATATGCCTAGGGAGGATGAAAATGACCTAAATATTCATCCAATGACACAAATGAACTTATTGGATGCACAAGATTGCTTAAAACCCTAATTGGACAAGAATAAGACTAGGGAGGACGAAAATGACCTAAATGTTCATCCAATGACACAAACACACCTATTGGATGCACAAGATTGGTTAGAAACCCTAATTGGACAAGAATAAGCCTAGGAAGGACGAAAATGACCTAAATGTTAATCCAATGACACAAATGAACTTATTGGATGCACAAGATTGGTTAAAAACCGTAATTGGACAAGAATAAGCCTAGGGAGGACGAAAATGACCTAAATGTTCATCCAATGACACAAAAACACCTATTGGATGCACAAGATTTGTTAGAAACCCTAATTGGACAAGAATAAGCCTAGGAAGGACGAAATTGACCTAAATGTTAATCCAATGACACAAATGAACTTATTGGATGCACAAGATTGGTTAAAAACCCTAATTGGACAAGAATAAGCCTAGGGAGGACGAAAATGACCTAAATGTTCATCCAATGACACAAACACACCTATTGGATGCACAAGATTGGTTAGAAACCCTAATTGGACAAGAATAAGCCTAGGGAGGATGAAAATGACCTAAATATAAATCCAATGACACAAATGAACTTATTGGATGCACAAGATTGCTTAAAACCCTAATTGGACAAGAATAAGACTAGGGAGGACGAAAATGACCTAAATGTTCATCCAATGACACAAACACACCTATTGGATGCACAAGATTGGTTCTAAACCCAAATTGGACAAGAATAAGCCTAGGAAGGACGAAAATGACATAAATGTTAATCCAATGACACAAATGAACTTATTGGATGCACAACATTGGTTAAAAACCCTAATTGGACAAGAATAAGCCTAGGGAGGACGAAAATGACCTAAATGTTCATCCAATGACACAAACACACCTATTGGATGCACAAGATTGCTTAAAAACCCTAATTGGACAAGAATAAGCCAAGGGAAGACGAAAATGGCCTAAATGTACATCCAATGACACAAATGAACTTATTGGATGCACAAGATTGCTTAAAAACCCTAATTGGACAAGAATAAGACTAGGGAGGACGAAAATGACCTAAATGTTCATACAATGACATAAACACACCTATTGGATGCACAAGATTACTTAAAAACCCTAATTGGACAAGAATACGACTAGGGAGTACGAAAATGACCTAAATGTTAATCCAATGACACAAACACACCTATTGGATGCACAAGATTGCTTAAAAACCCTAATTGGAAAAGAATAAGACTAGGGAGGACGAAAATGACCAAAATGTTCATCCAATGACACAAACACACCTATTGGTTGCAGAAGATTACTTAAAAACCCTAATTGGACAAGAATAAGCCTAGGGAGGACGAAAATGACCTAAATGTTCATCCAATGACACAAACACACCTATTGGATGCACAAGATTACTTAAAAACCCTAATTGGACAAGAATAAGCCTAGGGAAGACGAAAATGACCTAAATGTACATCCAATGACACAAACGAACTTATTGGATGCACAAGATTGGTTAAAAACCCTAATTGGACAAGAATAAGCCTATGGAGGACGAAAATGACCTAAATGTTCATCCAATGACACAAACACACCTATTGGATGCACAAGATTACTTAAAAACCCAAATTGGACAAGAATAAACCTAGGGATGACGAAAATGACCTAAATGTACATCCAATGACACAAATGGACTTATTGGATGCACAGGATTGGTTAGAAACCCTAATTGGACAAGAATAAGCCTATGGAGGACAAAAATAACCTAAATGTTCATCCAATGACACAAATACACCTATTGGATTCACAAGATTACTTAAAAACCCTAATTGGACAAGAATAAGCCTAGGGAGGACGAAAATGACCTAAATGTTCATCCAATGACACAAACACACCTATTGGATGCACAAGATTACTTAAAAACCCTAATTGGACAAGAATAAGCCTAGGGAAGACAAAAATGACCTAAATGTACATCCAATGACACAAATGAATTTATTGGATGCACAAGATTGGTTAAAAACCATAATTGGACAAGAATAAGCCTATGGAGGACGAAAATGACCTAAATGTTCATCCAATGACACAAACACACCTATTGGATGCACAAGATTACGTAAAAACCCTAATTGAACAAGAATTAGCCTAGGGAGCACGAAAATGACCTAAATGTTCATCCAATGACACAAACACACCTATTGGATGCACAAGATTTCTTAAAAACCCTAATTAGACAAGAATAAGACTAGGGAGGACGAAAATGACCTAAATGTTCATCCAATGACACAAACACACCTATTGGATGCACAAGATTGCTTAAAAACCCTAATTAGAAAAGAATAAGACTAGGGAGGACTAAAATGACCTAAATGTTCATCCAATGACACAAATGAACTTATTGGATGCACAAGATTGGTTAAAAACCCTAATTGGACAAGAATAAGCCTATTGTGGACGAAAATGACCTAAATGTTCATCCAATGACACAAACACACTTATTGGATGCACAAGATTACTTAAAAACCCTAATTGGACAAGAATAAGCCTAGGGAGGACGAGAATGACCTAAATGTTCATCCAATGACACAAACACACCTATTGGATGCACAAGATTACTTAAAAACCCTAATTATACAAGAATAAGACTAGGGAGGACGAAAATGTCCTAAATGTTCATCCAATGACACAAACACACTTATTTGATGCACAAGATTTCTTAAAAACCCTAATTGGACAAGAATAAGCCTAGGGAGGACGAAAATGACCTAAATGTACATCCAGTGACAGAAATGAACTTATTGGATGCACAAGATTGGCTAAAAGCCCTAATTGGACAACAATAAGCCTAAGGAGGACGAAAATGACCTAAATGTTCATCCAATGACACAAACACACCTATTGGATGCACAAGATTACTTAAAAACCCTAATTGGACAAGAATATGCTTAGGGAGGACGAAAATGACCTAAATGTTCATCCAATGACATAAACACACCTATTGGATGCACGAGTTTACTTAAAAACCCTAATTGGACAAGAATATGACTAGGGAGGACGAAAATGACCTAAATGTTCATCCAATGACACAAACACGCCTATTGGATGCACAAGATTGGTTAAAAACCCTAATTGGACAAGAATAAGCCTAAGGGGGACGAAAATGACCTAAATGTTAATCCAATGACACAAACACACTTATAGGATGCACAAGATTGCTTAAAAACCCTAATTGGACAAGAATAAGCCTAGGGAAGACGAAAATAACCTTAATGTACATCCAATGAACCAAATGAACTTATTGGATGCACAAGATTGGTTAAAAACCCTAATTGGAAAAGAATAAGCCTTTTGGAGGACGAAAATGACCTAAATGTTTGTCCAATGACACAAACACACCTATTGGATGCACAAGATTGCTTAAAAACCCTAATTGAAAAAAAAAAGACTAGGGAGGACGAAAATGACGTAAATGTTCATCCAATGACACAAACACACCTATTGGATCCACAAGATTGGTTCAAAACCCTAATTGGACAAGAATAAGATTAGGGAGGACGAAAATGACCTAAATGTTCATCCAATGACACAAACAC
>JBBPBR010000004.1:34163234-34181923 GCA_037974775.1 Cicer pinnatifidum | reverse complement strand
TTGGATGCACAAGATTACTTAAAAACCCTAATTGGACAAGAATAAGCCTAGGGAAGACGAAAATGACCTAAATGTACATCCAATGACACAAACGAACTTATTGGATGCACAAGATTGGTTAAAAACCCTAATTGGACAAGAATAAGCCTATGGAGGACGAAAATGACCTAAATGTTCATCCAATGACACAAACACACGTATTGGATGCACAAGATTTCTTAAAAACCCTAATTAGACAAGAATAAGACTAGGGAGGACGAAAATGACCTAAATGTTCATCCAATGACACAAACACACATATTAGATGCGCAAGATTGCTTAAAAACCCTAAATTGGACAAGAATAAGCCTAGGGAGGACGAAAATGACCTAAATGTTCTTCGAATGACACAAACACACCTATTGGATGCACAAGATTACCTAAAAACCCTAATTGGACAAGAATACGACTAGGGAGGACGAAAATGACCTAAATGATCATCTAATGACACAAACACACCTATTGGATGCACAACATTGGTTAACAACCCTAATTGGACAGGAATAAGCCTAGGGGGCCTAACATTTCATCCAATGACACAAACACACCTATTGGATGCACAAGATTGGTCAAAAACCCTAATTTGACAAGAATAACCCTAGGGTGGACGAAAATGACCTAAATGTTCATCCAATGACACAAACACACCTATTGGATGCCCAAGATTTCTTAAAAACCCTAATTAGACAAGAATAAGACTAGGGAGGACGAAAATGACCTAAATGTTCATCCAATGACACAAACACACCTATTGGATGCACAAGATTTCTTAAAAACCCTAATTGGACAAGAATAAGCCTTGGGAGGACGAAAATGACCTAAATGATTATCCAATGACACACACACACCTATTGGATGCACAAGATTACTTAAAAAACCCTAATTGGACAAGAATAAGCCTAGGGAAGACGAAAATGACCTAAATGTACATCCAATGACACAAATGAACTTATTGGATGCACAAGATTGGTTAAAAACCCTAATTGGACAAGAATAAGCCTATGGAGGCTAAAATTACCTAAATGTACATCCAATGACACAAACACACCTATTGGATGCACAAGATTACTTAAAAACCCTAATTGGACAAGAATAAGCCTAGGGAGGACGAAAATGACCTAAATGTTCATCCAATGACACAAACACACCTATTGGATGCACAAGATTACTTAAAAACCCTAATTGGACAAGAATAAGCCTAGGGAAGACGAAAATGACCTAAATGTACATCCAATGACACAAATGAACTTATTGGATGCACAAGATAGGTTAAAAACCATAATTGGACAAGAATAAGCCTTCGGAGGACGAAAATGACCTAAATGTTCATCCAATGACACAAACACACCTATTTGATGCACAAGATTGCTTAAAAACCCTAATTGGAAAAGAATAAGACTAGGGAGGACGAAAATGACGTAAATGTTCATCCAATGACACAAACACACCTATTGGATGCGCAAGATTGGTTCAAAACCCTAATTGGACAAGAATAAACCTAGGGAGGACGAAAATGACCTAAATGTTCATCCAATGACACAAACATACCTATTAGATGCACAAGATTGGTTAAAAACCCTAATTTGTAAAGAATATGCCTAGGGAGGACGAAAATGACCTAAATGTTCATCCAATGACACAAATGAACTTATTGGACGCACAAGACTGGTTAAAAACCTTAATTGGACAAGAATAAGCCTATGGAGGACGAAAATGACCTAAATGTTCATCCAATGACACAAACACACTTATTGGATGCACAATATTACTTAAAAGCCCTAATTGGACAAGAATAAGCCTTGGGAGGACGAAAATGACCTAAATGTTCATCCAATGACACAAACACACCTATTGGATGCACAAGATTACTTAAAAACCCTAATTGGACAAGAATAAGCCTAGGGAAGACAAAAATGACCTAAATGTACATCCAATGACACAAATGAATTTATTGGATGCACAAGATTGGTTAAAAACCATAATTGGACAAGAATAAACCTATGGAGGACGAAAATGACCTAAATGTTCATCCAATGACACAAACACACCTATTGGATGCACAAGATTACGTAAAAACCCTAATTGAACAAGAATTAGCCTAGGGCGGACGAAAATGACCTAAATGTTCATCCAATGACACAAACACACCTATTGGATGCACAAGATTTCTTAAAAACCCTAATTAGACAAGAATAAGACTAGGGAGGACGAAAATGACCTAAATGTTCATCCAATGACACAAACACACCTATTGGATGCACAAGATTGCTTAAAAACCCTAATTAGAAAAGAATAAGACTAGGGAGGACTAAAATGACCTAAATGTTCATCCAATGACACAAATGAACTTATTGGATGCACAAGATTGGTTAAAAACCCTAATTGGACAAGAATAAGCCTATTGTGGACGAAAATGACCTAAATGTTCATCCAATGACACAAACACACTTATTGGATGCACAAGATTACTTAAAAACCCTAATTGGACAAGAATAAGCCTAGGGAGGACGAGAATGACCTAAATGTTCATCCAATGACACAAACACACCTATTGGATGCACAAGATTACTTAAAAACCCTAATTATACAAGAATAAGACTAGGGAGGACGAAAATGTCCTAAATGTTCATCCAATGACACAAACACACTTATTTGATGCACAAGATTTCTTAAAAACCCTAATTGGACAAGAATAAGCCTAGGGAGGACGAAAATGACCTAAATGTACATCCAGTGACAGAAATGAACTTATTGGATACACAAGATTGGCTAAAAGCCCTAATTGGACAACAATAAGCCTAAGGAGGACGAAAATGACCTAAATGTTCATCCAATGACACAAACACACCTATTGGATGCACAAGATTACTTAAAAACCCTAATTGGACAAGAATATGCTTAGGGAGGACGAAAATGACCTAAATGTTCATCCGATGACATAAACACACCTATTGGATGCACGAGTTTACTTAAAAACCCTAATTGGACAAGAATATGACTAGGGACGACGAAAATGACCTAAATGTTCATCCAATGACACAAACACGCCTATTGGATGCACAAGATTGGTTAAAAACCCTAATTGGACAAGAATAAGCCTAAGGGGGACGAAAATGACCTAAATGTTAATCCAATGACACAAACACACCTATTGGATGCACAAGATTGGTCAAAAACCCTAATTGGAGAAGAATAACCCTAGGGTGGACGAAAATGACCTAAATGTTCATCCAATGACACAAACACACTTATAGGATGCACAAGATTGCTTAAAAACCCCAATTGGACAAGAATAAGCCTAGGGAAGACGAAAATAACCTTAATGTACATCCAATGAACCAAATGAACTTATTGGATGCACAAGATTGGTTAAAAACCCTAATTGGACAAGAATAAGCCTTTTGGAGGACGAAAATGACCTAAATGTTTGTCCAATGACACAAACACACCTATTGGATGCACAAGATTGCTTAAAAACCCTAATTGAAAAAAAAAGACTAGGGAGGACGAAAATGACGTAAATGTTCATCCAATGACACAAACACACCTATTGGATCCACAAGATTGGTTCAAAACCCTAATTGGACAAGAATAAGATTAGGGAGGACGAAAATGACCTAAATGTTCATCCAATGACACAAACACACCTATTGGATGCACAAGATTACCTAAAAAACCTAATTGGACAAGAATACGACTAGGGAGGACGAAAATGCCCTAAATGTTCATCCAATGACACAAACACACCTATTGGACGCACAAGATTGGTTAAAAACCCTAATTGGACAAGAATACTCCTAGGGGACCTAAATGTTCATCCAATGACACAAACACACCTATTGGATGCACAAGATTGGTCAAAAACCGTAATTGGACAAGAATAACCATAGGGTAGACGAAAATGACCTAAATGTTCATCCAATGACACAAACACACCTATTGGATGCACAAGATTTACGTAAAAACTGTAATTGGACAAGAATAACCCTAGGGAGGACGAAAATGACTTAAATGTTCATCCAATGACACAAACACACCTATTGGATGCACAAGATTACTTAAATGACCTAAATGTACATCCAATGACACAAATGAACTTATTGGATGCACAAGATTACCTAAAAACCCTAATTGAACAAGAATAAGCCTAGGGAGGACGAAAATGACCTAAATGTACTTCCAATGACACAAATGAACTTATTCGATGCACAAGATTGGTTAAAACCCCTAATTGGACAAGAATAAGCCTAAGGAGGACGAAAATGACCTAAATGTTCATCCAATGACACAAACACACCTATTGGATGCACAAGATTGCTTAAAAACCGTAATTAGACAAGAATAAGACTAGGGAGGACGAAAATGACCTAAATGTTCATCCAATAACACAAACACACTTATTCGATGCACAAGATTGCTTAAAAACATTAATTGGACAAGAATAAGCCTAGGGAGGACGTAAATGACCTAAATGTACATCCAATGACACAAATGAACTTATTGGATGCACAAGATTGGTTAAAAACCCTAATTGGAAAAGAATAAGCCTATGGAGGACGAAAATGACCTAAATGTTCATCCAATGACACAAACACACTTATTGGATACACAAGATTACTTAAAAACCCTAATTGGACAAGAATAAGCCTAGGGAGGACGAAAATGACCTAAATGTTCATCCAATGACACAAACACACCTATTGGATGCACAAGATTACTTAAAAACCCTAATTAGACAAGAATAAGACTAGGGAGGACGAAAATGACCTAAATGTTCATCCAATGACACAAACACACCTATTGGATGCACAAGATTGCTTAAAAACCCTAATTAGACAAGAATAAGACTAGGGAGGACGAAAATGACCTAAATGTTCATCCAATGACACAAACACACTTATTAGATGAACAAGATTGCTTAAAAACCCTAATTGGACAAGAATAAGCCTAGGGAAGACGAAAATGACCTAAATGTACATCCAATGACACAAATGAACTTATTGGATGCACAAGATTGGTTAAAAACCCTAATTGGACAAGAATAAGCCTATGGAGGCTAAAATTACCTAAATGTACATCCAATGACACAAACACACCTATTGGATGCACAAGATTACTTAAAAACCCTAATTGGACAAGAATAAGCCTAGGGAGGACGAAAATGACCTAAATGTTCATCCAATGACACAAACACACCTTTTGGATGCACAAGATTACTTAAAAACCCTAATTGGACAAGAATAAGCCTAGGGAAGACGAAAATGACCTAAATGTACATCCAATGACACAAACGAACTTATTGGATGCACAAGATTGGTTAAAAACCCTAATTGGACAAGAATAAGCCTATGGAGGACGAAAATGACCTAAATGTTCATCCAATGACACAAACACACGTATTGGATGCACAAGATTTCTTAAAAACCCTAATTAGACAAGAATAAGACTAGGGAGGACGAAAATGACCTAAATGTTCATCCAATGACACAAACACACATATTAGATGCGCAAGATTGCTTAAAAACCCTAAATTGGACAAGAATAAGCCTAGGGAGGACGAAAATGACCTAAATGTTCTTCGAATGACACAAACACACCTATTGGATGCACAAGATTACCTAAAAACCCTAATTGGACAAGAATACGACTAGGGAGGACGAAAATGACCTAAATGATCATCTAATGACACAAACACACCTATTGGATGCACAACATTGGTTAACAACCCTAATTGGACAGGAATAAGCCTAGGGGGCCTAACATTTCATCCAATGACACAAACACACCTATTGGATGCACAAGATTGGTCAAAAACCCTAATTTGACAAGAATAACCCTAGGGTGGACGAAAATGACCTAAATGTTCATCCAATGACACAAACACACCTATTGGATGCCCAAGATTTCTTAAAAACCCTAATTAGACAAGAATAAGACTAGGGAGGACGAAAATGACCTAAATGTTCATCCAATGACACAAACACACCTATTGGATGCACAAGATTTCTTAAAAACCCTAATTGGACAAGAATAAGCCTTGGGAGGACGAAAATGACCTAAATGATTATCCAATGACACACACACACCTATTGGATGCACAAGATTACTTAAAAAACCCTAATTGGACAAGAATAAGCCTAGGGAAGACGAAAATGACCTAAATGTACATCCAATGACACAAATGAACTTATTGGATGCACAAGATTGGTTAAAAACCCTAATTGGACAAGAATAAGCCTATGGAGGACGAAAATGACCTAAATGTACATCCAATGACACAAACACACCTATTGGATGCACAAGATTACTTAAAAACCCTAATTGGACAAGAATAAGCCTAGGGAAGACGAAAATGACCTAAATGTACATCCAATGACACAAATGAACTTATTGAATGCACAAGATTGGTTACAAACCCTAATTGGACAAGAAAAAGACTTTGGAGGAAGAAAATAACCTAAATGTTCATCCAATGACACAAACACACCGATTGGATGCACAAGATTGGTTAAAAACCCTAATTGGACAAGAATAAGCCTAGTGGGGAAGAAAATGACCTAAATGTTAATCCAATGACAAAAACACACCTGGTTGATGCACAAGATTGGTCAAAAACCCTAATTGGACAAGAATAACCCTAGGGTGGACGAAAATGACCTAAATGTTCATCCAATGACACAAACACACCTATTGGATGCACAAGATTACTTAAAAACCCTAATTGGACAAGAATAAGCCTAGGGAAGACGAAAATGACCTAAATGTACATCCAATGACACAAACGAACTTATTGGATGCACAAGATTGGTTAAAAACCCTAATTGGACAAGAATAAGCCTATGGAGGACGAAAATGACCTAAATGTTCATCCAATGACACAAACACACCTATTGGATGCACAAGATTGCTTAAAAACCCTAATTGGACAAGAATAAGCCTAGGGAGGATGAAAATGACCTAAATGTTCATCCAATGACACAAACACACCTATTGGATGCACAAGATTGCTTAAAAACCCTAATTAGACAAGAATAAGACTAGGGAGGACGAAAATGACCTAAATGTTCACCCAATGACACAAACACACTTATTAGATGCACAAGATTGCTTAAAAACCCTAATTGGACAAGAATAAGCCTAGGGAGGACGAAAATGACCTAAATGTTCATCCAATGACACAAACACACCTATTGGATGCACAAGATTACTTAAAAACCCTAATTGGACAAGAATAAGCCTAGGGAGGACAAAAATGACCTAAATGTTCATCCAATGACACAAACACACCTATTGGATGCACAAGATTACTTAAAAACCCTAATTAGACAAGAATAAGACTAGGGAGGACGAAAATGACCTAAATGTTCATCCAATGACACAAACACACTTATTGGATGCACAAGATTTCTTAAAAACCCTAATTGGACAAGAATAAGCCTAGGGAGGACGAAAATGACCTAAATGTACTTCCAATGACACAAATGAACGTATTGGATGCACAAGATTGGTTAAAACCCCTAATTGGACAAGAATAAGCCTAGAGAGGACGAAAATGACCTACATGTCCATCCATTGACACAAACACACCTATTGGATGCACAAGATTGCTTAAAAACCCTAATTAGAAAAGAATAAGACTAGGGGGGACGAAAACGACCTAAATGTTCATCCAATGACACAAATGAACTTATTGGATGCACAAGATTAGTTAGAAACCCTAATTGGACAAGAATAAGCCTATGGAGGACGAAAATGACCTAAATGTTCATCCAATGACACAAACACACTTATTGGATGCACAAGATTACTTAAAAACCCTAATTGGACAAGAATAAGCCTAGGGAGGACGAAAATGACCTAAATGTTCATCCAATGACACAAACACACCTATTGGATGCACAAGATTTCTTAAAAACCCTAATTAGACAAGAATAAGACTAGGGAGGACGAAAATGACCTAAATGTTCATCCAATGACACAAACACACCTATTGGATGCACAAGATTGCTTAAAAACCCTAATTAGAAAAGAATAAGACTAGGGAGGACTAAAATGACCTAAATGTTCATCCAATGACACAAATGAACTTATTGGATGCACAAGATTGGTTAAAAACCCTAATTGGACAAGAATAAGCCTATTGTGGACGAAAATGACCTAAATGTTCATCCAATGACACAAACACACTTATTGGATGCACAAGATTACTTAAAAACCCTAATTGGACAAGAATAAGCCTAGGGAGGACGAGAATGACCTAAATGTTCATCCAATGACACAAACACACCTATTGGATGCACAAGATTACTTAAAAACCCTAATTATACAAGAATAAGACTAGGGAGGACGAAAATGTCCTAAATGTTCATCCAATGACACAAACACACTTATTTGATGCACAAGATTTCTTAAAAACCCTAATTGGACAAGAATAAGCCTAGGGAGGACGAAAATGACCTAAATGTACATCCAGTGACAGAAATGAACTTATTGGATACACAAGATTGGCTAAAAGCCCTAATTGGACAACAATAAGCCTAAGGAGGACGAAAATGACCTAAATGTTCATCCAATGACACAAACACACCTATTGGATGCACAAGATTACTTAAAAACCCTAATTGGACAAGAATATGCTTAGGGAGGACGAAAATGACCTAAATGTTCATCCGATGACATAAACACACCTATTGGATGCACGAGTTTACTTAAAAACCCTAATTGGACAAGAATATGACTAGGGACGACGAAAATGACCTAAATGTTCATCCAATGACACAAACACGCCTATTGGATGCACAAGATTGGTTAAAAACCCTAATTGGACAAGAATAAGCCTAAGGGGGACGAAAATGACCTAAATGTTAATCCAATGACACAAACACACCTATTGGATGCACAAGATTGGTCAAAAACCCTAATTGGAGAAGAATAACCCTAGGGTGGACGAAAATGACCTAAATGTGAATCCAATGACACAAACACACTTATAGGATGCACAAGATTGCTTAAAAACCCTAATTGGACAAGAATAAGCCTAGGGAAGACGAAAATAACCTTAATGTACATCCAATGAACCAAATGAACTTATTGGATGCACAAGATTGGTTAAAAACCCTAATTGGACAAGAATAAGCCTTTGGAGGACGAAAATGACCTAAATGTTCGTCCAATGACACAAACACACCTATTGGATGCACAAGATTGCTTAAAAACCCTAATTGAAAAAAAAAGACTAGGGAGGACGAAAATGACGTAAATGTTCATCCAATGACACAAACACACCTATTGGATCCACAAGATTGGTTCAAAACCCTAATTGGACAAGAATAAGATTAGGGAGGACGAAAATGACCTAAATGTTCATCCAATGACACAAACACACCTATTGGATGCACAAGATTACCTAAAAAACCTAATTGGACAAGAATACGACTAGGGAGGACGAAAATGCCCTAAATGTTCATCCAATGACACAAACACACCTATTGGATGCACAAGATTGGTTAAAAACCCTAATTGGACAAGAATACTCCTAGGGGACCTAAATGTTCATCCAATGACACAAACACACCTATTGGATGCACAAGATTGGTCAAAAACCGTAATTGGACAAGAATAACCATAGGGTAGACGAAAATGACCTAAATGTTCATCCAATGACACAAACACACCTATTGGATGCACAAGATTTACGTAAAAACTGTAATTGGACAAGAATAACCCTAGGGAGGACGAAAATGACTTAAATGTTCATCCAATGACACAAACACACCTATTGGATGCACAATATTTCATAAAAACCCTAATTAGACAAGAATAAGCCAAGGTAAGACGAAAATGACCTAAATGTACATCCAATGACACAAATGAACTTATTGGATGCACAAGATTACCTAAAAACCCTAATTGAACAAGAATAAGCCTAGGGAGGACGAAAATGACCTAAATGTACTTCCAATGACACAAATGAACTTATTCGATGCACAAGATTGGTTAAAACCCCTAATTGGACAAGAATAAGCCTAAGGAGGACGAAAATGACCTAAATGTTCATCCAATGACACAAACACACCTATTGGATGCACAAGATTGCTTAAAAACCCTAATTAGACAAGAATAAGACTAGGGAGGACGAAAATGACCTAAATGTTCATCCAATAACACAAACACACTTATTCGATGCACAAGATTGCTTAAAAACCCTAATTGGACAAGAATAAGCCTAGGGAGGACGAAAATGACCTAAATGTACATCCAATGACACAAATGAACTTATTGGATGCACAAGACTGGTTAAAAACCCTAATTGGAAAAGAATAAGCCTATGGAGGACGAAAATGACCTAAATGTTCATCCAATGACACAAACACACTTATTGGATACACAAGACTTCTTAAAAACCCTAATTAGACAAGAATAAGACTAGCGAGGACGAAAATGACCTTAATGTTCATCCAATAACACAAACACACATATTAGATGCACAAGATTGCTTAAAAACCCTAATTTGACAAGTAAAAGCCTAGGGAGGACGAAAATGACCTAAATGTTCATCCAATGACACAAACACACCTATTGGATGCACAAGATTACCTAAAAACCCTAATTGGACAAGAATACGACTAGGGAGGACGAAAATGACCTAAATATTCATCCACTGACACAAACACAGCTATTGGATGCACAACATTTGTTAACAACCCTAATTGGACAAGAATAAGCCAAGGGGACCTAAATGTTCATCGAATGACACAAATGAACTTATTGGAAGCACAAGATTAGTTTGAAACCCTAATTGGACAAGAATAAGCCTATGGAGGACGAAAATGACCTAAATGTTCATCCAATGACACAAACACACTTATTGGATGCACAAGATTACTTAAAAACCCTAATTGGACAAGAATAAGCCTAGGGAGGACGAGAATGACCTAAATGTTCATCCAATGACACAAACACACCTGTTGGATGCACAAGATTACTTAAAAACCCTAATTAGACAAGAATAAGACTAGGGAGGACAAAAATTACCTAAATGTTCATCCAATGACACAAACACACCTATTGGATGCACAAGATTGCTTAAAAACCCTAATTAGACAAGAATAAGACTAGGGAGGACGAAAATGACCTAAATGTTCATTCAATGACACAAACACACTTATTGGATGCACAAGATTATTTAAAAACCCTAATTGGACAAGAATAAGCCTAGGGAGGACGAAAATGACCTAAATGTTCATCCAATGACACAAACACACCTATTGGATGCAGAGGATTACTTAAAAACCCTAATTGGACAAGAATAAGCCTAGGGAAGACGAAAATGACCTAAATGTACACCCAATGACACGAATGAACTTATTGGATGCACAAGATTGGTTAAAACCCATAATTGGACAAGAATAAGCCTAGGGAGGACGAAAATGACCTAAATGTTCATCCAATGACACAAACACACTTATTGGATGCACAAGATTGCTTAAAAACCCTAATTAGAAAAGAATAAGACTAGGGAGGACTAAAATGACCTAAATGTTCATCCAATGACACAAATGAACTTATGGGATGCACAAGATTGGTTAAAAACCCTAATTGGACAAGAATAAGCCTATGGAGGACGAAAATGACCTAAATGTTCGTCCAATGACACAAACACACCTATTGGATGCACAAGATTACTTAAAAACCCTAATTGGACAAGAATAAGCCTAGGGAGGACAAAAATGACCTAAATGTTCATCCAATGACACAAACACACCTATTGGATGCACAAGATTACTTAAAAACCCTAATTAGACAAGAATAAGACTAGGGAGGACGAAAATGACCTAAATGTTCATCCAATGACACAAACATACTTATTGGATGCACAAGATTTCTTAAAAACCCTAATTGGACAAGAATAAGCCTAGGGAGGACGAAAATGACCTAAATGTACTTCCAATGACACAAATGAACGTATTGGATGCACAAGATTGGTTAAAACCCCTAATTGGACAAGAATAAGCCTAGAGAGGACGAAAATGACCTAAATGTTCATCCAATGACACAAACACACCTATTGGATGCACAAGATTGCTTAAAAACCCTAATTAGAAAAGAATAAGACTAGGGAGGACGAAAATGACCTAAATGTTCATCCAATGACACAAATGAACTTATTGGATGCACAAGATTAGTTAGAAACCCTAATTGGACAAGAATAAGCCTATGGAGGACGAAAATGACCTAAATGTTCATCCAATGACACAAACACACTTATTGGATGCACAAGATTACTTAAAAACCCTAATTGGACAAGAATAAGCCTAGGGAGGACGAGAATGACCTAAATGTTCATCCAATGACACAAACACACCTATTGGATGCACAAGATTACTTAAAAACCCTAATTAGACAAGAATAAGACTAGGGAGGACGAAAATGACCTAAATGTTCATCCAATGACACAAACACACCTATTGGATGCACAAGATTGCTTAAAAACCCTAATTGGACAAGAATAAGCCTAGGGAGGACGAAAATGACCTAAATGTTCATCCAATTACACAAATGAATTTATTGGATGCACAAGATTGCTTAAAAACCCTAATTGGACAAGAATAAGCCTAGGGAGGACGAAAATGACCTAAATGTTCATCCAATGACACAAATACACCTATTGGATGCACAAGATTGGTTAAAAACCCAAATTGGACAAGAATATGCCTAGGGAGGACGAAAATGACCTAAATGTTCATCCAATGACACAAATGAACTTATTGGATGCACAAGATTGCTTAAAAACCCTAATTGGACAAGAATAAGCCTAGGGAGGACGAAAATGACCTAAATGTTCATCCAATAACACAAATGTACTTATCGGATGCACAACATTGGTTAAAAACCCTAATTGGACAAGAATAAGCCTAGGGAGGACGAAAATGACCTAAATGTTCATCCAATGACACAAATGAACTTATTGGATGCACAAGATTGCTTAAAAACCCTAATTGGACAAGAATAAGCCTAGGGAGGACGAAAATGACCTAAATGTTCATCCAATGACACAAAGACACCTATTGGATGCACAAGATTGATTAAAAACCCTAATTGGACAAGAATATGCCTAGGGAGGACGAAAATGACCTAAATGTTCATCCAATGACACAAATGAACTTATTGGATGCACAAGATTGGTTAAAAACCCTAATTGGACAAGAATAAGCCTAGGGAGGACGAAAATGACCTAAATGTTCATCCAATGACACAAATGAACTTATTGGATGCACAAGATTGGTTAAAAACCCTAATTGGACAAGAATAAGCCTAGGGAGGACGAAAATGACCTAAATGTTCATCCAATGACACAAATGAACTTATTGGATGCACAAGATTGGTTAAAAACCCTAATTGGACAAGAATAAGCCTAGGGACGACGAAAATGTCCTAAATGTTCGTCCAATGACACAAACACACCTATTGGATGCAAAAGATTGCATAAAAACGCTAATTGGACAAGAATAAGACTAGGGAGGACGAAAATGACTTAAATGTTCCTCCAATGACACAAACACCTATTGGATGCACAAGATTGGTTAAAAATCCTAATTGGACAAGAATAAGCCTAGGGAGGACGAAAGTGTCATAAATGTTCCTCCAATGACACAAATGAACTTATTGGTTGCACAAGATTGTCTAAAACCCCTAATTGGACAAGAATAAGCCTAGGGAGGACGAAAATGACCTAAATGTTCATCCAATGAGACATATGAACTAATTGGTTGCACAAGATTGGCTAAAACCCCTAATTGGACAAGAATAAGCCTAGGGAGGACGAAAATGACCTAAATGTTCATCCGATGACACAAATGAACTTATTGGATGCACAAGATTGGTTAAAAACCCTAATTGTACAAGAATAAGCCTAGGGAGGACGAAAATGACCTAAATGTTCATCCAATGACACAAATGAACTTATTGGATGCACAAGATTGGTTAAAAACCCTAATTGGACAAGAATAAGCCTAGGGAGGACGAAAATGACCTAAATGTTCATCCAATGACACAACTGAACTTATTGGACGCACAAGATTGGTTAAAAACCCTAATTGGACAAGAATAAGCCTAGGGAGGACGAAAATGACCTAAATGTTCATCCAATGACACAAATGAACTTATTGGATGCACAAGATTGGTTAAAAACCCTAATTGGACAAGAATAAGCCTAGGGAGGACGAAAATGACCTAAATGTTCATCCAATGACCCAAATACACCTATTGGATGCACAAGATTGGTTAAAAACCCTAATTGGACAAGAATAAGCCTAGGGAGGACGAAAATGACCTAAATGTTCATCCAATGACACAAACACACCTATTGGATGCACAAGATTGGTTAAAAACCCTAATTGGACAAGAATAAGCCTAGGGAGGACGAAAATGACCTAAATGTCCATCCAATGACACAAATACACCTATTGGATGCACAAGATTCGTTAGAAACCCTAATTGGACAAGAATAAGCCTAGGGAGGACGAAACTGACCTAAATGTTCATCCAATGACACAAACAGACCTATTGGATGCACAAGATTGGTTAAAAACACTAATTGGACAAGAATAAGCCTAGGGAGGACGAAAATGACCTAAATGTTCATCCAATGACACAAATGAACTTATTGGATGCACAAGATTGGTTAAAAACCCTAATTGGACAAGAATAAGCCTAGGGAGGACGAAAATGACCTAAATGTTCATCCAATGACACAAATGAACTTATTGGATGCACAAGATTGCTTAAAAACCCTAATTGGACAAGAATAAGCCTAGGGAGGACGAAAATGACCTAAATGTTCAACCAATGACACAAATGAACTTATTGGATGCACAAGATTGCTTAAAACCCTAATTGGACAAGAATAAGACTAGGGAGGACGAAAATGACCTAAATGTTCATCCAATGACACAAACACATCTATTGGATGCACAAGATTGGTTAGAAACCCTAATTGAACAAGAATAAGCCTAGGGAGGACGAAAATTACTTAAATATTAATCCAATGACACAAATGAACTTATTGGATGCACAAGATTGCTTAAAAACCCTAATTAGACAAGAATAAGCCTAGGGAGGACGAAAATGACCTAAATGTTCATCCAATGACACAAATACAACTATTGGATGCACAAGATTGGTTAGAAACCCTAATTGGACAAGAATAAGACTAGGGAGGACGAAAATGACCTAAATGTTTATCCAATTACACAAACACACCTATTGGATGCACAAGATTGGTTAAAATCCCTAATTGGACAACAATAAGCCTAGGGAGGATGAAAATGACCTAAATGTTCATCTAATGACACAAACACATCTATTGGATGCACAAGATTGGTTAAAAACCCTAATTGCACAAAACTAAGCCTAGTGAGGACGAAAATAACCTAAATGTTCATCCAACGACACAAATGAACTTTTTGATGCACAAGATTGCTTAAAACCCTAATTGGACAAGAATTAGACTAGGGAGGACGAAAATGACCTAAATGTTCATCCAATGACACAAACACACCTATTGGATGCACAAGATTGGTTAGAAACCCTAATTGAACAAGAATAAGCCTAGGGAGGACGAAAATGACCTAAATGTTCATCCAATGACACAAATGAACTTATTGGATGCACAAGATTGCTTAAAAACCCTAATTGGACAAGAATAAGCCTAGGGAGGACGAAAATGACCTAAATGTTCATCCAATGACACAAATGAACTTATTGGATGCACAAGATTGCTTAAAAACCCTAATTGGACAAGAATAAGCCTAGGGAGGACGAAAATGACCTAAATGTTCATCCAATGACACAAATACACCTATTGGATGCACAAGATTGGTTAGAAACCCTAATTGGACAAGAATAAGACAAGGGAGGACGAAAATGACCTAAATGTTCATCCAATGACACAAACACACTTATTGGATGCACAAGATTGGTTAAAAACCATAATTGGACAAGAATAAGCCTAGGGAGGACGAAAATGACCTAAATGTTCATCCAATGACACAAATGAACTTATTGGATGCACAAGATTGCTTAAAAACCCTAATTGGACAAGAATAAGCCTAGGGAGGACGAAAATGACCTAAATGTTCATCCAATGACACAAATGAACTTATTGGATGCACAAGATTGCTTAAAAACCCTAATTGGACAAGAATAAGCCTAGGGAGGACGAAAATGACCTAAATGTTCATCCAATGACACAAACACAGCTATTGGATGCACAAGATTGGTTAAAAACCCTAATTGGACAAGAATATGCCTAGGGAGGACGAAAATGACCTAAATGTTCATCCAATGACACAAATGAACTTATTGGATGCACAAGATTGCTTAAAAACCCTAATTGGACAAGAATAAGCCTATGGAGGACGAAAATGACCTAAATGTTCATCCAATGACACAAACACACCTATTGGATGCACAAGATTACTTAAAAACCCTAATTGGACAAGAATAAGCCTAGGGAGGACAAAAATGACCTAAATGTTCATCCAATGACACAAACACACCTATTGGATGCACAAGATTACTTAAAAACCCTAATTAGACAAGAATAAGACTAGGGAGGACGAAAATGACCTAAATGTTCATCCAATGACACAAACACACTTATTGGATGCACAAGATTTCTTAAAAACCCTAATTGGACAAGAATAAGCCTAGGGAGGACGAAAATGACCTAAATGTACTTCCAATGACACAAATGAACGTATTGGATGCACAAGATTGGTTAAAACCCCTAATTGGACAAGAATAAGCCTAGAGAGGACGAAAATGACCTACATGTCCATCCATTGACACAAACACACCTATTGGATGCACAAGATTGCTTAAAAACCCTAATTAGAAAAGAATAAGACTAGGGGGGACGAAAACGACCTAAATGTTCATCCAATGACACAAATGAACTTATTGGATGCACAAGATTAGTTAGAAACCCTAATTGGACAAGAATAAGCCTATGGAGGACGAAAATGACCTAAATGTTCATCCAATGACACAAACACACTTATTGGATGCACAAGATTACTTAAAACCCTAATTAGACAAGAATAAGACTCGGGAGGACGAAAATGACCTAAATGTTCAACCAATGACACAAACATACTTATTGGATGCACAAGATTTCTTAAAAACCCTAATTGGACAACAATAAGCCTATGGAGGACGAGAATGACCTAAATGTTCATCCAATGACACAAATGAACTTATTGGATGCACAAGATTGGTTAAAACCCCAAATTGGACAAGAATAAGCCTAGAGAGGGCGAAAATGACCTAAATGTTCATCCAATGACACAAACACACCGATTGGATGCACAAGATTGCTTAAAAACCCTAATTAGAAAAGAATAAGACTAGGGAGGAAGAAAATGACCTAAATGTTCATCCAATGACACAAATGAACTTATTGGACGCACAAGATTGGTTAAAAACCCTAATTGGACAAGAATAAGCCTATGGAGGACGAAAATGACCTAAATGTTCATTCAATGACACAAACACACCTATTGGATGCACAAGATGAAGTAAAAACCCTAATTGAACAAGAATAAGCCTAGGGAGGACGAAAATGACCTAAATGTTCATCCAATGACACAAACACACCTATTGGATGCACAAGATTTCTTAAAAACCCTAATTAGACAAGAATAAGACTAGGGAGGACGAAAATGACCTAAATGTTCATCCAATGACACAAACCCACTTATTGGATGCACAAGATTTCTTAAAAACCCTAATTAGAAAAGAATAAGACTAGGGAGGACTAAAATGACGTAAATGTACTTCCAATGACACGAATGAACTTATTGGATGCACAAGATTGGTTAAAACCCCTAATTGGACAAGAATAAGCCTAGGGAGGTCGAAAATGACCTAAATGTTCATCCAATGACACAAACACACTTATTGGATGCACAAGATTACTTAAAAACCCTAATTGGACAAGAATAAGCCTAGGGAGGACGAAAATGACCTAAATGTTCATCCAATGACACAAACACACTTATTGGATGCACAAGATTGCTTAAAAACCCTAATTAGACAAGAATAAGACTAGGGAGGACGAAAATGTCCTAAATGTTCATCCAATAACACAAACACACTTATTCGATGCACAAGATTGCTTAAAAACATTAATTGGACAAGAATAAGCCTAGGGAGGACGAAAATGACCTAAATGTACATCCAATGACACAAATGAACTTATTGGATGCACAAGATTGGTTAAAAACCCAAATTGGAAAAGAATAAGCCTATGGAGGACGAAAATGACCTAAATGTTCATCCAATGACACAAACACACTTATTGGATACACAAGATTACTTAAAAACCCTAATTGGACAAGAATAAGCCTAGGGAGGACGAAAATGACCTAAATGTTCATCCAATGACACAAACACACCTATTGGATGCACAAGATTTCTTAAAAACCCTAATTAGACAAGAATAAGACTAGGGAGGACGAAAATAACCTAAATGTTCATCCAATGAAACAAACACACTTATTGGATGCACAAGATTTCTTAAAAACCCCAATTAGAAAAGAATAAGACTAGGGAGGACTAAAATGACCTAAATGTACTTCCAATGACAC
>JBBPBR010000004.1:34123679-34154783 GCA_037974775.1 Cicer pinnatifidum | reverse complement strand
ATACTTATTGGATGCACAAGATTTCTTAAAAACCCTAATTGGACAACAATAAGCCTATGGAGGACGAGAATGACCTAAATGTTCATCCAATGACACAAATGAACTTATTGGATGCACAAGATTGGTTAAAACCCCAAATTGGACAAGGATAAGCCTAGAGAGGGCGAAAATGACCTAAATGTTCATCCAATGACACAAACAAACCTATTGGATGCACAAGATTGCTTAAAAACCCTAATTAGAAATGAATAAGACTAGGGAGGACGAAAATGACCTAAATGTTCATCCAATGACACAAATGAACTTATTGGATGCACAAGATTGGTTAAAAACCCTAATTGGACAAGAATAAGCCTATGGAGGACGAAAATGACCTAAATGTTCATTCAATGACACAAACACACCTATTGGCTGCACAAGATGAAGTAAAAACCCTAATTGAACAAGAATAAGCCTAGGGAGGACGAAAATGACCTAAATGTTCATCCAATGACACAAACACACCTATTGGATGCACAAGATTTCTTAAAAACCCTAATTAGACAAGAATAAGACTAGGGAGGACGAAAATGACCTAAATGTTCATCCAATGACACAAACCCACTTATTGGATGCACAAGATTTCTTAAAAACCCTAATTAGAAAAGAATAAGACTAGGGAGGACTAAAATGACGTAAATGTACTTCCAATGACACGAATGAACTTATTGGATGCACAAGATTGGTTAAAACCCCTAATTGGACAAGAATAAGCCTAGGGTGGACGAAAATGACCTAAATGTACTTCCAATGACACGAATGAACTTATTGGATGCACAAGATTGGTTAAAACCCCTAATTGGACAAGAATAAGCCTAGGGAGGACGAAAATGACCTAAATGTTCATCCAATGACACAAACACACTTATTGGATGCACAAGATTGCTTAAAAACCCTAATTAGAAAAGAATAAGACTAGGGAGGACTAAAATGACCTAAATGTTCATCCAATGACACAAATGAACTTATGGGATGCACAAGATTGGTTAAAAACCCTAATTGGACAAGAATAAGCCTATGGAGGACGAAAATGACCTAAATGTTCATCCAATGACACAAACACACCTATTGGATGCACAAGATTACTTAAAAACCCTAATTGGACAAGAATAAGCCTAGGGAGGACGAAAATTACCTAAATGTACATCCAATGACACAAATGAACTTACTGGATGCACAAGATTGGTTAAAAACCCTAATTGGACAAGAATAAGCCTATGGAGGACGAACATGACCTAAATGTTCATCCAATGACACAAACACACCTATTGGATGCACAAGATTACTTAAAAACCCTAATTTGACAAGCATAAGCCTATGGAAGACGAAAATGACCTCAATGTGCATCAAATGACACAAATAAACTTATTGGATGCACAAGATTGGTTAAAAACCCTAATTGGACAAGAATAAGCCTATGGAGGACGAAAATGACCTAAATGTTCATCCAATGACACAAACACACCTATTGGATGCACAAGATTACTTAAAAACCCTAATTAGACAAGAATAAGACTAGGGAGGACGAAAATGACCTAAATGTACATCCAATGACACAAACACACCTGTTGGATGCACAAGATTACTTAAAAACCCTAATTGGAAAAGAATAAGCCTTGGGAGGACGAAAATGACCTAAATGTACATCCAATGACACAAATGAACTTACTGGATGCACAAGATTGGTTAAAAACCCTAATTGGACAAGAATAAGCCTATGGAGGACGAAAATGACCTAAATGTTCATCCAATGACACAAACACACCTATTGGATGCACAAGATTACTTAAAAACCCTAATTAGACAAGAATAAGACTAGGGAGGACGAAAATGACCTAAATGTTCATCCAATGACACAAACATACTTATTGGATGCACAAGATTTCTTAAAAACCCTAATTGGACAAGAATAAGCCTAGGGAGGACGAAAATGACCTAAATGTACTTCCAATGACACAAATGAACGTATTGGATGCACAAGATTGTTTAAAACCCCTAATTGGACAAGAATAAGCCTAGAGAGGACGAAAATGACCTACATGTCCATCCAATGACACAAACACACCTATTGGATGCACAAGATTGCTTAAAAACCCTAATTAGAAAAGAATAAGACTAGGGGGGACGAAAACGACCTAAATGTTCATCCAATGACACAAATGAACTTATTGGATGCACAAGATGAGTTAGAAACCCTAATTGGACAAGAATAAGCCTATGGAGGACGAAAATGACCTAAATGTTCATCCAATGACACAAACACACTTATTGGATGCACAAGATTACTTAAAACCCTAATTAGACAAGAATAAGACTCGGGAGGACGAAAATGACCTAAATGTTCAACCAATGACACAAACATACTTATTGGATGCACAAGATTTCTTAAAAACCCTAATTGGACAACAATAAGCCTATGGAGGACGAGAATGACCTAAATGTTCATCCAATGACACAAATGAACTTATTGGATGCACAAGATTGGTTAAAACCCCAAATTGGACAAGAATAAGCCTAGAGAGGGCGAAAATGACCTAAATGTTCATCCAATGACACAAACACACCTATTGGATGCACAAGATTGCTTAAAAACCCTAATTAGAAAAGAATAAGACTAGGGAGGACGAAAATGACCTAAATGTTCATCCAATGACACAAATGAACTTATTGGATGCACAAGATTGGTTAAAAACCCTAATTGGACAAGAATAAGCCTATGGAGGACGAAAATGACCTAAATGTTCATTCAATGACACAAACACACCTATTGGATGCACAAGATGAAGTAAAAACCCTAATTGAACAAGAATAAGTCTAGGGAGGACGAAAATGACCTAAATGTTCATCCAATGACACAAACACACCTATTGGATGCACAAGATTTCTTAAAAACCCTAATTAGACAAGAATAAGACTAGGGAGGACGAAAATGACCTAAATTTTCATCCAATGACACAAACCCACTTATTGGATGCACAAGATTTCTTAAAAACCCTAATTAGAAAAGAATAAGACTAAGGAGGACTAAAATGACGTAAATGTACTTCCAATGACACGAATGAACTTATTGGATGCACAAGATTGGTTAAAACCCTTAATTGGACAAGAATAAGCCTAGGGAGGACGAAAATGACCAAAATGTACTTCCAATGACACGAATGAACTTATTGGATGCACAAGATTGGTTAAAACCCCTAATTGGACAAGAATAAGCCTAGGGAGGACGAAAATGACCTAAATGTTCATCCAATGACACAAACACACTTATTGGATGCACAAGATTGCTTAAAAACCCTAATTAGAAAAGAATAAGACTAGGGAGGACTAAAATGACCTAAATGTTCATCCAATGACACAAATGAACTTATGGGATGCACAAGATTGGTTAAAAACCCTAATTGGACAAGAATAAGCCTATGGAGGACGAAAATGACCTAAATGTTCATCCAATGACACAAACACACCTATTGGATGCACAAGATTACTTAAAAACCCTAATTGGACAAGAATAAGCCTAGGGAGGACGAAAATGACCTAAATGTTCATCCAATGACACAAACACACCTATTGGATGCACAAGATTAGTTAAAAACCCTAATTGGACAAGAATAAGCCTAGGGAGGACGAAAATGACCTAAATGTTCATCCAATGACACAAATACACCTATTGGATGCACAAGATTGGTTAGAAACCCTAATTGGACAAGAATAAGCCTAGGGAGGACGAAACTGACCTAAATGTTCATCCAATGACACAAACACTCCTATTGGATGCACAAGATTGGTTAAAAACCCTAATTGGACAAGAATAAGCCTAGGGAGGACGAAAATGACCTAAATGTTCATCCAATGACACAAATGAACTTATTGGATGCACAAGATTGCTTAAAAACCCTAATTGGACAAGAATAAGCCTAGGGAGGACGAAAATGACCTAAATGTTCATCCAATGAAACAAATACACCTATTGGATGCAAAAGATTGGTTAGAAACCCTAATTTGACAAGAATAAGCCTAGGGAGGACGAAAATGACCTAAATGTTCATCCAATGACACAAATGAACTTATTGGATGCACAAGATTGGTTAAAAACCCTAATTGGACAAGAAAAAGCCTAGGGAGGACGAAAATGACCTAAATGTTCATCCAATGACACAAACACACCTATTGGATGCACAAGATTGGTTAAAAACCCTAATTGGACAAGAATAAGCCTAGGGAGGACGAAAATGACCTAAATGTTCATCCAATGACACAAATGAACTTATTGGATGCACAAGATTGCTTAAAAACCCTAATTGGACAAGAATAAGCCTAGGGAGGACGAAAATGACCTAAATGTTCATCCAATGACACTATATACATATTGGAATCACAAGATTGGTTAGAAACCTTAATTGGACAAGAATAAGCCTAGCGAGGACGAAAATGACCTAAATGTTCATCCAATGACACAAACACACCTATTGGATGCACAAGATTGGTTAAAAACCATAATTGGACAAGAATAAGCCTAGGGAGGACATAAATGACCTAAATGTTCATCCAATGACACAAACACACCTATTGGATGCACAAGATTGGTTAAAAACCCTAATTGGACAAGAATAAGCCTAGGGAGGACGAAAATGACCTAAATGTTCATCCAATGACACAAACCAACCTATTGGATGCACAAGATTGGTTAAAAACCCTAATTGGACAAGAATAAGCCTAGGGAGGACGAAAATGACCTAAATGTTCATCCAATGACACAAATGAACTTATTGGATGCACAAGATTGCTTAAAAACCCTAATTGGACAAGAATAAGCCTAGGGAGGACGAAAATGACCTAAATGTTCATCCAATGACACAAATGAACTTATTGGATGCACAAGATTGCTTAAAAACCCTAATTGGACAAGAATAAGCCTAGGGAGGACGAAAATGACCTAAATGTTCATCCAATGACATAAATACACCTATTGGATGCAAAAGATTGGTTAGAAACCCTAATTGGACAAGAATAAGCCTAGGGAGGACGAAAATGACCTAAATGTTCATCCAATGACACAAATGAACTTATTGGATGCACAAGATTGCTTAAAAACCCTAATTGGACAAGAATAAGCCTAGGGAGGACGAAAATGACCTAAATGTTCATCCAATAACACAAATGTACTTATCGGATGCACAACATTGGTTAAAAACCCTAATTGGACAAGAATAAGCCTAGGGAGGACGAAAATGACCTAAATGTTCATCCAATGACACAAATGAACTTATTGGATGCACAAGATTGCTTAAAAACCCTAATTGGACAAGAATAAGCCTAGGGAGGACGAAAATGACCTAAATGTTTATCCAATGACACAAATGAACTTATTGGATGCACAAGATTGGTTAAAAACCTTAATTGGACAAGAATAAGCCTAGGGAGGACGAAAATGACCTAAATGTTCATCCAATGACACAAATGAACTTATTGGATGCACAAGATTGCTTAAAAACCCTAATTGGACAAGAATAAGCCTAGGGAGGACGAAAATGACCTAAATGTTCATCTAATGACACAAATGAACTTATTGGATGCACAAGATTGCTTAAAAACCTTAATTAGACAAGAATAAGCCTAGGGAGGACGAAAATGACCTAAATGTTCATCCAATGACACAAATACACCTATTGGATGCACAAGATTGGTTAAAAACCCTAATTGGACAAGAATAAGCCTAGGGTGGACGAAAATGACCTAAATGTCTATCCAATGACACAAATGAACTTATTGGATGCACAACATTGGTTAAAAACCCTAATTGGACAAGAATAAGCCTAGGGAGGACGAAAATGACCTAAATGTTCATCCAATGACACAAACACACCTATTGGATGCACAAGATTACTTAAAAACCCTAATTGGACAAGAATAAGCCTAGGGAGGACGAAAATGACCTAAATGTTCATCCAATGACACAAACACACCTATTGGATGCACAAGATTGCTTAAAAACCCTAATCGGAAAAGGATAAGACTAGGGACGACGAAAATGACATAAATGTTCATCCAATGACACAAACACACCAATTGGATGCACAAGATTGATAAAAAATCCTAATTTCTAAAGAATAAGCCTAGGGAGGACGAAAATGACCTAAATGTTCATCCAATGACACAAACACACTTATTGGATGCACAAGATTGCTTAAAAACCCTAATTGGACAAGAATAAGCCTAGGGAGGACGAAAATGACCTAAATGTACATCCAATGACACAAATGAACTTATTGGATGCACAAGAATGGTTAAAAACCCTAATTGGACAAGAATAAGCCTAGGGAGGACGAAAATGACCTAAATGTTCATCCAATGACACAAACATACCTATTGGATGCACAAGATTGCTTAAAAACCCTAATTAGACAAGAATAAGACTAGGGAGGACGAAAATGACCTAAATGTTCATCCAATGACACAAACACACCTATTGGATGCACAAGATTACTTAAAAACCCTAATTGGACAAGAATAAGCTTAGGGAAGACGAAAATGACCTAAATGTACATCCAATGACAGAAATGAACTTATTGGATGCACAAGATTGGTTAAAAACCCTAATTGGACAAGAATAAGCCTATGGAGGACGAAAATGACCTAAATGTTCATCCAATGACACAAACACACCTATTGGATGCACAAGATTACTTAAAAACCCTAATTGGACAAGAATAAGCCTAGGGAGGACGAAAATGACCTAAATGTTCATCCAATGACACAAACACACATATTGGATGCACAAGATTACTTAAAACCCTAATTAGACAATAATAAGACTCGGGAGGACGAAAATGACCTAAATGTTCAACCAATGGCACAAACATACTTATTGGATGCACAAGATTTCTTAAAAACCCTAATTGGACAACAATAAGCCTATGGAGGACGAGAATGACCTAAATGTTCATCCAATGACACAAATGAACTTATTGGATGCACAAGATTGGTTAAAACCCCAAATTGGACAAGAATAAGCCTAGAGAGGGCGAAAATGACCTAAATGTTCATCCAATGACACAAACACACCTATTGGATGCACAAGATTGCTTAAAAACCCTAATTAGAAAAGAATAAGACTAGGGAGGACGAAAATGACCTAAATGTTCATCCAATGACACAAATGAACTTATTGGATGCACAAGATTGGTTAAAAACCCTAATTGGACAAGAATAAGCCTATGGAGGACGAAAATGACCTAAATGTTCATTCAATGACACAAACACACCTATTGGATGCACAAGATGAAGTAAAAACCCTAATTGAACAAGAATAAGCCTAGGGAGGACGAAAATGACCTAAATGTTCATTCAATGACACAAACACACCTATTGGATGCACAAGATGAAGTAAAAACCCTAATTGAACAAGAATAAGTCTAGGGAGGACGAAAATGACCTAAATGTTCATCCAATGACACAAACACACCTATTGGATGCACAAGATTTCTTAAAAACCCTAATTAGACAAGAATAAGACTAGGGAGGACGAAAATGACCTAAATGTTCATCCAATGACACAAACCCACTTATTGGATGCACAAGATTTCTTAAAAACCCTAATTAGAAAAGAATAAGACTAAGGAGGACTAAAATGACGAAAATGTATTTCCAATGACACGAATGAACTTATTGGATGCACAAGATTGGTTAAAACCCTTAATTGGACAAGAATAAGCCTAGGGAGGACGAAAATGACCAAAATGTACTTCCAATGACACGAATGAACTTATTGGATGCACAAGATTGGTTAAAACCCCTAATTGGACAAGAATAAGCCTAGGGAGGACGAAAATGACCTAAATGTTCATCCAATGACACAAACACACTTATTGGATGCACAAGATTGCTTAAAAACCCTAATTAGAAAAGAATAAGACTAGGGAGGACTAAAATGACCTAAATGTTCATCCAATGACACAAATGAACTTATGGGATGCACAAGATTGGTTAAAAACCCTAATTGGACAAGAATAAGCCTATGGAGGACGAAAATGACCTAAATGTTCATCCAATGACACAAACACACCTATTGGATGCACAAGATTACTTAAAAACCCTAATTGGACAAGAATAAGCCTAGGGAGGACGAAAATGACCTAAATGTTCATCCAATGACACAAACACACATATTGGATGCACAAGATTACTTAAAACCCTAATTAGACAAGAATAAGACTCGGGAGGACGAAAATGACCTAAATGTTCAACCAATGGCACAAACATACTTATTGGATGCACAAGATTTCTTAAAAACCCTAATTGGACAACAATAAGCCTATGGAGGACGAGAATGACCTAAATGTTCATCCAATGACACAAATGAACTTATTGGATGCACAAGATTGGTTAAAACCCCAAATTGGACAAGAATAAGCCTAGAGAGGGCGAAAATGACCTAAATGTTCATCCAATGACACAAACACACCTATTGGATGCACAAGATTGCTTAAAAACCCTAATTAGAAAAGAATAAGACTAGGGAGGACGAAAATGACCTAAATGTTCATCCAATGACACAAATGAACTTATTGGATGCACAAGATTGGTTAAAAACCCTAATTGGACAAGAATAAGCCTATGGAGGACGAAAATGACCTAAATGTTCATTCAATGACACAAACACACCTATTGGATGCACAAGATGAAGTAAAAACCCTAATTGAACAAGAATAAGCCTAGGGAGGACGAAAATGACCTAAATGTTCATCCAATGACACAAACACACCTATTGGATGCACAAGATTTCTTAAAAACCCTAATTAGACAAGAATAAGACTAGGGAGGACGAACATGACCTAAATGTTCATCCAATGACACAAACCCACTTATTGGATGCACAAGATTTCTTAAAAACCCTAATTAGAAAAGAATAAGACTAGGGAGGACTAAAATGACGTAAATGTACTTCCAATGACACGAATGAACTTATTGGATGCACAAGATTGGTTAAAACCCCTAATTGGACAAGAATAAGCCTAGGGAGGACGAAAATGACCTAAATGTACTTCCAATGACACGAATGAACTTATTGGATGCACAAGATTGGTTAAAACCCCTAATTGGACAAGAATAAGCCTAGGGAGGACGAAAATGACCTAAATGTTCATCCAATGACACAAACACACTTATTGGATGCACAAGATTGCTTAAAAACCCTAATTAGAAAAGAATAAGACTAGGGAGGACTAAAATGACCTAAATGTTCATCCAATGACACAAATGAACTTATGGGATGCACAAGATTGGTTAAAAACCCTAATTGGACAAGAATAAGCCTATGGAGGACGAAAATGACCTAAATGTTCATCCAATGACACAAACACACCTATTGGATGCACAAGATTACTTAAAAACCCTAATTGGACAAGAATAAGCCTAGGGAGGACGAAAATTACCTAAATGTACATCCAATGACACAAATGAACTTACTGGATGCACAAGATTGGTTAAAAACCCTAATTGGACAAGAATAAGCCTATGGAGGACGAACATGACCTAAATGTTCATCCAATGACACAAACACACCTATTGGATGCACAAGATTACTTAAAAACCCTAATTTGACAAGCATAAGCCTATGGAAGACGAAAATGACCTCAATGTGCATCAAATGACACAAATAAACTTATTGGATGCACAAGATTGGTTAAAAACCCTAATTGGACAAGAATAAGCCTATGGAGGACGAAAATGACCTAAATGTTCATCCAATGACACAAACACACCTATTGGATGCACAAGATTACTTAAAAACCCTAATTAGACAAGAATAAGACTAGGGAGGACGAAAATGACCTAAATGTACATCCAATGACACAAACACACCTGTTGGATGCACAAGATTACTTAAAAACCCTAATTGGAAAAGAATAAGCCTTGGGAGGACGAAAATGACCTAAATGTACATCCAATGACACAAATGAACTTACTGGATGCACAAGATTGGTTAAAAACCCTAATTGGACAAGAATAAGCCTATGGAGGACGAAAATGACCTAAATGTTCATCCAATGACACAAACACACCTATTGGATGCACAAGATTACTTAAAAACCCTAATTAGACAAGAATAAGACTAGGGAGGACGAAAATGACCTAAATGTTCATCCAATGACACAAACATACTTATTGGATGCACAAGATTTCTTAAAAACCCTAATTGGACAAGAATAAGCCTAGGGAGGACGAAAATGACCTAAATGTACTTCCAATGACACAAATGAACGTATTGGATGCACAAGATTGGTTAAAACCCCTAATTGGACAAGAATAAGCCTAGAGAGGACGAAAATGACCTAAATGTTCATCCAATGACACAAACACACCTATTGGATGCACAAGATTGCTTAAAAACCCTAATTAGAAAAGAATAAGACTAGGGAGGACGAAAATGACCTAAATGTTCATCCAATGACACAAATGAACTTATTGGATGCACAAGATTGGTTAAAAACCCTAATTGGACAAGAATAAGCCTATGGAGGACGAAAATGACCTAAATGTTCATTCAATGACACAAACACACCTATTGGATGCACAAGATGAAGTAAAAACCCTAATTGAACAAGAATAAGCCTAGGGAGGACGAAAATGACCTAAATGTTCATCCAATGACACAAACACACCTATTGGATGCACAAGATTTCTTAAAAACCCTAATTAGACAAGAATAAGACTAGGGAGGACGAAAATGACCTAAATGTTCATCCAATGACACAAACACACCTATTGGATGCACAAGATTGCTTAAAAACCCTAATTAGAAAAGAATAAGACTAGGGAGGACTAAAATGACCTAAATGTTCATCCAATGACACAAATGAACTTATTGGATGCACAAGATTGGTTAAAAACCCTAATTGGACAAGAATAAGCCTATGGAGGACGAAAATGACCTAAATGTTCATCCAATGACACAAACACACCTATTGGATGCACAAGATTACTTAAAAACCCTAATTGGACAAGAATAAGCCTAGGGAGGACGAAAATGACCTAAATGTTCATCCAATGACACAAACACACATATTAGATGCACAAGATTGCTTAAAAACCCTAATTGGACAAGAATAAGCCTAGGGAGGACTAAAATGACCTAAATGTACATCCAATGACACTAATGAACTTATTGGATGCACAAGATTGGTTAAAAACCCTAATTGGACAAGAATAAGCCTATGGAGGACGAAAATGACCTAAATGTTCATCCAATGACACAAACACACCTATTGGATGCACAAGATTACTTAAAAACCCTAATTGGACAAGAATAAGCCAAGGGAGGACGAAAATGACCTAAATGTTCATCCAATGACACAAACACACCTATTGGATGCACAAGATTGCTTAAAAACCCTAATTGGAAAAGAATAAGACTAGGGAGGACGAAAATGACCTAAATGTTCATCCAATGACACAAACACACCTATTGGATGCACAAGATTACTTAAAAACCCTAATTGGACAAGAATAAGCCTAGGGAGGACGAAAATGACCTAAATGTTCATCCAATGACACAAACACACCTATTGGATGCACAAGATTACTTAAAAACCCTAATTAGACAAGAATAAGACTAGGGAGGACGAAAAATGACCTAAATGTTCATCCAATGGCACAAACATACTTATTGGATGCACAAGATTTCTTAAAAACCCTAATTGGACAAGAATAAGCCTAGGGAGGACGAAAATGACCTAAATGTACTTCCAATGACACAAATGAACGTATTGGATGCACAAGATTGGTTAAAACCCCTAATTGGACAAGAATAAGCCTAGAGAGGACGAAAATGACCTACATGTTCATCCAATGACACAAACACACCTATTGGATGCACAAGATTGCTTAAAAACCCTAATTAGAAAAGAATAAGACTAGGGGGGACGAAAACGACCTAAATGTTCATCCAATGACACAAATGAACTTATTGGATGCACTAGATTAGTTAGAAACCCTAATTGGACAAGAATAAGCCTATGGAGGATGAAAATGACCTAAATGTTCATCCAATGACACAAACACACTTATTGGATGCACAAGATTACTTAAAACCCTAATTAGACAAGAATAAGACTCGGGAGGACGAAAATGACCTAAATGTTCAACCAATGACACAAACATACTTATTGGATGCACAAGATTTCTTAAAAACCCTAATTGGACAACAATAAGCCTATGGAGGACGAGAATGACCTAAATGTTCATCCAATGACACAAATGAACTTATTGGATGCACAAGATTTCTTAAAACCCCAAATTGGACAAGAATAAGCCTAGAGAGGGCGAAAATGACCTAAATGTTCATCCAATGACACAAACACACCTATTGGATGCACAAGATTGCTTAAAAACCCTAATTAGAAAAGAATAAGACTAGGGAGGACGAAAATGACCTAAATGTTCATCCAATGACACAAATGAACTTATTGGATGCACAAGATTAGTTAGAAACCCTAATTGGACAAGAATAAGCCTATGGAGGACGAAAATGACCTAAATGTTCATCCAATGACACGAACACACTTATTGGATGCACAAGATTACTTAAAAACCCTAATTGGACAAGAATAAGCCTAGGGAGGACGAGAATGACCTAAATGTTCATCCAATGACACAAACACACCTATTGGAAGCACAAGATTACTTAAAAACCCTAATTGGACAAGAATAAGCCTAGGGAGGACGAAAATGACCTAAATGTTCATCCAATGACACAAACACACCTATTGGATGCACAAGATTACTTAAAAACCCTAATTAGACAAGAATAAGACTAGGGAGGACGAAAATGACCTAAATGTTCATCCAATGACACAAACATACTTATTGGATGCACAAGATTTCTTAAAAACCCTAATTGGACAAGAATAAGCCTAGGGAGGACGAAAATGACCTAAATGTACTTCCAATGACACAAATGAACGTATTGGATGCACAAGTTTGGTTAAAACCCCTAATTGGACAAGAATAAGCCTAGAGAGGACGAAAATGACCTAAATGTTCATCCAATGACACAAACACACCTATTTGATGCACAAGATTGCTTAAAAACCCTAATTAGAAAAGAATAAGACTAGGGAGGACGAAAATGACCTAACTGTTCATCCAATGACACAAATGAACTTATTGGATGCACAAGATAAGTTAGAAACCCTAATTGGACAAGAATAAGCCTATGGAGGACGAAAATGACCTAAATGTTCATCCAATGACACGAACACACTTATTGGATGCACAAGATTACTTAAAAACCCTAATTGGACAAGAATAAGCCTAGGGAGGACGAGAATGACCTAAATGTTCATCCAATGACACAAACACACCTGTTGGATGCACTAGATTACTTAAAAACCCTAATTGGACAAGAATAAGACTCGGGAGGACAAAAATTACCTAAATGTTCATCCAATGACACAAACACACCTATTGGATGCAAAAGATTGCTTAAAAACCCTAATTAGACAAGAATAAGACTAGGGAGGACGAAAATGACCTAAATGTTCATCCAATGACACAAACACACTTATTGGATGCACAAGATTTCTTAAAAACCATAATTGGACAAGAATAAGCCTAGGGAGGATGAAAATGACCTAAATGTACTTCCAATGACACAAATGAACTTATTGGATGTACAAGATTGGTTAAAAACCCAAATTGGACAAGAATAAGCCTTTGGAGGACGAAAATGACCTAAATATTCATCCAATGACACAAACACACCTATTGGATGCACAAGATTGGTAAAAAAACCCTAATTTGACAAGAATAAGCCTATGGAGGACGAAAATGACCTAAATGTTCATCCAATGACTCAAACACACTTATTGGATGCACAAGATTACTTAAAAACCCTGATGGGACAAGAATAAGCCTAGGGAGGACAAAAATGACCTAAATGTTCATCCAATGACACAAACACACCTATTGGATGCAGAGGATTACTTAAAAACCCTAATTGGACAAGAATAAGCTTAGGGAAGACGAAAATGACCTAAATGTACATCCAATGACACAAATGAACTTATTGGATGCACAAGATTGGTTAAAAACCCTAATTGGAAAAGAATAAGCCTATGGAGGACGAAAATGACCTAAATGTTCATCCAATGACACAAACACACCTATTGGATGCACAAGATGAAGTAAAAACCCTAATTGAACAAGAATAAGCCTAGGGAGGACGAAAATGACCTAAATGTTCATCCAATGACACAAACACACCTATTGGATGCACAAGATTTCTTAAAAACCCTAATTAAACAAGAATAAGACTAGGGAGGACGAAAATGACCTAAATGTTCATCCAATGACACAAACACACTTATTGGATGCACAAGATTTCTTAAAAACCCTAATTAGAAAAGAATAAGACTAGGGAGGACTAAAATGACCTAAATGTACTTCCAATGACACGAATGAACTTATTGGATGCACAAGATTGGTTAAAACCCCTAATTGGACAAGAATAAGCCTAGGGAGGACGAAAATGACCTAAATGTACTTCCAATGACACGAATGAACTTATTGGATGCACAAGATTGGTTAAAACCCCTAATTGGACAAGAATAAGCCTAGGGAGGACGAAAATGACCTAAATGTTCATCCAATGACACAAACACACTTATTGGATGCACAAGATTGCTTAAAAACCCTAATTAGAAAAGAATAAGACTAGGGAGGACTATAATGACCTAAATGTACTTCCAATGACACGAATGAACTTATTGGATGCACAAGAGTGGTTAAAACCCCTAATTGGACAAGAATAAGCCTAGGGAGGACGAAAATGACCTAAATGTACTTCCAATGACACGAATGAACTTATTGGATGCACAAGATTGGTTAAAACCCCTAATTGGACAAGAATAAGCCTAGGGAGGACGAAAATGACCTAAATGTTCATCCAATGACACAAACACACTTATTGGATGCACAAGATTGCTTAAAAACCCTAATTAGAAAAGAATAAGACTAGGGAGGACTAAAATGACCTAAATGTACTTCCAATGACACGAATGAACTTATTGGATGCACAAGATTGGTTAAAACCCCTAATTGGACAAGAATAAGCCTAGGGAGGACGAAAATGACCTAAATGTTCATCCACTGACACGAATGAACTTATTGGATGCACAAGATTGGTTAAAACCCCTAATTGGACAAGAATAAGCCTAGAGAGGGCGAAAATGACCTAAATGTTCATCCAATGACACAAACACACCTATTGGATGCACAAGATTGCTTAAAAACCCTAATTAGAAAAGAATAAGACTAGGGAGGATGAAAATGACCTAAATGTTCATCCAATGACACAAATGAACTTATTGGATGCACAAGATTAGTTAGAAACCCTAATTGAACAAGAATGAGCCTATGGAGGACGAAAATGACCTAAATGTTCATCCAATGACACAAACATACTTATTGGATGCACAAGATTTCTTAAAAACCCTAATTGGACAACAATAAGCCTAGGGAGGACGAAAATGACCTAAATGTACTTCCAATGACACAAATGAACTTATTGGATGCACAAGATTGGTTAAAACCCCTAATTGGACAAGAATAAGCCTAGAGAGGACGAAAATGACATAAATGTTCATCCAATGACACAAACACTGCTATTGGATGCACATGATTGCTTAAAAACCCTAATTCGAAAAGAATAAGACTAGGGAGGACGAAAATGACCTAACTGTTCATCCAATGACACAAATAAACTTATTGGAAGCACAAGATTAGTTAGAAACCCTAATTGGACAAGAATAAGCCTATGGAGGACGAAAATGACCTAAATGTTCATCCAATGACACAAACATACTTATTGGATGCACAAGATTTCTTAAAAACCCTAATTGGACAAGAATAAGCCTAGGGAGGACGAAAATGACCTAAATGTACTTCCAATGACACAAATGAACGTATTGGATGCACAAGATTGGTTAAAACCCCTAATTGGACAAGAATAAGCCTAGAGAGGACGAAAATGACCTAAATGTACATCCAATGACACAAATGAACTTATTAGAGGCACAAGATTGGTTAAAAACCCTAATTGGACAAGAATAAGCCAATGGAGGACGAAAATGAGCTAAATGTTCATCCAATGACACAAACACACTTATTGGATGCACAATATTACTTAAAAACCCTAATTGGACAAGAATAAGCCTAGGGAGGACGAAAATGACCTAAATGTTCATCCAATGACACAAACACACCTATTGGATGCACAAGATTACTTAAAAACCCTAATTAGACAAGAATAAGACTAGGGAGGACGAAAATGACCTAAATGTTCATCCAATGACACAAACATACTTATTGGATGCACAAGATTTCTTAAAAACCCTAATTGGACAAGAATAAGCCTAGGGAGGATGAAAATGACCTAAATGTACTTCCAATGACACAAATGAACGTATTGGATGCACAAGATTGGTTAAAACCCCTAATTGGACAAGAATAAGCCTAGAGAGGACGAAAATGACCTAAATGTTCATCCAATGACACAAACACACCTATTGGATGCACAAGATTGCTTAAAAACCCTAATTAGAAAAGAATAAGACTAGGGAGGACGAAAATGACCTAAATGTTCATCCAATGACACAAACACACCTGTTGGATGCACAAGATTACTTAAAAACCCTAATTAGACAAGAATAAGACTAGGGAGGACGAA
This sequence comes from Cicer pinnatifidum, assembly GCA_037974775.1. Taxonomy (NCBI): domain Eukaryota; kingdom Viridiplantae; phylum Streptophyta; class Magnoliopsida; order Fabales; family Fabaceae; genus Cicer; species Cicer pinnatifidum. The sequence goes on along the minus strand of JBBPBR010000004.1, from coordinate 34,138,018 downwards.
AATTACCTAAATGTTCATCCAATGACACAAACACACCTATTGGATGCACAAGATTGCTTTAAAACCCTAATTAGACAAGAATAAGACTAGGGAGGACGAAAATGACCTAAATGTTCATCCAATGACACAAACACACTTATTGGATGCACAAGATTTCTTAAAAACCCTAATTAGACAAGAATAAGCCTAGGGAAGACGAAAATGACCTAAATGTACTTCCAATGACACAAATGAACTTATTGGATGCACAAGATTGGTTAAAACCCCTAATTGGACAAGAATAAGCCTAGAGAGGACGAAAATGACCTAAATGTTCATCCAATGACACAAACACTGCTATTGGATGCACACGATTGCTTAAAAACCCTAATTCGAAAAGAATAAGACTAGGGAGGACGAAAATGACCTAACTGTTCATCCAATGACACAAATAAACTTATTGGAAGCACAAGATTAGTTAGAAACCCTAATTGGACAAGAATAAGCCTATGGAGGACGAAAATGACCTAAATGTTCATCCAATGACACGAACACACTTATTGGATGCACAAGATTACTTAAAAACCCTAATTGGACAAGAATAAGCCTAGGGAGGACGAGAATGACCTAAATGTTCATACAATGACACAAACACACCTGTTGGATGCACAAGATTACTTAAAAACCCTAATTAGACAAGAATAAGACTAGGGAGGAACAAAATTACCTAAATGTTAATCCAATGACACAAACACACCTATTGGATGCACACGATTGCTTAAAAACCCTAATTAGAGAAGAATAAGACTAGGGAGGACGAAAATGACCTAAATGTTCATCCAATGACACAAACACACTTATTGGATGCACAAGATTTCTTAAAAACCATAATTGGACAAGAATAAGCCTAGGGAGGATGAAAATGACCTAAATGTACTTCCAATGACACAAATGAACTTATTGGATGCACAAGATTGGTTAAAAACCCTAATTGGACAAGAATAAGCCTTTGGAGGACGAAAATGACCTAAATATTCATCCAATGACACAAACACACCTATTGGATGCACAAGATTGGTAAAAAAAACCCTAATTGGACAAGAATAATCCTTTGGAGGACGAAAATGACCTAAATGTTCATCCAATGACACAAACACACTTATTGGATGCACAAGATTACTTAAAAACCCTAATTGGACAAGAATAAGCCTAGGGAGGACGAAAATGACCTAAATGTTCATCTAATGACACAAACACACCTATTGGATGCAGAGGATTACTTAAAAACCCTAATTGGACAAGAATAAGCCTAGGGAAGACGAAAATGACCTAAATGTACATCCAATGACACAAATGAACTTATTGGATGCACAAGATTGGTTAAAAACCCTAATTGGACAAGAATAAGCCTATGGAGGACGAAAATGACCTAAATGTTCATCCAATGACACAAACACACCTATTGGATGCACAAGATGAAGTAAAAACCCTAATTGAACAAGAATAAGCCTAGGGAGGACGAAAATGACCTAAATGTTCATCCAATGACACAAACACACCTATTGGATGCTCAAGATTTCTTAAAAACCCTAATTAGACAAGAATAAGACTAGGGAGGACGAAAATGACCTAAATGTTCATCCAATGAAACAAACACACTTATTGGATGCACAAGATTTCTTAAAAACCCCAATTAGAAAAGAATAAGACTAGGGAGGACTAAAATGACCTAAATGTACTTCCAATGACACGAATGAACTTATTGGATGCACAAGATTGGTTAAAACCCCTAATTGGACAAGAATAACCCTAGGGAGGACGAAAATGACCTAAATGTTCATCCAATGACACAAACACACTTATTGGATGCACAAGATTGCTTAAAAACCCTAATTAGAAAAGAATAAGACTAGGGAGGACTAAAATGACCTAAATGTTCATCCAATGACACAAATGAACTTATTGGATGCACAAGATTGGTTAAAAACCCTAATTGGACAACAATAAGCCTATGGAGGACGAAAATGACCTAAATGTTCATCCAATGACACAAACACACCTATTGGACGCACAAGATTACTTAAAAACCCTAATTGGACAAGAATAAGCCTAGGGAGGACGAAAATGACCTAAATGTTCATCCAATGACACAAACACACCTATTGGATGCACAAGATTACTTAAAAACCCTAATTAGACAAGAATAAGACTAGGGAGGACGAAAATGACCTAAATGTTCATCCAATGACACAAACACACTTATTGGATGCACAAGATTACTTAAAAACCCTAATTGGACAAGAATAAGCCTAGGGAGGACGAAAATGACCTAAATGTACATCCAATGACACAAATGAACTTATTGGATGCACAAGATTGGTTAAAAACCCTAATTGGACAAGAATAAGCCTATGGAGGACGAAAATGACCTAAATGTTCATCCAATGACACAGACACACCTATTGGATACACAAGATTACTTAAAACCCCTAATTGGACAAGAATAAGCCTAGGGAAGACGAAAATGACCTAAATGTACGTCCATTGACACAAATGAACTTATTCGATGCACAAGATTGGTTAAAAACCCTAATTGGACAAGAATAAGCCTATGGAGAACAAAAATGACCTAAATGTTCATCCAATGACACAAACACACCTATTGGATGCACAAGATTACTTAAAAACCCTAATTGGACAAGAATAAGCCAAGGGAGGACGAAAATGACCTAAATGTTCATCCAATGACACAAACACACCTATTGGATGCACAAGATTGCTTAAAAACCCTAATTGGACAAGAATAAGCCTAGGGAGGACGAAAATGACCTAAATGTTCATCCAATGACACAAACACATTTATTGGATGCACAAGATTTCTTAAAAACCCTAATTGGACAAGATTAAGCCTAGGGAGGACGAAAATGACCTAAATGTACATCCAATGACACAAATGAACTTATTGGATGCACAAGATTAATTAAAAACCCTAATTGGACAAGAATAAGCCAAGGGAGGACGAAAATGACCCAAATGTTCATCCAATGACACAAACACATCTATTGGAGGCACAAGATTGCTTAAAAACCCTAGTTGGACAAGAATAAGCCTAGGGAGGAAGAAAATGACCTAAATGTACATCCAATGACACAAATGAACTTATTGGATGCACAAGATTGGTTAAAAACCCTAATTGGACAAGAATAAGCCTATGGAGGACGAAAATGACCTAAATGTTCATCCAATGACACAAACACACCTATTGGATGCACAAGATGAAGTAAAAACCCTAATTGAACAAGAATAAGCCTAGGGAGGACGAAAATGACCTAAATGTTCATCCAATGACACAAACACACCTATTGGATGCACAAGATTTCTTAAAAACCCTAATTAGACAAGAATAAGACTAGGGAGGACGAAAATGACCTAAATGTTCATCCAATGACACAAACCCACTTATTGGATGCACAAGATTTCTTAAAAACCCTAATTAGAAAAGAATAAGACTAGGGAGGACTAAAATGACGTAAATGTACTTCCAATGACACGAATGAACTTATTGGATGCACAAGATTGGTTAAAACCCCTAATTGGACAAGAATAAGCCTAGGGTGGACGAAAATGACCTAAATGTACTTCCAATGACACGAATGAACTTATTGGATGCACAAGATTGGTTAAAACCCCTAATTGGACAAGAATAAGCCTAGGGAGGACGAAAATGACCTAAATGTTCATCCAATGACACAAACACACTTATTGGATGCACAAGATTGCTTAAAAACCCTAATTAGAAAAGAATAAGACTAGGGAGGACTAAAATGACCTAAATGTTCATCCAATGACACAAATGAACTTATGGGATGCACAAGATTGGTTAAAAACCCTAATTGGACAAGAATAAGCCTATGGAGGACGAAAATGACCTAAATGTTCATCCAATGACACAAACACACCTATTGGATGCACAAGATTACTTAAAAACCCTAATTAGACAAGAATAAGACTAGGGAGGACGAAAATGACCTAAATGTTCATCCAATGACACAAACACACTTATTGGATGCACAAGATTTCTTAAAAACCCTAATTGGACAAGAATAAGCCTAGGGAAGACGAAAATGACCTAAATGTACATCCAATGACACAAATGAACTTATTAGAGGCACAAGATTGGTTAAAAACCCTAATTGGACAAGAATAAGCCAATGGAGGACGAAAATGAGCTAAATGTTCATCCAATGACACAAACACACTTATTGGATGCACAATATTACTTAAAAACCCTAATTGGACAAGAATAAGCCTAGGGAGGACGAGAATAACCTAAATGTTCATCCAATGACACAAACACACCTATTGGATAAACAAGATTAATTAAAAACCCTAATTGGACAAGAATAAGCCTAGGGAAGACGAAAATGACCTAAATATACATCCAATGACACAAATGAACTTATTGGATGCACAAGATTGGTTAAAAACCCTAATTGGACAAGAATAAGCCTATGGAGGACGAAAATGACCTAAATGTTCATCCAATGACACAAACACACCTATTGGATGCACAAGATTACTTAAAAACCCTAATTGGACATGAATAAGCCTATGGAGGACGAAAATGACCTAAATGTTCATCCAATGACACAAACACACCTATTGGATGCACAAGATTGCTTAAAAACCCTAATTAGACAAGAATAAGACTAGGGAGGACGAAAATGACCTAAATGTTCATCCAATGACACAAAGACACCTATTGGATGCACAAGATTACTTAAAAACCCTTATTGGACAAGAATAAGCCTAGGGAAGACGAAAATGACCTAAATGTACATCCAATGACACAAATGAACTTATTGGATGCACAAGATTGGTTAAAAACCCTAATTGGACAAGAATAAGCCTATGGAGGACGAAAATGACCTAAATGTTCATCCAATGACACAAACACACCTATTGGATTCACAAGATTGCTTAAAAACCCTAATTAGACAAGAATAAGACTAGGGAGGACGAAAATGACCTAAATGTTCATCCAATGACACAAACACACCTATTGGATGCACAAGATTACTTAAAAACCCTAATTGGACAAGAATAAGCATAGGGAGGACGAAAATGACCTAAATGTACTTCCAATGACACAAATGAACTTATTGGATGCACAAGATTTGTTAAAAACACTAATTGGACAAGAATAAGCCTAGGGAGGACGAAAATGACCTAAATGTTCATCCAATGACACAAACACACCTATTGGATGCACAAGATTGTTTAAAAACCCTAATTAGACAAGAATAAGACTAGGGAGGACGAAAATGACCTAAATGTTCATCCAATGACACAAACACACCTATTGGATGCACAAGATTACTTAAAAACCCTAATTGGACAAGAATAAGCCTAGGGAAGACGAAAATGACCTAAATGTACATCCAATGACACAAATGAACTTATTGGATGCACAAGATTGGTTAAAAACTCTAATTGGACAAGAATAAGCCTATGGAGGACGAAAATGACCTAAATGTTCATCCAATGACACAAACACACCTATTGGATGCACAAGATTGCTTAAAAACCCTAATTAGACAAGAATAAGACTAGGGAGGACGAAAATGACCTAAATGTACATCCAATGACACAAACACACCTGTTGGATGCACAAGATTACTTAAAAACCCTAATTGGACAAGAATAAGCCTAGGGAGGACGAAAATTACCTAAATGTACATCCAATGACACAAATGAACTTACTGGATGCACAAGATTGGTTAAAAACCCTAATTGGACAAGAATAAGCCTATGGAGGACGAACATGACCTAAATGTTCATCCAATGACACAAACACACCTATTGGATGCACAAGATTACTTAAAAACCCTAATTTGACAAGAATAAGCCTATGGAAGACGAAAATGACCTCAATGTGCATCAAATGACACAAATGAACTTATTGGATGCACAAGATTGGTTAAAAACCCTAATTGGACAAGAATAAGCCTATGGAGGACGAAAATGACCTAAATGTTCATCCAATGACACAAACACACCTATTGGATGCACAAGATTACTTAAAAACCCTAATTAGACAAGAATAAGACTAGGGAGGACGAAAATGACCTAAATGTACATCCAATGACACAAACACACCTGTTGGATGCACAAGATAACTTAAAAACCCTAATTGGAAAAGAATAAGCATTGGGAGGACGAAAATGACCTAAATGTACATCCAATGACACAAATGAACTTACTGGATGCACAAGATTGGTTAAAAACCCTAATTGGACAAGAATAAGCCTATGGAGGACGAAAATGACCTAAATGTTCATCCAATGACACAAACACACCTGTTGGATGCACAAGATTACTTAAAAACCCTAATTGGACAAGAATAAGCCTAGGGAGGACGAAAATGACCTAAATGTTCATCCAATGACACAAACACACCTATTGGATGCACAAGATTACTTAAAAACCCTAATTAGACAAGAATAAGACTAGGGAGGACGAAAATGACCTAAATGTTCATCCAATGACACAAACATACTTATTGGATGCACAAGATTTCATAAAAACCCTAATTGGACAAGAATAAGCCTAGGGAGGACGAAAATGACCTAAATGTACTTCCAATGACACAAAAGAACGTATTGGATGCACAAGATTGGTTAAAACCCCTAATTGGACAAGAATAAGCCAAGAGATTACGAAAATGACCTAAATGTTCATCCAATGACACAAACACACCTATTGGATGCACAAGATTGCTTAAAAACCCTAATTAGAAAAGAATAAGACTAGGGAGGACGAAAATGACCTAAATGTTCATCCAATGACACAAATGAACTTATTGGATGCACAAGATTAGTTAGAAACCCTAATTGGACAAGAATAAGCCTATGGAGGACGAAAATGACCTAAATGTTCATCCAATGACACAAACACACTTATCGGATGCACAAGATTACTTAAAAACCCTAATTGGACAAGAATAAGCCTAGTGAGGACGAGAATGACCTAAATGTTCATCCAATGACACAAACACACCTGTTGGATGCACAAGATTACTTAAAAACCCTAATTGGACAAGAATAAGCCTAGGGAGGACGAAAATGACCTAAATGTTCATCCAATGACACAAACACACCTATTGGATGCACAAGATTACTTAAAAACCCTAATTAGACAAGAATAAGACTAGGGAGGACGAAAATGACCTAAATGTTCATCCAATGACACAAACACACTTATTGGATGCACAAGATTTCTTAAAAACCCTAATTGGACAAGAATAAGCCTAGGGAAGATGAAAATGACCTAAATGTACATCCAATGACACAAATGAACTTATTAGAGGCACAAGATTGGTTAAAAACCCTAATTGGACAAGAATAAGCCAATGGAGGACGAAAATGAGCTAAATGTTCATCCAATGACACAAACACACTTATTGGATGCACAATATTACTTAAAAACCCTAATTGGACAAGAATAAGCCTAGGGAGGACGAGAATAACCTAAATGTTCATCCAATGACACAAACACACCTATTGGATAAACAAGATTAATTAAAAACCCTAATTGGACAAGAATAAGCCTAGGGAAGACGAAAATGACCTAAATATACATCCAATGACACAAATGAACTTATTGGATGCACAAGATTGGTTAAAAACCCTAATTGGACAAGAATAAGCCTATGGAGGACGAAAATGACCTAAATGTTCATCCAATGACACAAACACACCTATTGGATGCACAAGATTACTTAAAAACCCAAATTGGACAAGAATAAGCCTAAGGAAGACGAAAATGACCTAAATATTCATCCAATGACACAAACACACTTATTGGATGCACAAGATTTCTTAAAAACCCTAATTAGACATGAATAAGCCTAGAGAGGATGAAAATGACCTAAATGTACTTCCCATGACACAAATGAACTTATTGGATGCAAAAGATTGGTTAAAAACCCTAATTTGACAAGAATAAGCCTAGGGAGGATGAAAATGACCTAAATGTACTTCCAATGACACTAATGAACTTATTGGATGCACAAGATTGGTTAAAAACCCTAATTGGACAAGAATAAGCCTTTGGTGGACGAAAATGACCTAAATATTCATCCAATGACACAAACACACCTATTGGATGCACAAGATTGGTAAAAAAACCCTAATTGGACAAGAATAAGCCTATGGAGGACCAAAATGACCTAAATGTTCATCCAATGACACAAACACACCTATTGGATGCACAAGATTGCTTAAAAACCCTAATTAGAAAAGAATAAGACTAGGGAGGACGAAAATGACCTAAATGTTCATCCAATGACACAAATGAACTTATTGGATGCACAAGATTACTTAAAAACCCTAATTGGACAAGAATAAGACTAGGGAGGACGAGAATGACCTAAATGTTCATCCAATGACACAAACACAGCTATTGGATGCACAAGATTACTTAAAAACCCTAATTGGACAAGAATAAGCCTAGGGAGGACGAAAATGACCTAAATGTTCATCCAATGACACAAACACACCTATTGGATGCACAAGATTACTTAAAAAACCTAATTAGACAAGAATAAGACTAGGGAGGACGAAAATGACCTAAATGTTCATCCAATGACACAAACATACTTATTGGATGCACAAGATTTCTTAAAAACCCTAATTGGACAAGAATAAGCCTAGGGAGGACGAAAATGACCTAAATGTACTTCCAATGACACAAATGAACGTATTGGATGCACAAGATTGGTTAAAACCCCTAATTGGACAAGAATAAGCCTAGAGAGGACGAAAATGACCTAAATGTTCATCCAATGACACAAACACACCTATTGGATGCACAAGATTGCTTAAAAACCCTAATTAGAAAAGAATAAGACTAGGGAGGACGAAAATGACCTAAATGTTCATCCAATGACACAAATGAACTTATTGGATGCACAAGATTAGTTAGAAACCCTAATTGGACAAGAATAAGCCTATGGAGGACGAAAATGACCTAAATGTTCATCCAATGACACAAACACACTTATTGGATGCACAAGATTACTTAAAAACCCTAATTGGACAAGAATAAGCCTAGGGAGGACGAAAATGACCTAAATGTTCATCCAATGACACAAACACACCTATTGGATGCACAAGATTGGTTAAAAACCCTAATTGGACAAGAATAAGCCTAGGGAGGACGAAAATGACATAAATGGTCATCCAATGACACAAACACACCTATTGGATGCACAAGATTGCTTAAACACCCTAATTAGACAAGAATAAGACTAGGGAGGACGAAAATGACCTAAATGTTCATCCAATGACACAAACACACTTATTAGATGCACAAGATTGCTTAAAAACCTTAATTGGACAAGAATAAGCCTAGGGAGGACGAAAATGACCTAAATGTACATCCAATGACACAAATGAACTTATTGGATGCACAAGATTGGTTAAAAACCCTAATTGGACAAGAATAAGCCTATGGAGGACGAAAATGACCTAAATGTTCATCCAATGACACAAACACACCTATTGGATGCACAAGATTACTTAAAAACCCAAATTGGACAAGAATAAGCCTAGGGAAGACAAAAATGAACTAAATGTACATCCAATGACACAAATGAACTTATTGGATGCACAAGATTGGTTAAAAACCCTAATTGGACAAAAATAAGCCTATGGAGGACGAAAATGACCTAAATGTTCATCCAATGACACAAACACACCTATTGGATGCACAAGATTGCTTAAAAACCCTAATTGGACAAGAATAAGCCTAGGGAGGACGAAAATGACCTAAATGTTCATCCAATGACACAAACACACCTATTGGATGCACAAGATTACTTAAAAACCCTAATTGGACAAGAATAAACCTAGGGAAGACGAAAATGACCTAAATGTACATCCAATGACACAAATGAACTTATTGGATGCACAAGATTGGTTAAAAACCCTAATTGGACAAGAATAAGCCTATGGAGGACGAAAATGACCTAAATGTTCATCCAATGACACAAACACAACTATTGGATGCACAAGATTACTTAAAAACCCTAATTGGACAAGAATAAGCCTAGGGAGGACGAAAATGACCTAAATGTTCATCCAATGACACAAACACACTTATTGGATGCACAAGATTACTTTAAAACCCTAATTGGACAAGAATAAGCCTATGGAGGACGAAAATGACCTAAATGTTCATCCAATGACACAAATGAAGTTATTGGATGCACAAGATTGGTTAAAAACCCTAATTAGACAAGAATAAGCCTAGGGAGGACGAAAATGACCTAAATCTTCATCCAATGACACAAACACACCTATTGGATGCACTAGATTGCTTAAAAACCCTAATTAGACAAGAATAAGACTAGGGAGGACGAAAATGACCTATATGTTCATCCAATGACACAAACACACCTATTGGATGCACAAGATTGGTTAAAGACCCTAATTGGACAAGAATAAGCCTATGGAGGACGAAAATGACCTAAATGTTCATCCAATGACACAAACACACCTATTGGATGCACAAGATTACTTAAAAACCCTAATTGGACAAGAATAAGCCTAGGGAGGACGAAAATGACCTAAATGTTCATCCAATGACACAAACACACTTATTGGATGCACAAGATTACTTAAAAACCCTAATTAGACAAGAATAAGACTAGGGAGGACGAAAATGACCTAAATGTTCATCCAATGACACAAACATACTTATTGGATGCACAAGATTTCTTAAAAACCCTAATTGGACAAGAATAAGCCTAGGGAGGACGAAAATGACCTAAATGTACTTCCAATGACACAAATCAACGTATTGGATGCACAAGATTGGTTAAAACCCCTAATTGGACAAGAATAAGCCTAGAGAGGACGAAAATGACCTAAATGTTCATCCAATGACACAAACACACCTATTGGATGCACAAGATTGCTTAAAAACCCTAATTAGAAAAGAATAAGACTAGGGAGGACGAAAATGACCTAAATGTTCATCCAATGACACAAACACACCTGTTGGATGCACAAGATTACTTAAAAACCCTAATTAGACAAGAATAAGACTAGGGAGGACGAAAATTACCTAAATGTTCATCCAAAGACACAAACACACCTATTGGATGCACAAGATTGCTTTAAAACCCTAATTAGACAAGAATAAGACTAGGGAGGACGAAAATGACCTAAATGTTCATCCAATGACACAAACACACTTATTGGATGCACAAGATTTCTTAAAAACCCTAATTGGACAAGAATAAGCCTAGGGAAGACGAAAATGACCTAAATGTACATCCAATGACACAAATGAACTTATTAGAGGCACAAGATTGGTTAAAAACCCTAATTGGACAAGAATAAGCCAATGGAGGACGAAAATGAGCTAAATGTTCATCCAATGACACAAACACACTTATTGGATGCACAATATTACTTAAAAACCCTAATTGGACAAGAATAAGCCTAGGGAGGACTAGAATAACCTAAATGTTCATCCAATGACACAAACACACCTATTGGATAAACAAGATTAATTAAAAACCCTAATTGGACAAGAATAAGCCTAGGGAAGACGAAAATGACCTAAATATACATCCAATGACACAAATGAACTTATTGGATGCACAAGATTGGTTAAAAACCCTAATTGGACATGAATAAGCCTATGGAGGACGAAAATGACCTAAATGTTCATCCAATGACACAAACACACCTATTGGATGCACAAGATTACTTAAAAACCCTAATTGGACAAGAATAAGCCTAGGGAAGACGAAAATGACCTAAATATTCATCCAATGACACAAACACACTTATTGGATGCACAAGATTTCTTAAAAACCCTAATTGGACAAGAATAAGCCTAGAGAGGATGAAAATGACCTAAATGTACTTCCCATGACACAAATGAACTTATTGGATGCAAAAGATTGGTTAAAAACCCTAATTTGACAAGAATAAGCCTAGGGAGGATGAAAATGACCTAAATGTACTTCCAATGACACAAATGAACTTATTGGATGCACAAGATTGGTTAAAAACCCTAATTGGACAAGAATAAGCCTTTGGTGGACGAAAATGACCTAAATATTCATCCAATGACACAAACACACCTATTGGATGCACAAGATTGGTAAAAAAACCCTAATTGGACAAGAATAAGCCTATCGAGGACGAAAATGACCTAAATGTTCATCCAATGACACAAACACACCTATTGGATGCACAAGATTGCTTAAAAACCCTAATTAGAAAAGAATAAGACTAGCGAGGACTAAAATGACCTAAATGTTCATCCAATGACACAAATGAACTTATTGGATGCACAAGATTACTTAAAAACCCTAATTGGACAAGAATAAGACTAGGGAGGACGAGAATGACCTAAATGTTCATCCAATGACACAAACACAGCTATTGGATGCACAAGATTACTTAAAAACCCTAATTGGACAAGAATAAGCCTAGGGAGGACGAAAATGACCTAAATGTTCATCCAATGACACAAACACACCTATTGGATGCACAAGATTACTTAAAAAACCTAATTAGACAAGAATAAGACTAGGGAGGACGAAAATGACCTAAATGTTCATCCAATGACACAAACATACTTATTGGATGCACAAGATTTCTTAAAAACCCTAATTGGACAAGAATAAGCCTAGGGAGGACGAAAATGACCTAAATGTACTTCCAATGACACAAATGAACGTATTGGATGCACAAGATTGGTTAAAACCCCTAATTGGACAAGAATAAGCCTAGAGAGGACGAAAATGACCTAAATGTTCATCCAATGACACAAACACACCTATTGGATGCACAAGATTGCTTAAAAACCCTAATTAGAAAAGAATAAGACTAGGGAGGACGAAAATGACCTAAATGTTCATCCAATGACACAAACACACCTGTTGGATGCACAAGATTTCTTAAAAACCCTAATTGGACAAGAATAAGCCTAGGGAGGACGAAAATGACCTAAATGTACTTCCAATGACACAAATGAACGTATTGGATGCACAAGATTGGTTAAAACCCCTAATTGGACAAGAATAAGCCTAGAGAGGATGAAAATGACCTAAATGTTCATCCAATGACACAAACACACCTATTGGATGCACAAGATTGCTTAAAAACCCTAATTAGAAAAGAATAAGACTAGGGAGGACGAAAATGACCTAAATGTTCATCCAATGACACAAACACACCTGTTGGATGCACAAGATTACTTAAAAACCCTAATTAGACAAGAATAAGACTAGGGATGACGAAAATTACCTAAATGTTCATCCAATGACACAAACACACCTATTGGATGCACAAGATTGCTTTAAAACCCTAATTAGACAAGAATAAGACTAGGGAGGACGAAAATGACCTAAATGTTCATCCAATGACACAAACACACTTATTGGATGCACAAGATTTCTTAAAAACCCTAATTGGACAAGAATAAGCCTAGGGAAGACGAAAATGACCTAAATGTACATCCAATGACACAAATGAACTTATTAGAGGCACAAGATTGGTTAAAAACCCTAATTGGACAAGAATAAGCCAATGGAGGACGAAAATGAGCTAAATGTTCATCCAATGACACAAACACACTTATTGGATGCACAATATTACTTAAAAACCCTAATTGGACAAGAATAAGCCTAGGGAGGACGAGAATAACCTAAATGTTCATCCAATGACACAAACACACCTATTGGATAAACAAGATTAATTAAAAACCCTAATTGGACAAGAATAAGCCTAGGGAAGACGAAAATGACCTAAATATACATCCAATGACACAAATGAACTTATTGGATGCACAAGATTGGTTAAAAACCCTAATTGGACAAGAATAAGCCTATGGAGGACTAAAATGACCTAAATGTTCATCCAATGACACAAACACACCTATTGGATGCACAAGATTACTTAAAAACCCTAATTGGACAAGAATAAGCCTAGGGAAGACGAAAATGACCTAAATATTCATCCAATGACACAAACACACTTATTGGATGCACAAGATTTCTTAAAAACTCTAATTGGACAAGAATAAGCCTAGAGAGGATGAAAATGACCTAAATGTACTTCCCATGACACAAATGAACTTATTGGATGCAAAAGATTGGTTAAAAACCCTAATTTGACAAGAATAAGCCTAGGGAGGATGAAAATGACCTAAATGTACTTCCAATGACACAAATGAACTTATTGGATGCACAAGATTGGTTAAAAACCCTAATTGGACAAGAATAAGCCTTTGGTGGACGAAAATGACCTAAATATTCATCCAATGACACAAACACA
>JBBPBR010000004.1:34088527-34123458 GCA_037974775.1 Cicer pinnatifidum | reverse complement strand
CTAATTGGACAAGAATAAGCCTAGAGAGGATGAAAATGACCTAAATGTACTTCCCATGACACAAATGAACTTATTGGATGCAAAAGATTGGTTAAAAACCCTAATTTGACAAGAATAAGCCTAGGGAGGATGAAAATGACCTAAATGTACTTCCAATGACACAAATGAACTTATTGGATGCACAAGATTGGTTAAAAACCCTAATTGGACAAGAATAAGCCTTTGGTGGACGAAAATGACCTAAATATTCATCCAATGACACAAACACAGCTATTGGATGCGCAAGATTACTTAAAAACCCAAATTGGACAAGAATAAGCCTAGGGAGGACGAAAATGACCTAAATGTTCATCCAATGACACAAACACACCTATTGGATGCACAAGATTACTTAAAAACCCTAATTAGACAAGAATAAGACTAGGGAGGACGAAAATGACCTAAATGTTCATCCAATGACACAAACATACTTATTGGATGCACAAGATTTCTTAAAAACCCTAATTGGACAAGAATAAGCCTAGGGAGGACGAAAATGACATAAATGTACTTCCAATGACACAAATGAACGTATTGGATGCACAAGATTGGTTAAAACCCCTAATTGGACAAGAATAAGCCTAGAGAGGACGAAAATGACCTAAATGTTCATCCAATGACACAAACACACCTATTGGATGCACAAGATTGCTTAAAAACCCTAATTAGAAAAGAATAAGACTAGCGAGGACTAAAATGACCTAAATGTTCATCCAATGACACAAATGAACTTATTGGATGCACAAGATTACTTAAAAACCCTAATTGGACAAGAATAAGACTAGGGGGGACGAGAATGACCTAAATGTTCATCCAATGACACAAACACAGCTATTGGATGCACAAGATTACTTAAAAACCCTAATTGGACAAGAATAAGCCTAAAGAGGACGAAAATGACCTAAATGTTCATCCAATGACACAAACACACCTATTGGATGCACAAGATTACTTAAAAACCCTAATTAGACAAGAATAAGACTAGGGAGGACGAAAATGACCTAAATGTTCATCCAATGACACAAACATACTTATTGGATGCACAAGATTTCTTAAAAACCCTAATTGGACCAGAATAAGCCTAGGGAGGACGAAAATGACCTAAATGTACTTCCAATGACACAAATGAACGTATTGGATGCACAAGATTGGTTAAAACCACTAATTGGACAAGAATAAGCCTAGAGAGGACGAAAATGACCTAAATGTTCATCCAATGACACAAACACACTATTGGATGCACAAGATTGCTTAAAAACCTTAATTAGAAAAGAATAAGACTAGGGAGGACGAAAATGACCTAAATGTTCATCCAATGACACAAACATACTTATTGGATGCACAAGATTTCTTAAAACCCTAATTGGACAAGAATAAGCCTAGGGAGGACGAAAATGACCTAAATGTACTTCCAATGACACAAATGAACGTATTGGATGCACAAGATTGGTTAAAACCCCTAATTGGACAAGAATAAGCCTAGAGAGGACGAGAATGACCTAAATGTTCATCCAATGACACAAACACACATATTGGATGCACAAGATTACTTAAAAACCCTAATTAGACAAGAATAAGACTAGGGAGGACGAAAATGACCTAAATGTTCATCCAATGACACAAACATACTTATTGGATGCACAAGATTTCTTAAAAACCCTAATTGGACAAAAATAAGCCTAGGGAGGACGAAAATGACCTAAATGTACTTCCAATGACACAAATGAACTTATTGGATGCACAAGATTGGTTAAAACCCCTAATTGGACAAGAATAAGCCTAGAGAGGACGAAAATGACCTAAATGTTCATCCAATGACACAAACACTGCCATTGGATGCACACGATTGCTTAAAAACCCTAATTAGAAAAGAATAAGACTAGGGAGGACGAAAATGACCTAACTGTTCATCCAATGACACAAATGAACTTATTGGAAGCACAAGATTAGTTAGAAACCCTAATTGGACAAGAATAAGCCTATGGAGGACGAAAATGACCTAAATGTTCATCCAATGACACGAACACACTTATTGGATGCACAAGATTACTTAAAAACCCTAATTGGACAAGAATAAGCCTAGGGAGGACGAGAATGACCTAAATGTTCATCCAATGACACAAACACACCTGTTGGATGCACAAGATTACTTAAAAACCCTAATTAGACAAGAATAAGACTAGGGAGGACAAAAATTACCTAAATATTAATCCAATGACACAAACACACCTATTGGATGCACAAGATTGCTTAAAAACCCTAATTAGACAAGAATAAGACTAGGGAGGACGAAAATGACCTAAATGTTCATCCAATGACACAAACATACTTATTGGATGCACAAGATTTCTTAAAAACCCTAATTGGACAAAAATAAGCCTAGGGAGGACGAAAATGACCTAAATGTACTTCCAATGACAAAAATGAACTTATTGGATGCACAAGATTGGTTAAAACCCCTAATTGGACAAGAATAAGCCTAGAGAGGACGAAAATGACCTAAATGTTCATCCAATGACACAAACACTGCCATTGGATGCACACGATTGCTTAAAAACCCTAATTAGAAAAGAATAAGACTAGGGAGGACGAAAATGACCTAACTGTTCATCCAATGACACAAATGAACTTATTGGAAGCACAAGATTAGTTAGAAACCCTAATTGGACAAGAATAAGCCTATGGAGGACGAAAATGACCTAAATGTTCATCCAATGACACGAACACACTTATTGGATGCACAAGATTACTTAAAAACCCTAATTGGACAAGAATAAGCCTAGGGAGGACGAGAATGACCTAAATGTTCATCCAATGACACAAACACACCTGTTGGATGCACAAGATTACTTAAAAACCCTAATTAGACAAGAATAAGACTAGGGAGGACAAAAATTACCTAAATGTTAATCCAATGACACAAACACACCTATTGGATGCACAAGATTGCTTAAAAACCCTAATTAGACAAGAATAAGACTAGGGAGGACGAAAAATGACCTAAATGTTCATCCAATGACACAAACACACTTATTGGATGCACAAGATTTCTTAAAAACCATAATTGGACAAGAATAAGCCTAGGGAGGATGAAAATGACCTAAATGTACTTCCAATGACACAAATGAACTTATTGGATGCACAAGATTGGTTAAAAACCCTTACTGGACAACAATAAGCCTTTGGAGGACGAAAATGACCTAAATATTCATCCAATGACACAAACACACCTATTGGATGCACAAGATTGGTAAAAAACCCTAATTGGACAAGAATAAACCTATGGAGGACGAAAATGACCTAAATGTTCATCCAATGACACAAACACACTTATTAGATGCACAAGATTACTTAAAAACCCTAATTGGACAAGAATAAGCCTAGGGAGGACGAAAATGACCTAAATGTTCATCCAATGACACAAACACACCTATTGGATGCAGAGGATTACTTAAAAACCCTAATTGGACAAGAATAAGCCTAGGGAAGACGAAAATGACCTAAATGTACATCCAATGACACAAATGAACTTATTGGATGCACAAGATTGGTTAAAAACCCTTATTGAACAAGAATAAGCCTATGGAGGACAAAAATGACCTAAATGTTCATCCAATGACACAAACACACCTATTGGATGCACAAGATGAAGTAAAACCCTAATTGAACAAGAATAAGCCTAGGGAGGACGAAAATGACCTAAATGATCATCCAATGACACAAACACATCTATTGGATGCACAAGATTTCTTAAAAACCCTAATTAGACAAGAAAAAGACTAGGGAGGACGAAAATGACCTAAATGTTCATCCAATGAAACAAACACACTTATTGGATGCACAAGATTTCTTAAAAACCCTAATTAGAAAAGAATAAGACTAGGGAGGACTAAAATGACCTAAATGTACTTCCAATGACACGAACGAACTTATTGGATGCACAAGATTGGTTAAAACCCCTAATTGGACAAGAATAAGCCTAGGGAGGACGAAAATGACCTAAATGTACTTCCAATGACACGAATGAACTTATTGGATGCACAAGATTGGTTAAAACCCCTAATTGGACAAGAATAACCCTAGGGAGGACGAAAATGACCTAAATGTTCATCCAATGACACAAACACACTTATTGGATGCACAAGATTGCTTAAAAACCCTAATTAGAAAAGAATAAGACTAGGGAGGACTAAAATGACCTAAATGTTCATCCAATGACACAAATGAACTTATTGGATGCACAAGATTGGTTAAAAACCCTAATTGGACAACAATAAGCCTATGGAGGACGAAAATGACCTAAATGTTCATCCAATGACACAAACACACCTATTGGACGCACAAGATTACTTAAAAACCCTAATTGGACAAGAATAAGCCTAGGGAGGACGAAAATGACCTAAATGTTCATCCAATGACACAAACACACCTATTGGATGCACAAGATTACTTAAAAACCCTAATTAGACAAGAATAAGACTAGGGAGGACGAAAATGACCTAAATGTTCATCCAATGACACAAACATACTTATTGGATGCACAAGATTTCTTAAAAACCCTAATTGGACAAGAATAAGCCTAGGGAGGACGAAAATGACCTAAATGTACTTCCAATGACACAAATGAACGTATTGGATGCACAAGATTGGTTAAAACCCCTAATTGGACAAGAATAAGCCTAGAGAGGACGAAAATGACCTAAATGTTCATCCAATGACACAAACACACCTATTGGATGCACAAGATTGCTTAAAAACCCTAATTAGAAAAGAATAAGACTAGGGAGGACGAAAATGACCTAAATGTTCATCCAATGACACAAATGAACTTATTGGATGCACAAGATTAGTTAGAAACCCTAATTGGACAAGAATAAGCCTATGGAGGACGAAAATGACCTAAATGTTCATCCAATGACACAAACACACTTATTGGATGCACAAGATTACTTAAAAACCCTAATTGGACAAGAATAAGCCTAGGGAGGACGAAAATGACCTAAATGTTCATCCAATGACACAAACACACCTATTGGATGCACAAGATTACTTAAAAACCCTAATTAGACAAGAATAAGCCTAGGGAGGACGAAAATGACCTCAATGTTCATCCAATGACACAAACACACCTATGGGATGCACAAGATTACTTAAAAACCCTAATTGGACAAGAATAAGCCTAGGGAGGACGAAAATGACCTAAATGTTCATCCAATGACACAAACACACCTATTGGATGCACAAGATTACTTAAAAACCCTAATTGGACAAGAATAAGCCTAGGGAGGACGAAAATGACCTAAATGTTCATCCAATGACACAAACACACCTATTGGATGCACAAGATTACTTAAAAACCCTAATTGGACAGGAATACGACTAGGGAGGACGAAAATGACCTAAATGTTCATCCAATGACACAAACACACCTATTGGATGGACAAGATTACTTAAAAACCCTAATTGGACAAGAATAAGCCTAGGGAAGACGAAAATGACCTAAATGTACATCCAATGACACAAATGAACTTATTGGATGCACAAGATTGGTTAAAAACCCTAATTGGACAAGAATAAGCCTATGGAGGACGAAAATGACCTAAATGTTCATCCAATGACACAAACACACCTATTGGATGCACAAGATTACTTAAAAACCCAAATTGGACAAGAATAAACCTAGGGATGACGAAAATGACCTAAATGTACATCCAATGACACAAATGGACTTATTGGATGCACAGGATTGGTTAGAAACCCTAATTGGACAAGAATAAGCCTATGGAGGACAAAAATAACCTAAATGTTCATCCAATGACACAAACACACCTATTGGATTCACAAGATTACTTAAAAACCCTAATTGGACAAGAATAAGCCTAGGGAGGACGAAAATGACCTAAATGTTCATCCAATGACACAAACACACCTATTGGATGCACAAGATTACTTAAAAACCCTAATTGGACAAGAATAAGCCTAGGAAAGACGAAAATGATCTAAATGTACATCCAATGACACAAATGAACTTATTGGATGCACAAGATTGGTTAAAAACCCTAATTGAACAAGAATAAGCCTATGGAGGACGAAAATGACCTAAATGTTCATCCAATGACACAAACACACCTATTGGATGCACAAGATTACTTAAAAACCCTAATTGGACAAGAATAAGCCTAGGGAGGACGAAAATGACCTAAATGTTCATCCAATGACACAAACACACCTATTGGATGCACAAGATTGGTTCAAAACCCTAATTGGACAAGAATAAGCCTAGGGAGGACGAAAATGACCTAAATGTTCATCCAATGACACAAATACACCTATTGGATGCACAAGATTGGTTAAAAACCCTAATTGGACAAGAATAAGCCTAGGGAAGACGAAAATGACCTAAATGTTCATCCAATGACACAAATGAACTTATTGGATGCACAAGATTGGTTAAAAACCCTAATTGAACAAGAATAAGCCTAGGGAGGACGAAAATGACCTAAATGTTCGTCCAATGACACAAACACACCAATTGGATGCACAAGATTGCATAAAAACCCTAATTGGACAAGAATAAGCTTTGGGATGACGAAAATGACCTAAATGTTCGTCCAATGACACAAACACACCTATTGGATGCACAAGATTGCATAAAAACCCTAATTGGACAAGAATAAGCCTAGGGAGGACGAAAATGACCTAAATGTTCATCCAATGACACAAATGAACTTATTGGATGCACAAGATTGGTTAAAAACCCTAATTGGACAAGAATAAGCCTAGGGAGGACGAAAATGACCTAAATGTTCATCCAATGACACAAATGAACTTATTGGATGCACAAGATTGGTTAAAAACCCTAATTGGACAAGAATAAGCCTAGGGAGGACGAAAATGACCTAAATGTTCGTCCAATGACACAAACACACCTAATGGATGTACAAGATTGCATAAAAACCCGAATTGGACAAGAATAAGACTAGGGAGGACGAAAAATGACCTAAATGTTCCTCCAATGACACAAATGAACTTATTGGATGCACAAGGTTGGTTAAAAACCCTAACTGGACAAGAATAAGCCTAGGGAGGACGAAAATGACCTAAATGTTCATCCAATGACACAAATGAACTTATTGGATGCACAAGATTGGTTAAAAACCCTAATTGGACAAGAATAAGCCTAGGGAGGACGAAAATGACCTAAATGTTCATCCAATGACACAAACACACCTATTTGATGCACAAGATTGGTTAGAAACCGTAATTGGACAAGAATAAGCCTAGGAAGGACGAAAATGACCTAAATGTTAATCCAATGACACAAATGAACTTATTGGATGCACAAGATTGGTAAAAAACCCTAATTGGACAAGAATAAGCCGAGGGAGGACGAAAATGACCTAAATGTTCATCCAATGACACAAACACACCTATTGGATGCACAAGATTGGTTAAAAACCCTAATTGGACAAGAATAAGCCTAGGGAGGACGAAAATGACCTAAATGTTCATCCAATGACACAAATGAACTTATTGGATGCACAAGATTGGTTAAAAACCCTAATTGGACAAGAATAAGCCTAGGGAGGACGAAAATGACCTAAATGTTCATCCAATGACGCAAACACACCTATTGGATGCACAAGACTGGTTAGCAACCCTAATTGGACAAGAATAAGCCTAGGGAGGACGAAAATGACCTAAATGTTCATCCAATAACACAAACACGCCTATTGGATGCACAAGATTGGTTAAAAACCCTAATTGGACAAGAATAAGCCTAGGGTGGACGAAAATGACCTAAATGTTTATCCAATGACACAAATGAACTTATTGGATGCACAAGATTGGTTAAAAACCCTAATTGGACAAGAATAAGCCTAGGGAGGACGAAAATGACCTAAATGTTCATCCAATGACACAAACACACCTATTGGATGCACAAGATTCGTAAGAAACCCTAATTGGACAAGAATAAGCCTAGGGAGGAAGAAACTGACCTAAATGTTCATCCAATGACACAAACACACCTATTGGATGCACAAGATTCGTAAGAAACCCTAATTGGACAAGAATAAGCCTAGGGAGGACGAAAATGACCTAAATGTTCATCCAATGACACAAACACACCTATTGGATGCACAAGATTGGTTAAAAACCCTAATTGGACAAGAATAAGCCTAGGGAGGACGAAAATGACCTAAATGTTCAGCCAATGACACAAATGAACTTATTGGATAAACAAGATTGCTTAAAAACCCTAATTGGACAAGAATAAGCCTAGAGAGGACGAAAATGACCTAAATGTTCATCAAATGACTAAACACACCTATTGGATGCACAAGATTGGTTAGAAACCCTAATTGGACAAGAATAAGCCTAGGGAGGACGAAAATGACCTAAATGTTCACCCAATGACACAAACACACCTATTGGATGCACAAGATTGGTTAAAAACCCTTATTTGACAAGAATAAGCCTAGGGAGGACGAAAATGACCTAAATGTTCATCCAATGACACAAATGAACTTATTGGATGCACAAGATTGGTTAAAAACCCTAATTGGACAAGAATAAGCCTAGGGAGGACGAAAATGACCTAAATGTTCATCCAATGACACAAACATACCTATTGGATGCACAAGATTACTTAAAAACCCTAATTGGACAAGAATAAGCCTAGGGAGGACGAAAATGACCTAAATGTTCATCCAATGACACAAACACACCTATTGGATGCACAAGATTACTTAAAAACCCTAATTAGACAAGAATAAGACTAGGGAGGACGAAAATGACCTAAATGTTCATCCAATGACACAAACATACTTATTGGATTCACAAGATTTCTTAAAAACCCTAATTGGACAAGAATAAGCCTAGGGAGGACGAAAATGACCTAAATGTACTTCCAATGACACAAATGAACGTATTGGATGCACAAGATTGGTTAAAACCCCTAATTGGACAAGAATAAGCCTAGAGAGGACGAAAATGACCTAAATGTTCATCCAATGACACAAACACACCTATTGGATGCACAAGATTGCTTAAAAACCCTAATTAGAAAAGAATAAGACTAGGGAGGACGAAAATGACCTAAATGTTCATCCAATGACACAAATGAACTTATTGGATGCACAAGATTAGTTAGAAACCCTAATTGGACAAGAATAAGCCTATGGAGGACGAAAATGACCTAAATGTTCATCCAATGACACAAACACACTTTTTGGATGCACAAGATTACTTAAAAACCCTAATTAGACAAGAATAAGACTAGGGAGGACGAAAATGACCTAAATGTTCATCCAATGACACAAACATACTTATTGGACGCACAAGATTTCTTAAAAACCCTAATTGGACAACAATAAGCCTAGGGAGGACGAAAATGACCTAAATGTACTTCCAATGACACAAATGAACTTATTGGATGCACAAGATTGGTTAAAACCCCTAATTGGACAAGAATAAGCCTAGAGAGGACGAAAATGACCTAAATGTTCATCCAATGACACAAACACTGCTATTGGATGCACACGATTGCTTAAAAACCCTAATTAGAAAAGAATAAGACTAGGGAGGACGAAAATGACCTAACTGTTCATCCAATGACACAAATGAACTTATTGGAAGCACAAGATTAGTTAGAAACCCTAATTGGACAAGAATAAGCCTATGGAGGACGAAAATGACCTAAATGTTCATCCAATGACACGAACACACTTATTGGATGCACAAGATTACTTAAAAACCCTAATTGGACAAGAATAAGCCTAGGGAGGACGAGAATGACCTAAATGTTCATCCAATGACACAAACACACCTGTTGGATGCACAAGATTACTTAAAAACCCTAATTAGACAAGAATAAGACTAGGGAGGACAAAAATTACCTAAATGTTAATCCAATGACACAAACACACCTATTGGATGCACAAGATTGCATAAAAACCCTAATTAGACAAGAAAAAGACTAGGGAGGACGAAAATGACCTAAATGTTCATCCAATGAAACAAACACACTTATTGGATGCACAAGATTTCTTAAAAACCCTAATTAGAAAAGAATAAGACTAGGGAGGACTAAAATGACCTAAATGTACTTCCAATGACACGAATGAACTTATTGGATGCACAAGATTGGTTAAAACACCTAATTGGACAAGAATAAGCCTAGAGAGGACGAAAATGACCTAAATGTACTTCCAATGACACGAATGAACTTATTGGATGCACAAGATTGGTTAAAACCCCTAATTGGACAAGAATAACCCTAGGGAGGACGAAAATGACCTAAATGTTCATCCAATGACACAAACACACTTATTGGATGCACAAGATTGCTTAAAAACCCTAATTAGAAAAGAATAAGACTAGGGAGGACTAAAATGACCTAAATGTTCATCCAATGACACAAATGAACTTATTGGATGCACAAGATTGGTTAAAAACCCTAATTGGACAACAATAAGCCTATGGAGGACGAAAATGACCTAAATGTTCATCCAATGACACAAACACACCTATTGGACGCACAAGATTACTTAAAAACCCTAATTGGACAAGAATAAGCCTAGGGAGGACGAAAATGACCTAAATGTTCATCCAATGACACAAACACACCTATTGGATGCACAAGATTACTTAAAAACCCTAATTAGACAAGAATAAGACTAGGGAGGACGAAAATGACCTAAATGTTCATCCAATGACACAAACACACTTATTGGATGCACAAGATTACTTAAAAACCCTAATTGGACAAGAATAAGCCTAGGGAGGACGAAAATGACCTAAATGTTCATCCAATGACACAAACACACCTATTGGATGCACAAGATTACTTAAAAACCCTAATTAGACAAGAATAAGCCTAGGGAGGACGAAAATGACCTCAATGTTCATCCAATGACACAAACACACCTATGGGATGCACAAGATTACTTAAAAACCCTAATTGGACAAGAATAAGCCTAGGGAGGACGAAAATGACCTAAATGTTCATCCAATGACACAAACACACCTATTGGATGCACAAGATTACTTAAAAACCCTAATTGGACAAGAATAAGCCTAGGGAGGACGAAAATGACCTAAATGTTCATCCAATGACACAAACACACCTATTGGATGCACAAGATTACTTAAAAACCCTAATTGGACAGGAATACGACTAGGGAGGACGAAAATGACCTAAATGTTCATCCAATGACACAAACACACCTATTGGATGGACAAGATTACTTAAAAACCCTAATTGGACAAGAATAAGCCTAGGGAAGACGAAAATGACCTAAATGTACATCCAATGACACAAATGAACTTATTGGATGCACAAGATTGGTTAAAAACCCTAATTGGACAAGAATAAGCCTATGGAGGACGAAAATGACCTAAATGTTCATCCAATGACACAAACACACCTATTGGATGCACAAGATTACTTAAAAACCCAAATTGGACAAGAATAAACCTAGGGATGACGAAAATGACCTAAATGTACATCCAATGACACAAATGGACTTATTGGATGCACAGGATTGGTTAGAAACCCTAATTGGACAAGAATAAGCCTATGGAGGACAAAAATAACCTAAATGTTCATCCAATGACACAAACACACCTATTGGATTCACAAGATTACTTAAAAACCCTAATTGGACAAGAATAAGCCTAGGGAGGACGAAAATGACCTAAATGTTCATCCAATGACACAAACACACCTATTGGATGCACAAGATTACTTAAAAACCCTAATTGGACAAGAATAAGCCTAGGAAAGACGAAAATGATCTAAATGTACATCCAATGACACAAATGAACTTATTGGATGCACAAGATTGGTTAAAAACCCTAATTGAACAAGAATAAGCCTATGGAGGACGAAAATGACCTAAATGTTCATCCAATGACACAAACACACCTATTGGATGCACAAGATTACTTAAAAACCCTAATTGGACAAGAATAAGCCTAGGGAGGACGAAAATGACCTAAATGTTCATCCAATGACACACACACACCTATTGGACGCACAAGATTACTTTAAAACCCTAATTGGACATGAATAAGCCTATGGAGGACGAAAATGACCTAAATGTTCATCCAATGACACAAACACACCTATTGGATGCACAAGATTGGTTAAAAACCCTAATTGAACAAGAATAAGCCTAGGGAGGACGAAAATGACCTAAATGTTCATCCAATGACACAAACCCACTTATTGGATGCACAAGATTACTTTAAAACCATAAATGGACAAGAATAAGCCTATGGAGGACGAAAATGACCTAAATGTTCATCCAATGACACAAACACACCTATTGGATGCACAAGATTACTTAAAAACCCTAATTGGACAAGAATAAGCCTAGGGAGGACGAAAATGACCTAAATGTTCATCCAATGACACAAACACACCTATTGGATGCACAAGATTACTTAAAAACCCTAATTAGACAAGAATAAGACTAGGGAGGACGAAAAATGACCTAAATGTTCATCCAATGGCACAAACATACTTATTGGATGCACAAGATTTCTTAAAAACCCTAATTGGACAAGAATAAGCCTAGGGAGGACGAAAATGACCTAAATGTACTTCCAATGACACAAATGAACGTATTGGATGCACAAGATTGGTTAAAACCCCTAATTGGACAAGAATAAGCCTAGAGAGGACGAAAATGACCTAAATGTTCATCCAATGACACAAACACACCTATTGGATGCACAAGATTACTTAAAAACCCTAATTGGACAAGAATAAGCCTAGGGAGGACGAAAATGACCTAAATGTTCATCCAATGACACAAATGAACTTATTGGATGCACAAGATTGGTTAAAAACCCTAATTGGACAAGAATAAGCCTAGGGAGGACGAAAATGACCTAAATGTTCATCCAATGACACAAATCAACTTTTTGGTTGCACATGATTGGTTAAAAACCCTAGTTGGACAAGAATAAGCCTAGGGAGGACGAAAATGACCTAAATGTTCATCCAATGACACAAATGAACTTATTGGATGCACAAGATTGGTTAAAAACCCTAATTGGACAAGAATAAGCCTAGGGAGGACGAAAATGACCTAAATGTTCGTCCAATGACACAAATGAACTTATTGGATGCACAAGATTGGTAAAAAACCATAATTGGACAAGAATAAGCCTAGGGAGGACGAAAATGACCTAAATGTTCATCCAATGACACAAATGAACTTATTGGATGCACAAGATTGGTTAAAAACCCTAATTGGACAAGAATAAGCCTAGGGAGGACGAAAATGACCTAAATGTTCATCCAATGACACAAATGAACTTATTGGATGCACAAGGTTGGTTAAAAACGATAATTGGACAAGAATAAGCCTAGGGAGGGCGAAAATGACCTAAATGTTCGTCCAATGACACAAACACACCAATTGGATGCACAAGATTGCATAAAAACCCTAATTGGACAAGAATAAGACTAGGGAGGACGAAAATGACCTAAATGTTCCTCCAATGACACAAACACGCCTATTGGATGCACAAGATTGCATAAAAACCCTAATTGGACAAGAATAAGACTAGGGAGGACGAAAATGACCTAAATGTTCATCCAATGACACAAATGAACTTATTGGATGCACAAGATTGGTTAAAAACCCTAATTGGACAAGAATAAGCCTAGGGAGGATAAAAATGACCTAAATGTTCGTCCAATGACACAAACACACCTATTGGATGCACAAGATTGCATAAAAACCCTAATTGGACAAGAATAAGACTAGGGAGGACAAAAATGACCTAAATGTTCCTCCAATGACACAAATGAACTTATTGGATGCACAAGATTGGCTAAAAACCCTAATTGGACTAGAATAAGCCTAGGGAGGACGAAAATGACCTAAATGTTCATCCAATGACACAAATGAACTTATTGGATGCACAAGATTGGTTAA
The DNA here is from genome assembly GCA_037974775.1 of Cicer pinnatifidum. Lineage (NCBI taxonomy): Eukaryota > Viridiplantae > Streptophyta > Magnoliopsida > Fabales > Fabaceae > Cicer > Cicer pinnatifidum. The sequence goes on along the minus strand of JBBPBR010000004.1, from coordinate 34,109,464 downwards.
AAACCCTAATTGGACAAGAATAAGCCTAGGGAGGACGAAAATGACCTAAATGTTCAACCAATGACACAAACACACCTATTGGATGCACAAGATTGCATAAAAACCCTAATTGGACAAGAATAAGACTAGGGAGGACGAAAATGACCCAAATGTTCAACCAATGACACAAATGAACTTATTGGATGCACAAGATTGGTTAAAAACCCTAATTGGACAAGAACAAGCCTAGGGAGGACGAATATGACCTAAATGTTTGTCCAATGACACAAACACACCTATTGGATGCACAAGATTGCATAAAAACCCTAATTGGACAAGAATAAGACTAGGGAGGACAAAAATGACCTAAATGTTCCTCTAATGACACAAACACACCTATTGGATGCACAAGATTGCATAAAAACCCTAATTGGACAAGAATAAGACTAGGGAGGACGAAAATGACATAAATGTTCATCCAATAACACAAATGAACTTATTGGATGCACAAGATTGGTTAAAAACCCTAATTGGACAAGAATAAGCCTAGGGAGGACGAAAATGACCTAAATGTTCATCCAATGACACAAATGAACTTATTGGATGCACAAGATTGGTTAAAAACCCTAATTGGACAAGAATAAGCCTAGGGAGGACGAAAATGACCTAAATGTTCATCCAATGACACAAATGAACTTATTGGATGCACAAGATTGGTTAAAAACCCTAATTGGACAAGAATAAGCCTAGGGAGGACGAAAATGACCTAAATGTTCGTCCAATGACACAAACACACCTAATGGATGTACAAGATTGCATAAAAACCCGAATTGGACAAGAATAAGACTAGGGAGGACGAAAAATGACCTAAATGTTCCTCCAATGACACAAATGAACTTATTGGATGCACAAGGTTGGTTAAAAACCCTAACTGGACAAGAATAAGCCTAGGGAGGACGAAAATGACCTAAATGTTCATCCAATGACACAAATGAACTTATTGGATGCACAAGATTGGTTAAAAACCCTAATTGGACAAGAATAAGCCTAGGGAGGACGAAAATGACCTAAATGTTCATCCAATGACACAAATGAACTTATTGGATGCACAAGATTGGTTAAAAACCCTAATTGGACAAGAATAAGCTAAGGGAGTACGAAAATGACCTAAATGTTCATCCAATGACACAAATGAACTTATTGGATGCACAAGATTGCTTAAAAACCCTAATTGGACAAGAATAAGCCTAGGGTGGACGAAAATGACCTAAATGTTTATCCAATGACACAAATGAACTTATTGGATGCACAAGATTGATTAAAAACCCTAATTGGACAAGAATAAGCCTAGGGAGGACGAAAATGACCTAAATGTTCATCCAATGACACAAATGAACTTATTGGATGCACAAGATTACTTAAAAACCCTAATTGGACAAGAATAAGCCTAGGGAGGACGAAAATGACCTAAATGTTCATCCAATGACACAAACACACCTATTGGATGCACAAGATTGCTTAAAAACCCTAATTAGAAAAGAATAAGACTAGGGAGGACGAAAATGACCTAAATGTTCATCCAATGACACAAATGAACTTATTGGATGCACAAGATTAGTTAGAAACCCTAATTGGACAAGAATAAGCCTATGGAGGACGAAAATGACCTAAATGTTCATCCAATGACACAAACACACTTATTGGATGCACAAGATTACTTAAAAACCCTAATTAGACAAGAATAAGACTAGGGAGGACGAAAATGACCTAAATGTTCATCCAATGACACAAACATACTTATTGGACGCACAAGATTTCTTAAAAACCCTAATTGGACAACAATAAGCCTAGGGAGGACGAAAATGACCTAAATGTACTTGCAATGACACAAATGAACGTATTGGATGCACAAGATTGGTTAAAACCCCTAATTGGACAAGAATAAGCCTAGAGAGGACGAAAATGACCTAAATGTTCATCCAATGACACAAACACTGCTATTGGATGCACACGATTGCTTAAAAACCCTAATTAGAAAAGAATAAGACTAGGGAGGACGAAAATGACCTAACTGTTCATCCAATGACACAAATGAACTTATTGGAAGCACAAGATTAGTTAGAAACCCTAATTGGACAAGAATAAGCCTATGGAGGACGAAAATGACCTAAATGTTCATCCAATGACACGAACACACTTATTGGATGCACAAGATTACTTAAAAACCCTAATTGGACAAGAATAAGCCTAGGGAGGACGAGAATGACCTAAATGTTCATCCAATGACACAAACACACCTGTTGGATGCACAAGATTACTTAAAAACCCTAATTAGACAAGAATAAGACTAGGGAGGACAAAAATTACCTAAATGTTAATCCAATGACACAAACACACCTATTGGATGCACAAGATTGCTTAAAAACCCTAATTAGACAAGAATAAGACTAGGGAGGACGAAAATGACCTAAATGTTCATCCAATGACACAAACACACTTATTGGATGCACAAGATTTCTTAAAAACCATAATTGGACAAGAATAAGCCTAGGGAGGATGAAAATGACCTAAATGTACTTCCAATGACACAAATGAACTTATTGGATGCACAAGATTGGTTAAAAACCCTTATTGGACAAGAATAAGCCTTTGGAGGACGAAAATGACCTAAATATTCATCCAATGACACAAACACACCTATTGGATGCACAAGATTGGTAAAAAACCCTAATTGGACAAGAATAAACCTATGGAGGACGAAAGTGACCTAAATGTTCATCCAATGACACAAACACACTTATTTGATGCACAAGATTACTTAAAAACCCTAATTGGACAAGAATAAGCCTAGGGAGGACGAAAATGACCTAAATGTTCATCCAATGACACAAACTCACCTATTGGATGCAGAGGATTACTTAAAAACCCTAATTGGACAAGGATAAGCCTAGGGAAGACGAAAATGACCTAAATGTACATCCAATGACACAAATGAACTTATTGGATGCACAAGATTGGTTAAAAACCCTAATTGAACAAGAATAAGCCTATGGAGGACGAAAATGACCTAAATGTTCATCCAATGACACAAACACACCTATTGGATGCACAAGATGAAGTAAAACCCTAATTGAACAAGAATAAGCCTAGGGAGGACGAAAATGACCTAAATGATCATCCAATGACACAAACACACCTATTGGATGCACAAGATTTCTTAAAAACCCAAATTAGACAAGAAAAAGACTAGGGAGGAAGAAAATGACCTAAATGTTCATCCAATGAAACAAACACACTTATTGGATGCACAAGATTTCTTAAAAACCCTAATTAGAAAAGAATAAGACTAGGGAGGACTAAAATGACCTAAATGTACTTCCAATGACACGAATGAACTTATTGGATGCACAAGATTAGTTAGAAACCCTAATTGGACAAGAATAAGCCTATGGAGGACGAAAATAACCTAAATGTTCATCCAATGACACAAACACACTTATTGGATGCACAAGATTACTTAAAAACCCTAATTAGACAAGAATAAGACTAGGGAGGACGAAAATGACCTAAATGTTCATCCAATGACACAAACATACTTATTGGATGCACAAGATTTCTTAAAAACCCTAATTGGACAACAATAAGCCTAGGGAGGACGAAAATGACCTAAATGTACTTCCAATGACACAAATGAACTTATTGGATGCACAAGATTGGTTAAAACCCCTAATTGGACAAGAATAAGCCTAGAGAGGACGAAAATGACCTAAATGTTCATCCAATGACACAAACACTGCTATTGGATGCACACGATTGCTTAAAACCCTAATTAGAAAAGAATAAGACTAGGGAGGACGAAAATGACCTAACTGTTCATCCAATGACACAAATGAACTTATTGGAAGCACAAGATTAGTTAGAAACCCTAATTGAACAAGAATAAGCCTAGGGAGGACGAAAATGACCTAAATGTTCATCCAATGACACAAACATACTTATTGGATGCACAAGATTTCTTAAAAACCCTAATTGGACAAGAATAAGCCTAGGGAGGACGAAAATGACCTAAATGTTCATCCAATGACACAAACACAGCTATTGGATGCACAAGATTACTTAAAAACCCTAATTAGAAAAGAATAAGCCTAGGGAGGACGAAAATGACCTAAATGTTCATCCAATGACACAAACACACCTATTGGATGCACAAGATTACTTAAAAACCCTAATTAGACAAGAATAAGACTAGGGAGGACGAAAATGACCTAAATGTTCATCCAATGACACGAATGAACTTATTGGATGCACAAGATTGGTTAAAACCCCTAATTGGACAAGAATAACCCTAGGGAGGACGAAAATGACCTAAATGTTCATCCAATGACACAAACACACTTATTGGATGCACAAGATTGCTTAAAAACCCTAATTAGAAAAGAATAAGACTAGGGAGGACTAAAATGACCTAAATGTTCATCCAATGACACAAATGAACTTATTGGATGCACAAGATTGGTTAAAAACCCTAATTGGACAACAATAAGCCTATGGAGGACGAAAATGACCTAAATGTTCATCCAATGACACAAACACACCTATTGGATGCACAAGATTACTTAAAAACCCTAATTGGACAAGAATAAGCCTAGGGAGGACGAAAATGACCTAAATGTTCATCCAATGACACAAACACACCTATTGGATGCACAAGATTATTTAAAAACCCTAATTAGACAAGAATAAGACTAGGGAGGACGAAAATGACCTAAATGTTCATCCAATGACACAAACATACTTATTGGATGCACAAGATTTCTTAAAAACCCTAATTGGACAAGAATAAGCCTAGGAAGGACGAAAATGACCTAAATGTACTTCCAATGACACAAAAGAACGTATTGGATGCACAAGATTGGTTAAAACCCCTAATTGGAGAAGAATAAGCCAAGAGATTACGAAAATGACCTAAATGTTCATCCAATGACACAAACACACCTATTGGATGCACAAGATTGCTTAAAAACCCTAATTAGAAAAGAATAAGACTAGGGAGGACGAAAATGACCTAAATGTTTATCCAATGACACAAATGAACTTATTGGATGCACAAGATTAGTTAGAAACCCTAATTGGACAAGAATAAGCCTATGGAGGACGAAAATGACCTAAATGTTCATCCAATGACACAAACACACTTATTGGATGCACAAGATTACTTAAAAACCCTAATTGGACAAGAATAAGCCTAGGGAGGACGAGAATGACCTAAATGTTCATCCAATGACACAAACATACTTATTGGATGCACAAGATTTCTTAAAAACCCTAATTGGACAAGAATAAGCCTAGGGAGGACGAAAATGACCTAAATGTTCATCCAATAACACAAACACACCTATTGGATGCACAAGATTACTTAAAAACCCTAATTAGACAAGAATAAGACTAGGGAGGACGAAAATGACCTAAATGTTCATCCAATGACACAAACATACTTATTGGATGCACAAGATTTCTTAAAAACCCTAATTGGACAAGAATAAGCCTAGGGAGGACGAAAATGACCTAAATGTACTTCCAATGACACAAAAGAACGTATTGGATGCACAAGATTGGTTAAAACCCCTAATTGGAGAAGAATAAGCCAAGAGATTACGAAAATGACCTAAATGTTCATCCAATGACACAAACACACCTATTGGATGCACAAGATTGCTTAAAAACCCTAATTAGAAAAGAATAAGACTAGGGAGGACGAAAATGACCTAAATGTTTATCCAATGACACAAATGAACTTATTGGATGCACAAGATTAGTTAGAAACCCTAATTGGACAAGAATAAGCCTATGGAGGACGAAAATGACCTAAATGTTCATCCAATGACAAAAACACACTTATTGGATGCACAAGATTACTTAAAAACCCTAATTGGACAAGAATAAGCCTAGGGAGGACGAGAATGACCTAAATGTTCATCCAATGACACAAACACACCTATTGGATGCACAAGATTGCTTAAAAACCCTAATTAGAAAAGAATAAGACTAGCGAGGACTAAAATGACCTAAATGTTCATCCAATGACCCAAATGAACTTATTGGATGCACAAGATTACTTAAAAACCCTAATTGGACAAGAATAAGCCTAGGGAGCACGAGAATGACCTAAATGTTCATCCAATGACACAAACACAGCTATTGGATGCACAAGATTACTTAAAAACCCGAATTGGACAAGAATAAGCCTAGGGAGGACGAAAATGACCTAAATGTTCATCCAATGACACAAACACACCTATTGGATGCACAAGATTACTTAAAAACCCTAATTAGACAAGAATAAGACTAGGGAGGACGAAAATGACCTAAATGTTCATCCAATGACACAAACATACTTATTGGATGCACAAGATTTCTTAAAAACCCTAATTGGACAAGAATATGCCTAGGGAGGACGAAAATGACCTAAATGTACTTCCAATGACACAAATGAACGTATTGGATGCACAAGATTGGTTAAAACCCCTAATTGGACAAGAATAAGCCTAGAGAGGACGAAAATGACCTAAATGTTCATCCAATGACACAAACACACCTATTGGATGCACAAGATTGCTTAAAAACCCTAATTAGAAAAGAATAAGACTAGGGAGGACGAAAATGACCTAAATGTTCATCCAATGACACAAATGAACTTATTGGATGCACAAGATTGGTTAAAACCCCTAATTGGACAACAATAAGCCTATGGAGGACGAAAATGACCTAAATGTTCATCCAATGACACAAACACACCTATTGGATGCACAAGATTTCTTAAAAACCCTAATTAGACAAGAAAAAGACTAGGGAGGACGAAAATGACCTAAATGTTCATCCAATGAAACAAACACACTTATTGGATGCACAAGATTTCTTAAAAACCCTAATTAGAAAAGAATAAGACTAGGGAGTACTAAAATGACCTAAATGTACTTCCAATGACACGAATGAACTTATTGGATGCACAAGATTGGTTAAAACCCCTAATTGGACAAGAATAAGCCTAGGGAGGACGAAAATGACCTAAATGTACTTCCAATGACACGAATGAACTTATTGGATGCACATGATTGGTTAAAACCCCTAATTGGACAAGAATAACCCTAGGGAGGACGAAAATGACCTAAATGTTCATCCAATGACACAAACACACTTATTGGATGCACAAGATTGCTTAAAAACCCTAATTAGAAAAGAATAAGACTAGGGAGGACTAAAATGACCTAAATGTTCATCCAATGACACAAATGAACTTATTGGATGCACCAGATTGGTTAAAAACCCTAATTGGACAACAATAAGCCTATGGAGGACGAAAATGACCTAAATGTTCATCCAATGACACAAACACACCTATTGGATGCACAAGATTACTTAAAAACCCTAATTGGACAAGAATAAGCCTAGGGAGGACGAAAATGACCTAAATATTCATCCAATGACACAAACACACCTATTGGATGCACAAGATTGGTAAAAAACCCTAATTGGACAAGAATAAGCCTATGGAGGACGAAAATGACCTAAATGTTCATCCAATGACACAAACACACCTATTGGATGCACAAGATTACTTAAAAACCCTAATTAGACAAGAATAAGACTAGGGAGGACGAAAATGACCTAAATGTTCATCCAATGAGACAAACATACTTATTGGATGCACAAGATTACTTAAAAACCCTAATTGGACAAGAATAAGCCTAGGGAGGACGAAAATGACCTAAATGTTCATCCAATGACACAAACACACCTATTGGATGCACAAGATTGCTTAAAAACCCTAATTAGAAAAGAATAAGACTAGGGAGGACGAAAATGACCTAAATGTTTATCCAATGACACAAATGAACTTATTGGATGCACAAGATTAGTTAGAAACCCTAATTGGACAAGAATAAGCCTATGGAGGACGAAAATGACCTAAATGTTCATCCAATGACACAAACACACTTATTGGATGCACAAGATTACTTAAAAACCCTAATTGGACAAGAATAAGCCTAGGGAGGACGAGAATGACCTAAATGTTCATCCAATGACACAAACACACCTATTGGATGCACAAGATTACTTAAAAACCCTAATTAGACAAGAATAAGACTAGGGAGGACGAAAATGTCCTAAATGTTCATCCAATAACACAAACACACTTATTCGATGCACAAGATTGCTTAAAAACATTAATTGGACAAGAATAAGCCTAGGGAGGACGAAAATGACCTAAATGTACATCCAATGACACAAATGAACTTATTGGATGCACAAGATTGGTTAAAAACCCTAATTGGAAAAGAATAAGCCTATGGAGGACGAAAATGACCTAAATGTTCATCCAATGACACAAACACACTTATTGGATACACAAGATTACTTAAAAACCCTAATTGGACAAGAATAAGCCTAGGGAGGACGAAAATGACCTAAATGTTCATCCAATGACACAAACACACTTATTGGATGCACAAGATTACTTAAAAACCCTAATTGGACAAGAATAAGCCTAGGGAGGACGAAAATGACCTAAATGTTCATCCAATGACACAAACACACCTATTGGATGCACAAGATTACTTAAAAACCCTAATTAGACAAGAATAAGACTAGGGAGGACGAAAATGACCTAAATGTTCATCCAATGACACAAACACACTTATTGGATGCACAAGATTACTTAAAAACCCTAATTGGACAAGAATAAGCCTAGGGAAGACGAAAATGACCTAAATGTACATCCAATGACACAAATGAACTTATTGGATGCACAAGATTGGTTAAAAACCCTAATTGGACAAGAATAAGCCTAGGGAGGACGAAAATGACCTAAATGTGCATCCAATGACACAAAAACACTTATTGGATGCACAAGATTGCTTTAAAACCCTAATTGGACAAGAATAAGCCTAGGGAGGACGAAAATGACCTAAATGTACATCCAATGACACAAATGAACTTATTGGATACACAGGATTGGTTAAAAACCCTAATTGGACAAGAATAAGCCTATGGAGGACGAAAATGACCTAAATGTTCATCCAATGACACAAACACACCTATTGGATGCACAAAATTACTTAAAAACCCTAATTGGACAAGAATAAGCCTAAGGAGGACGAAAATGACCTAAATGTACATCCAATGACACAAATGAACTTATTGGATACACAAGATTGGTTAAAAACCCTAATTGGACAAGAATAAGCCTATGGAGGACGAAAATGACCTAAATGTTCATCCAATGACACAAACACACCTATTGGATGCACAAGATTACTTAAAAACCCTAATTGGACAAGAATAAGCCTAGGGAGGACGAAAATGACCTAAATGTTCATCCAATGACACAAACACACCTATTGGATGCACAAGATTAGTTAAAAACCCTAATTGGACAAGAATAAGCCTAGGGAGGACGAAAATGACCTAAATGTTCATCCAATGACACAAACACACCTATTGGATGCACAAGATTACTTAAAAACCCTAATTGGACAAGAATAAGCCTAGGGAGGACGAAAATAACCTAAATGTTCATCCAATGACACAAACACACCTATTGGATGCACAAGATTGGTTAAAAACCCTAATTGGACAAGAATAAGCCTATGGAGGACGAAAATGACCTAAATGTTCATCCAATGACACAAACACACCTATTGGATGCACAAGATGAAGTAAAAACCCTAATTGAACAAGAATAAGCCTAGGGAGGACGAAAATGACCTAAATGTTCATCCAATGACACAAACACACCTATTGGATGCACAAGATTTCTTAAAAACCCTAATTAGACAAGAATAAGACTAGGGAGGACGAAAATGACCTAAATGTTCATCCAATGACACAAACACATTTATTGGATGCACAAGATTTCTTAAAAACCCTAATTGGACAAGAATAAGCCTAGGGAGGACGAAAATGACCTAAATGTACATCCAATGACACAAATGAACTTATTGGATGCACAAGATTGATTAAAAACCCTAATTGGACAAGAATAAGCCTATGGAGGACGAAAATGACCTAAATGTTCATCCAATGACACAAACACACCTATTGGATGCACAAGATTACTTAAAAACCCTAATTGGACAAGAATAAGCCTAGGGAGGACGAAAATGACCTAAATGATCATCCAATGACACAAACACACCTATTGCATGCACAAGATTGCTTAAAAACCCTAATTAGACAAGAATAAGACTAGGGAGGACGAAAATGACCTCAATGTACATCCAATGACACAAATGAACTTATTGGATGCACAAGATTGGTTAAAAACCCTAATTGGACAAGAATAAGCCTATGGAGGACGAAAATGACCTAAATGTTCATCCAATGACACAAACACACCTATTGGATGCACAAGATTACTTAAAAACCCAAATTGGACAAGAATAAACCTAGGGATGACGAAAATGACCTAAATGTACATCCAATGACACAAATGGACTTATTGGATGCACAGGATTGGTTAGAAACCCTAATTGGACAAGAATAAGCCTATGGAGGACAAAAATAACCTAAATGTTCATCCAATGACACAAATACACCTATTGGATTCACAAGATTACTTAAAAACCCTAATTGGACAAGAATAAGCCTAGGGAGGACGAAAATGACCTAAATGTTCATCCAATGACACAAACACACCTATTGGATGCACAAGATTACTTAAAAACCCTAATTGGACAAGAATAAGCCTAGGGAAGACGAAAATGACCTAAATGTACATCCAATGACACAAATGAACTTATTGGATGCACAAGATTGGTTAAAAACCCTAATTGAACAAGAATAAGCCTATGGAGGACGAAAATGACCTAAATGTTCATCCAATGACACAAACACACCTATTGGATGCACAAGATTACTTAAAAACCCTAATTGGACAAGAATAAGCCTAGGGAAGATGAAAATGACCTCAATGTGCATCAAATGACACAAATGAACTTATTGGATGCACAAGATTGGTTAAAAACCCTAATTGGACAAGAATAACCCTATGGAGGACGAAAATGACCTAAATGTTCATCCAATGACACAAACACACCTATTGGATGCACAAGATTGCTTAAAAACCCTAATTAGACAAGAATAAGACTAGGGAGGACGAAAATGACCTAAATGTACATCCAATGACACAAACACACCTGTTGGATGCACAAGATTACTTAAAAACCCTAATTGGACAAGAATAAGCCTAGGGAGGACGAAAATTACCTAAATGTACATCCAATGACACAAATGAACTTACTGGATGCACAAGATTGGTTAAAAACCCTAATTGGACAAGAATAAGCCTATGGAGGACGAACATGACCTAAATGTTCATCCAATGACACAAACACACCTATTGGATGCACAAGATTACTTAAAAACCCTAATTTGACAAGCATAAGCCTATGGAAGACGAAAATGACCTCAATGTGCATCAAATGACACAAATAAACTTATTGGATGCACAAGATTGGTTAAAAACCCTAATTGGACAAGAATAAGCCTATGGAGGACGAAAATGACCTAAATGTTCATCCAATGACACAAACACACCTATTGGATGCACAAGATTACTTAAAAACCCTAATTAGACAAGAATAAGACTAGGGAGGACGAAAATGACCTAAATGTACATCCAATGACACAAACACACCTGTTGGATGCACAAGATTACTTAAAAACCCTAATTGGAAAAGAATAAGCCTTGGGAGGACGAAAATGACCTAAATGTACATCCAATGACACAAATGAACTTACTGGATGCACAAGATTGGTTAAAAACCCTAATTGGACAAGAATAAGCCTATGGAGGACGAAAATGACCTAAATGTTCATCCAATGACACAAACACACCTATTGGATGCACAAGATTACTTAAAAACCCTAATTAGACAAGAATAAGACTAGGGAGGACGAAAATGACCTAAATGTTCATCCAATGAGACAAACATACTTATTGGATGCACAAGATTACTTAAAAACCCTAATTGGACAAGAATAAGCCTAGGGAGGACGAAAATGACCTAAATGTTCATCCAATGACACAAACACACCTATTGGATGCACAAGATTGCTTAAAAACCCTAATTAGAAAAGAATAAGACTAGGGAGGACGAAAATGACCTAAATGTTTATCCAATGACACAAATGAACTTATTGGATGCACAAGATTAGTTAGAAACCCTAATTGGACAAGAATAAGCCTATGGAGGACGAAAATGACCTAAATGTTCATCCAATGACACAAACACACTTATTGGATGCACAAGATTACTTAAAAACCCTAATTGGACAAGAATAAGCCTAGGGAGGACGAGAATGACCTAAATGTTCATCCAATGACACAAACACACCTGTTGGATGCACAAGATTGGTTAAAAACCCTAATTGGACAAGAATAAGCCTATGGAGGACGAAAATGACCTAAATGTTCATCCAATGACACAAACACACCTATTGGATGCACAAGATGAAGTAAAAACCCTAATTGAACAAGAATAAGCCTAGGGAGGACGAAAATGACCTAAATGTTCATCCAATGACACAAACACACCTATTGGATGCACAAGATTTCTTAAAAACCCTAATTAGACAAGAATAAGACTAGGGAGGACGAAAATGACCTAAATGTTCATCCAATGAAACAAACACACTTATTGGATGCACAAGATTTCTTAAAAACCCTAATTAGAAAAGAATAAGACTAGGGAGGACTAAAATGACCTAAATGTACTTCCAATGACACGAATGAACTTATTAGATGCACAAGATTGGTTAAAACCCCCTAATTGGACAAGAATAAGCCTAGGGAGGACGAAAATGACCTAAATGTACTTCCAATGACACGAATGAACTTATTGGATACACAAGATTGGTTAAAACCCCTAATTGGACAAGAATAACCCTAGGGAGGACGAAAATGACCTAAATGTTCATCCAATGACACAAACACACTTATTGGATGCACAAGATTGCTTAAAAACCCTAATTAGAAAAGAATAAGACTAGGGAGGACTAAAATGACCTAAATGTTCATCCAATGACACAAACACACCTATTGGATGCACAAGATTGCTTTAAAACCCTAATTAGACAAGAATAAGACTAGGGAGGACGAAAATGACCTAAATGTTCATCCAATGACACAAACACACTTATTGGATGCACAAGATTTCTTAAAAACCCTAATTGGACAAGAATAAGCCTAGGGAAGACGAAAATGACCTAAATGTACATCCAATGACACAAATGAACTTATTGGAGGCACAAGATTGGTTAAAAACCCTAATTGGACAAGAATAAGCCAATGGAGGACGAAAATGAGCTAAATGTTCATCCAATGACACAAACACACTTATTGGATGCACAAGATTACTTAAAAACCCTAATTGGACAAGAATAAGCCTAGGGAGGACGAGAATAACCTAAATGTTCATCCAATGACACAAACACACCTATTGGATGCACAAGATTAATTAAAAACCCTAATTGGACAAGAATAAGCCTAGGGAAGACGAAAATGACCTAAATATACATCCAATGACACAAATGAACTTATTGGATGCACAAGATTGGTTAAAAACCCTAATTGGACAAGAATAAGCCTATGGAGGACGAAAATGACCTAAATGTTCATCCAATGACACAAACACACCTATTGGATGCACAAGATTACTTAAAAACCCTAATTGGACAAGAATAAGCCTAGGGAGGACGAAAATGACCTAAATATTCATCCAATGACACAAACACACTTATTGGATGCACAAGATTTCTTAAAAACCCTAATTGGACAAGAATAAGCCTAGAGAGGATGAAAATGACCTAAATGTACTTCCAATGACACAAATGAACTTATTGGATGCACAAGATTGGTTAAAAACCCTAATTGGACAAGAATAAGCCTAGGGAGGATGAAAATGACCTAAATGTACTTCCAATTACACAAATGAACTTATTGGATGCACAAGATTGGTTAAAAACCCTAATTGGATAAGAATAAGCCTTTGGAGGACGAAAATGAACTAAATATTCATCCAATGACACAAACACACCTATTGGATGCACAAGATTGGTAAAAAACCCTAATTGGACAAGAATAAGCCTATGGAGGACGAAAATGACCTAAATGTTCATCCAATGACACAAACACACCTATTGGATGCACAAGATTACTTAAAAACCCTAATTGGACAAGAATAAGCCTAGGGAGGACGAAAATGACCTAAATGTTCATCCAATGACACAAACACACCTATTGGAAGAAGAAGATTACTTAAAAACCCTAATTAGACAAGAATAAGACTAGGGAGGACGAAAATGACCTAAATGTTCATCCAATGAGACAAACATACTTATTGGATGCACAAGATTTCTTAAAAACCTTAATTGGACAAGAATAAGCCTAGGGAAAACGAAAATGACCTAAATATACATCCAATGACACAAATGAACTTATTGGATGCACAAGATTGGTTAAAAACCCTAATTGGACAAGAATAAGCCTATGGAGGACGAAAATGACCTAAATGTTCATGCAATGACACAAACACACCTATTGGATGCACAAGATTACTTAAAAACCCTAATTGGACAAGAAAAAGCCTAGGGAGGACGAAAATGACCTAAATGTTCATCCAATGACACAAACACACCTATTGGAAGAAGAAGATTACTTAAAAACCCTAATTAGACAAGAATAAGACTAGGGAGGACGAAAATGACCTAAATGTTCATCCAATGAGACAAACATACTTATTGGATGCACAAGATTTCTTAAAAACCTTAATTGGACAAGAATAAGCCTAGGGAAAACGAAAATGACCTAAATATACATCCAATGACACAAATGAACTTATTGGATGCACAAGATTGGTTAAAAACCCTAATTGGACAAGAATAAGCCTACGGAGGACGAAAATGACCTAAATGTTCATGCAATGACACAAACACACCTATTGGATGCACAAGATTACTTAAAAACCCAAATTGGACAAGAAAAAGCCTAGGGAGGACGAAAATGACCTAAATGTTCATCCAATGACACAAACACACATATTGGATGCACAAGATTACTTAAAAACCCTAATTGGACAAGAATAAGCCTAGGGAGGACGAAAATGACCTAAATGTTCATCCAATGACACAAACACACCTATTGGATGCACAAGATTACTTAAAAACCCTAATTGGACAAGAATAAGCCTAGGGAAGACGAAAATAACCTAAATGTACATCCAATGACACAAATGAACTTATTGAATGCACAAGATTGGTTAAAAACCCTAATTGGACAAGAATAAGCCTTTGGAGGAAGAAAATGACCTAAATGCTCATCCAATGACACAAACATCCCTATTGGATGCACAAGATTGGTTAAAAACCCTAATTGGACAAGAATAACCCTAGTGGGGACAAAAATGACCTAAATGTTAATCCAATGACACAAACACACCTATTGGATGCACAAGATTGGTCAAAAATCCTAATTTGACAAGAATAACCCTAGGGTGGACGAAAATGACCTAAATGTTCATCCAATGACACAAACACACTTATAGGATGCACAAGATTGCTTAAAAACCCTAATTGGACAAGAATAAGCCTAGGGAAGACGAAAATGACCTAAATGTACATCCAATGACACAAATGAACTTATTGGATGCACAAGATTGGTTAAAAACCTTAATTGGACAAGAATAAGCCAATGGAGGACGAAAATGACCTAAATGTCATCCAATGACACAAACACACTTATCGGTTGCACAAGATTACTTAAAAACCCTAATTGGACAAGAATAAGCCTAGGGAGGACGAGAATAACCAAAATGTTCATCCAATGAAACAAACACACCTATTGGATCCACAAGATTACTTAAAAACTCTAATTGGACAAGAATAAGCCTAGGGAAGCGAAAATGACCTAAATATACATCCAATGTTACAAATGAACTTATTGGATGCAGAAGATTGGTTAAAAACCCTAATTGGACAAGAAAAAGCCTAGGGAGGACGAAAATGACCTAAATGTTCATCCAATGACACAAACACACATATTGGATGCACAAGATTACTTAAAAACCCTAATTGGACAAGAATAAGCCTATAGAGGACGAAAATGACCTAAATGTTCATCCAATGACACAAACACACCTATTGGATGCACAAGATTACTTAAAAACCCTAATTGGACAAGAATAAGCCTAGGGAAGACGAAAATAACCTAAATGTACATCCAATGACACAAATGAACTTATTGAATGCACAAGATTGGTTAAAAACCCTAATTGGACAAGAATAAGCCTTTGGAGGATGAAAATGACCTAAATGCTCATCCAATGACACAAACACCCCTATTGGATGCACAAGATTGGTTAAAAACCCTAATTGGACAAGAATAAGCCTAGTGGGGACAAAAATGACCTAAATGTTAATCCAATGACACAAACAAACCTATTGGATGCACAAGATTGGTCAAAAATCCTAATTGGACAAAAATAACCCTAGGGTGGACGAAAATGACCTAAACGTTTATCCAATGACACAAACACACTTATAGGATGCACAAGATTGCTTAAAAACCCTAATTGGACAAGAATAAGCCTAGGGAGGACGAAAATGACCTAAATGTTCTTCCAATGACACAAACACACCTATTGGATGCACAAGATTACTTAAAAACCCTAATTGGACAAGAATAACCCTAGGGAAGACGAAAATGACCTAAATGTACATCCAGTGACACAAATGAACTTATTGGATGCACAAGATTGGTTAAAAACCTTAATTGGACAAGAATAAGCCAATAGAGGACGAAAATGACCTAAATGTTCATCCAATGACACAAACACACTTATTGGTTGCACAAGATTACTTAAAAACCCTAATTGGACAAGAATAAGCCTAGGGAGGACGAAAATGACCTAAATGTTCTTCCAATGACACAAACACACCTATTGGATGCACAAGATTACTTAAAAACCCTAATTGGACAAGAATAACCCTAGGGAAGACGAAAATGACCTAAATGTACATCCAATGACACAAATGAACTTATTGAATGCACAAGATTTGTTAAAAACCCTAATTGGACAAGAATAACCCTTTGGAGGAAGAAAATGACCTAAATGTTCATCCAATGACACAAACACCCCTATTGGATGCACAAGATTGGTTAACAACCCTAATTGGACAAGAATAAGCCTAGTGGGGACAAAAATGACCTAAATGTTAATCCAATGACACAAACACACCTATTGGATGCACAAGATTGGTCAAAAAACCTAATTGGACAAGAATAACCCTAGGGTGGACGAAAATGACCTAAATGTTCATCCAATGACACAAAAACACTTATAGGATGCACAAGATTGCTTAAAAACCCAAGTTGGACAAGAATAAGCCTAGGGAAGACGAAAATGACCCAAATGTACATCCAATGACACAAATGAACCTATTGGATGCACAAGATTAGTTAAAAATCCTAATTTGACAAGAATAAGCCTATGGAGGACGAAAAAGACCTAAATGTTCATCCAATGACACAAACACAACTATTGGATGCACAAGATTGCTTAAAAACCCTAATTAGAAAAGAATAAGACTAGGGAGGACGAAAATGACCTAAATGTTCATCCAATGACACAAATGAACTTATTGGATGCACAAGATTGGTTAAAAACCCTAATTGGACAAGCATAAGCCTATGGAGGACGAAAATGACCTAAATGTTCATCCAATGACACAAACACACTTATTGGATGCACAAGATTACTTAAAAACCCTAATTGGACAAGAATAAGCCAAAGGAGGACGAGGATGACCTAAATGTTCATCCAATGACACAACCACACCTATTGGATCCACAAGATTGCTTAAAAACCCTAATTAGACAAGAATAAGACTAGCGAGGACGAAAAAGACCTAAATGTTCATCCAATGACACAAACACACTTATTAGATGCACAAGATTGCTTAAAAACCCAAATTGGACAAGAATAAGCCTAGGGAGGACGAAAATAACCTAAATGTACATCCAATGACACAAATGAACTTATTGGATGCACACGATTGGTTAAAAACCCTAATTGGACAAGAATAAGCCTAGGGAGGACGAAAATGACCTAAATGTTCATCCAATGACACAAACACACCTATTGGATGCACAAGATTACTTAAAAACCCTAATTGGACAAGAATAAGCCTAGGGAAGACGAAAATAACCTAAATGTACATCCAATGACACGAATGAACTAATTGGATGCACACGATTGGTTAAAAACCCTAATTGGACAAGAATAAGCCTATGGAGGACGAAAATGACCTAAATGTTCATCCAAGGACAGAAACACACCTATTGGATGCACAAGATTACTTAAAAACCCTAATTGGACAAGAATAAGCCTAGGGAGGACGAAATTGACCTAAATGTTCATCCAATGACTCAAACACACCTATTGGATGCACAAGATTGGTTAAAAACCCTAATTGGACAAGAATAAGCCTAGGGGGGACGAAAATGACCTAAATGTTAATCCAATGACACAAACACACCTGTTGGATGCACAAGATTGGTCAAAAACCCTAATTGGACAAGAATAACCCTAGGGTGGTCGAAAATGACCGAAATGTTCATCCAATGACACAAACACACTTATAGGATGCACAAGATTGCTTAAAAACCCTAATTGGACAAGAATAAGCCTAGGGAGGACGAAAATGACCTAAATGTTCTTCCAATGACACAAACACACCTATTAGATGCACAAGATTACTTAAAAACCCTAATTGGACAAGAATAATCCTAGGGAAGACGAAAATGACCTAAATGTACATCCAATGACACAAATGAAGTTATTGGATGCACAAGATTGGTTAAAAATCCTAATTGGAAAAGAATAACCCTAGGGTGGACGAAAATGACCTAAATGTTCATCCAATGACACAAACACACTTATAGGATGCACAAGATTGCTTAAAAACCCTAATTGGACAAGAATAAGCCTAGGGAAGACGAAAATGACCTAAATGTACATCCAATGACACAAATGAACTTATTGGATGCACAAGATTGGTTAAAAACCTTAATTGGACAAAAATAAGCCAATGGAGGACGAAAATGACCTAAATGTTCATCCAATGACACAAACACACTTATTGGTTGCACAAGATTACTTAAAAACCCTAATTGGACAAGAATAAGCCTAGGGAGGACGAAAATGACCTAAATGTTCTTCCAATGACACAAACACACCTATTAGAAGCACAAGATTACTTAAAAACCCTAATTGGACAAGAATAATCCTAGGGAAGACGAAAATGACCTAAATGTACTTCCAATGACACAAATGAACTTATTGAATGCACAAGATTGGTTAAAAACCCTAATTGGACAAGAATAACCCTTTGGAGGAAGAAAATGACCTAAATGTTCATCCAATAACACAAACACCCCTATTGGATGCACAAGATTGGTTAAAAACCCTAATTGGACAAGAATAAGCCTAGTGGGGACAAAAATGACCTAAATGTTAATCCAATGACACAAACACACCTATTGGATGCACAAGATTACTTAAAAACCCTAATTGGACAAGAATAACCCTAGGGAAGACGAAAATGACCTAAATGTACATCCAGTGACACAAATGAACTTATTGGATGCACAAGATTGGTTAAAAACCTTAATTGGACAAGAATAAGCCAATAGAGGACGAAAATGACCTAAATGTTCATCCAATGACACAAACACACTTATTGGTTGCACAAGATTACTTAAAAACCCTAATTGGACAAGAATAAGCCTAGGGAGGACGAAAATGACCTAAATGTTCTTCCAATGACACAAACACACCTATTGGATGTACAAGATTACTTAAAAACCCTAATTGGACAAGAATAACCCTAGGGAAGACGAAAATGACCTAAATGTACATCCAATGACACAAATGAACTTATTGAATGCACAAGATTGGTTAAAAACCCTAATTGGACAAGAATAACCCTTTGGAGGAAGAAAATGACCTAAATGTTCATCCAATGACACAAACACCCCTATTGGATGCACAAGATTGGTTAAAAACACTAATTGGACAAGAATAAGCCTAGTGGGGACAAAAATGACCTAAATGTTAATCCAATGACACAAACACACCTATTGGATGCACAAGATTGGTCAAAAATCCTAATTGGACAAGAATAACCCTAGGGTGGACGAAAATGACCTAAATGTTCATCCAATGACACAAACACACTTATAGGATGCACAAGATTGCTTAAAAACACTAGTTGGACAAGAATAAGCCTAGGGAAGACGAAAATGACCCAAATGTACATCCAATGACACAAATGAACTTATTGGATGCACAAGATTGGTTAAAAATCCTAATTTGACAAGAATAAGCCTATGGAGGACGAAAATGACCTAAATGTTCATCCAATGACACAAACACACCTATTGGATGCATAAGATTGCTTAAAAACCCTAATTAGACAAGAATAAGACTAGGGAGGACGAAAATGACCTAAATGTACTTCCAATGACTCAAATGAACTTATTGGATGCACAAGATTGGTTAAAACCCCTAATTGGACAAGAATAAGCCTAGGGAGGACGAAAATGACCTAAATGTTCATCCAATGACACAAACACAACTATTGGATGCACAAGATTGCTTAAAAACCCTAATTAGAAAAGAATAAGACTAGGGAGGACGAAAATGACCTAAATGTTCATCCAATGACACAAATGAACTTATTGGATGCACAAGATTGGTTAAAAACCCTAATTGGACAAGCATAAGCCTATGGAGGACGAAAATGACCTAAATGTTCATCCAATGACACAAACACACTTATTGGATGCACAAGATTACTTAAAAACCCTAATTGGACAAGAATAAGCCAAAGGAGGACGAG
>JBBPBR010000004.1:34012725-34088179 GCA_037974775.1 Cicer pinnatifidum | reverse complement strand
GGATGCACAAGATTGCTTAAAAACCCTAATTGGACAAGAATAAGCATAGGGAAGACGAAAATGACCTAAATGTACATCCAATGACACAAATGAACTTATTGGATGCACAAGATTGGTTAAAAACCTTAATTGGACAAAAATAAGCCAATGGAGGACGAAAATGACCTAAATGTTCATCCAATGACACAAACACACTTATTGGTTGCACAAGATTACTTCAAAACCCTAATTGGACAAGAATAAGCCTAGGGAGGACGAAAATGACCTAAATGTTCTTCCAATGACACAAACACACCTATTAGATGCACAAGATTACTTAAAAACCCTAATTGGACAACAATAATCCTAGGGAAGACGAAAATGACCTAAATGTACTTCCAATGACACAAATGAACTTATTGAATGCACAAGATTGGTTAAAAACCCTAATTGGACAAGAATAACCCTTTGGAGGAAGAAAATGACCTAAATGTTCATCCAATAACACAAACACCCCTATTGGATGCACAAGATTGGTTAAAAACCCTAATTGGACAAGAATAAGCCTAGTGGGGACAAAAATGACCTAAATGTTAATCCAATGACACAAACACACCTATTGGATGCACAAGATTGGTCAAAAATCCTAATTGGACAAGAATAACCCTAGGGTGGACGAAAATGACCTAAATGTTCATCCAATGACACAAACACACTTATAGGATGCACAAGATTGCTTAAAAACCATAGTTGGACAAGAATAAGCCTAGGGAAGACGAAAATGACCCAAATGTACATCCAATGACACAAATGAACTTATTGGATGCACAAGATTGGTTAAAAATCCTAATTTGACAAGAATAAGCCTATGGAGGACGAAAATGACCTAAATGTTCATCCAATGACACAAACACACCTATTGGATGCACAAGATTGCTTAAAAACCCTAATTAGACAAGAATAAGACTAGGGAGGACGAAAATGACCTAAAGGTACTTCCAATGACTCAAATGAACTTATTGGATGCACAAGATTGGTTAAAACCCCTAATTGGACAAGAATAAGCCTAGGGAGGACGAAAATGACCTAAATGTTCATCCAATTACACAAACACAACTATTGGATGCACAAGATTGCTTAAAAACCCTAATTAGAAAAGAATAAGACTAGGGAGGACGAAAATGACCTAAATGTTCATCCAATGACACAAATCAACTTATTGGATGCACAAGATTGGTTAAAAACCCTAATTGGACAAGCGTAAGCCTATGGAGGACGAAAATGACCTAAATGTTCATCCAATGACACAAACACACTTATTGGATGCACAAGATTACTTAAAAACCCTAATTGGACAAGAATAAGCCAAAGGAGGACGAGAATGACCTAAATGTTCATCCAATGACACAAACACACCTATTGGATGCACAAGATTGCTTAAAAACCCTAATTAGACAAGAATAAGACTAGCGAGGACGAAAAAGACCTAAATGTTCATCCAATGACACAAACACACTTATTAGATGCACAAGATTGCTTAAAAACCCAAATTGGACAAGAATAAGCCTAGGGAGGACGAAAATAACCTAAATGTACATCCAATGACACAAATGAACTTATTGGATGCACACGATTGGTTAAAAACCCTAATAGGACAAGAATAAGCCTATGGAGGACGAAAATGACCTAAATGTTCATCCAATGACACAAACACACCTATTGGATGCACAAGATTACTTAAAAACCCTAATTGGACAAGAATAAGCCTAGGGAGGACGAAAATGACCTAAATGTTCATCCAATGACACAAACACACCCATTGGATGCACAAGATTACTTAAAAACCCTAATTGGACCAGAATAAGCCTAGGGAAGACGAAAATAACCTAAATGTACATCCAATGACACAAATGAACTAATTGGATGCACACGATTGGTTAAAAACCCTAATTGGACAAGAATAAGCCTATGGAGGATGAAAATGACCTAAATGTTCATCCAATGACAGAAACACACCTATTGGATGCACAAGATTACTTAAAAACCCTAATTGGACAAGAATAAGTCTAGGGAGGACGAAATTGACCTAAATGTTCATCCAATGACACAAACACACCTATTGGATGCACAAGATTGGTTAAAAACCCTAATTGGACAAGAATAAGCCTTGGGGGGACGAAAATGACCTAAAAGTTAATCCAATGACACAAACACACCTGTTGGATGCACAAGATTGGTCAAAAACCCTAATTGGACAAGAATAACCCTAGGGTGGTCGAAAATGACCGAAATGTTCATCCAATGACACAAACACACTTATAGGATGCACAAGATTGCTTAAAAACCCTAATTGGACAAGAATAAGCCTAGGGAAGACGAAAATGACCTAAATGTACATCCAATGACACAAATGAACTTATTGGATGCACAAGATTGGTTAAAAATCCTAAATGGACAAGAATAACCCTAGGGTGGACGAAAATGACCTAAATGTTCATCCAATGACACAAACACACTTATAGGATGCACAAGATTGCTTAAAAACCCTAATTGGACAAGAATAAGCCTAGGGAAGACGAAAATGACCTAAATGTAAATCCAATGACACAAATGAACTTATTGGATGCACAAGATTGGTTAAAAACCCTAATTGGACAAGAATAAGCCAATGGAGGACGAAAATGACCTAAATGTTCATCCAATGACACAAACACACTTATTGGTTGCACAAGATTACTTAAAAACCCTAATTGGACAAGAATAAGCCTAGGGAGGACGAAAATGACCTAAATGTTCTTCCAATGACACAAACACACCTATTGGATGCACAAGATTACTTAAAAACCCTAATTGGACAAGAATAACCCTAGGGAAGACGAAAATGACCTAAATGTACATCCAATGACACAAATGAACTTATTGAATGCACAAGATTTGTTAAAAACCCTAATTGGACAAGAATAACCCTTTGGAGGAAGAAAATGACCTAAATGTTCATCCAATGACACAAACACCCCTATTGGATGCACAAGATTGGTTAACAACCCTAATTGGACAAGAATAAGCCTAGTGGGGACAAAAATGACCTAAATGTTAATCCAATGACACAAACACACCTATTGGATGCACAAGATTGGTCAAAAAACCTAATTGGACAAGAATAACCCTAGGGTGGACGAAAATGACCTAAATGTTCATCCAATGACACAAAAACACTTATAGGATGCACAAGATTGCTTAAAAACCCAAGTTGGACAAGAATAAGCCTAGGGAAGACGAAAATGACCCAAATGTACATCCAATGACACAAATGAACCTATTGGATGCACAAGATTAGTTAAAAATCCTAATTTGACAAGAATAAGCCTATGGAGGACGAAAAAGACCTAAATGTTCATCCAATGACACAAACACAACTATTGGATGCACAAGATTGCTTAAAAACCCTAATTAGAAAAGAATAAGACTAGGGAGGACGAAAATGACCTAAATGTTCATCCAATGACACAAATGAACTTATTGGATGCACAAGATTGGTTAAAAACCCTAATTGGACAAGCATAAGCCTATGGAGGACGAAAATGACCTAAATGTTCATCCAATGACACAAACACACTTATTGGATGCACAAGATTACTTAAAAACCCTAATTGGACAAGAATAAGCCAAAGGAGGACGAGGATGACCTAAATGTTCATCCAATGACACAACCACACCTATTGGATCCACAAGATTGCTTAAAAACCCTAATTAGACAAGAATAAGACTAGCGAGGACGAAAAAGACCTAAATGTTCATCCAATGACACAAACACACTTATTAGATGCACAAGATTGCTTAAAAACCCAAATTGGACAAGAATAAGCCTAGGGAGGACGAAAATAACCTAAATGTACATCCAATGACACAAATGAACTTATTGGATGCACACGATTGGTTAAAAACCCTAATTGGACAAGAATAAGCCTAGGGAGGACGAAAATGACCTAAATGTTCATCCAATGACACAAACACACCTATTGGATGCACAAGATTACTTAAAAACCCTAATTGGACAAGAATAAGCCTAGGGAAGACGAAAATAACCTAAATGTACATCCAATGACACGAATGAACTAATTGGATGCACACGATTGGTTAAAAACCCTAATTGGACAAGAATAAGCCTATGGAGGACGAAAATGACCTAAATGTTCATCCAAGGACAGAAACACACCTATTGGATGCACAAGATTACTTAAAAACCCTAATTGGACAAGAATAAGCCTAGGGAGGACGAAATTGACCTAAATGTTCATCCAATGACTCAAACACACCTATTGGATGCACAAGATTGGTTAAAAACCCTAATTGGACAAGAATAAGCCTAGGGGGGACGAAAATGACCTAAATGTTAATCCAATGACACAAACACACCTGTTGGATGCACAAGATTGGTCAAAAACCCTAATTGGACAAGAATAACCCTAGGGTGGTCGAAAATGACCGAAATGTTCATCCAATGACACAAACACACTTATAGGATGCACAAGATTGCTTAAAAACCCTAATTGGACAAGAATAAGCCTAGGGAAGACGAAAATGACTTAAATGTACATCCAATGACACAAATGAAGTTATTGGATGCACAAGATTGGTTAAAAATCCTAATTGGAAAAGAATAACCCTAGGGTGGACGAAAATGACCTAAATGTTCATCCAATGACACAAACACACTTATAGGATGCACAAGATTGCTTAAAAACCCTAATTGGACAAGAATAAGCATAGGGAAGACGAAAATGACCTAAATGTACATCCAATGACACAAATGAACTTATTGGATGCACAAGATTGGTTAAAAACCTTAATTGGACAAAAATAAGCCAATGGAGGACGAAAATGACCTAAATGTTCATCCAATGACACAAACACACTTATTGGTTGCACAAGATTACTTCAAAACCCTAATTGGACAAGAATAAGCCTAGGGAGGACGAAAATGACCTAAATGTTCTTCCAATGACACAAACACACCTATTAGATGCACAAGATTACTTAAAAACCCTAATTGGACAAGAATAAGCCTATGGAGGATGAAAATGACCTAAATGTTCATCCAATGACAGAAACACACCTATTGGATGCACAAGATTACTTAAAAACCCTAATTGGACAAGAATAAGTCTAGGGAGGACGAAATTGACCTAAATGTTCATCCAATGACACAAACACACCTATTGGATGCACAAGATTGGTTAAAAACCCTAATTGGACAAGAATAAGCCTTGGGGGGACGAAAATGACCTAAAAGTTAATCCAATGACACAAACACACCTGTTGGATGCACAAGATTGGTCAAAAACCCTAATTGGACAAGAATAACCCTAGGGTGGTCGAAAATGACCGAAATGTTCATCCAATGACACAAACACACTTATAGGATGCACAAGATTGCTTAAAAACCCTAATTGGACAAGAATAAGCCTAGGGAAGACGAAAATGACCTAAATGTACATCCAATGACACAAATGAACTTATTGGATGCACAAGATTGGTTAAAAATCCTAAATGGACAAGAATAACCCTAGGGTGGACGAAAATGACCTAAATGTTCATCCAATGACACAAACACACTTATAGGATGCACAAGATTGCTTAAAAACCCTAATTGGACAAGAATAAGCCTAGGGAAGACGAAAATGACCTAAATGTAAATCCAATGACACAAATGAACTTATTGGATGCACAAGATTGGTTAAAAACCCTAATTGGACAAGAATAAGCCAATGGAGGACGAAAATGACCTAAATGTTCATCCAATGACCAAACACACTTATTGGTTGCACAAGATTACTTAAAAACCCTAATTGGACAAGAATAAGCCTAGGGAGGACGAAAATGACCTAAATGTTCTTCCAATCACACAAACACACCTATTGGATGCACAAGATTACTTAAAAACCCTAATTGGACAAGAATAACCCTAGGGAAGACGAAAATGACCTAAATGTACATCCAATGACACAAATGAACTTATTGAATGCACAAGATTGGTTAAAAACCCTAATTGGACAAGAATAACCCTTTGGAGGAAGAAAATGACCTAAATGTTCATCCAATGACACAAACACCCCTATTGGATGCACAAGATTGGTTAAAAACCCTAATTGGACAAGAATAAGCCTAGTGGGGACAAAAATGACCTAAATGTTAATCCAATGACACAAACACACCTATTGGATGCACAAGATTGGTCAAAAAACCTAATTGGACAAGAATAACCCTAGGGTGGACGAAAATGACCTAAATGTTCATCCAATGACACAAAAACACTTATAGGATGCACAAGATTGCTTAAAAACCCAAGTTGGACAAGAATAAGCCTAGGGAAGACGAAAATGACCCAAATGTACATCCAATGACACAAATGAACCTATTGGATGCACAAGATTAGTTAAAAATCCTAATTTGACAAGAATAAGCCTATGGAGGACGAAAAAGACCTAAATGTTCATCCAATGACACAAACACACCTATTGGATGCACAAGATTGCTTAAAAACCCTAATTAGACAAGAATAAGACTAGGGAGGACGAAAATGACCTAAATGTACTTCCAATGACTCAAATGAACTTATTGGATGCACAAGATTGGTTAAAACCCCTAATTGGACAAGAATAAGCCTAGGGAGGACGAAAATGACCTAAATGTTCATCCAATGACACAAACACAACTATTGGATGCACAAGATTGCTTAAAAACCCTAATTAGAAAAGAATAAAACTAGGGAGGACAAAAATGACCTAAATGTTCATCCAATGACACAAATGAACTTATTGGATGCACAAGATTGGTTAAAAACCCTAATTGGACAAGCATAAGCCTATGGAGGACGAAAATGACCTAAATGTTCATCCAATGACACAAACACACCTATTGGATGCACAAGATTGCTTAAAAACCCTAATTAGACAAGAATAAGACTTGGGAGGACGAAAATGACCTAAATGTACTTCCAATGACTCAAATGAACTTATTGGATGCACAAGATTGGTTAAAACCCCTAATTGGACAAGAATAAGCCTAGGGAGGACGAAAATGACCTAAATGTTCATCCAATGACACAAACACAACTATTGGATGCACAAGATTGCTTAAAAACCCTAATTAGAAAAGAATAAGACTAGGGAGGACGAAAATGACCTAAATGTTCATCCAATGACACAAATGAACTTATTGGATGCACAAGATTGGTTAAAAACCCTAATTGGACAAGCATAAGCCTATGGAGGACGAAAATGACCTAAATGTTCATCCAATGACACAAACACACTTATTGGATGCACAAGATTACTTAAAAACCCTAATTGGACAAGAATAAGCCAAAGGAGGACGAGGATGACCTAAATGTTCATCCAATGACACAACCACACCTATTGGATCCACAAGATTGCTTAAAAACCCTAATTAGACAAGAATAAGACTAGCGAGGACGAAAAAGACCTAAATGTTCATCCAATGACACAAACACACTTATTAGATGCACAAGATTGCTTAAAAACCCAAATTGGACAAGAATAAGCCTAGGGAGGACGAAAATAACCTAAATGTACATCCAATGACACAAATGAACTTATTGGATGCACACGATTGGTTAAAAACCCTAATTGGACAAGCATAAGCCTATGGAGGACGAAAATGACCTAAATGTTCATCCAATGACACAAACACACTTATTGGATGCACAAGACTACTTAAAAACCCTAATTGGACAAGAATAAGCCAAAGGAGGACGAGAATGACCTAAATGTTCATCCAATGACACAAACACACCTATTGGATGCACAAGATTGCTTAAAAACCCTAATTAGACAAGAATAAGACTAGCGAGGACGAAAAAGACCTAATTGTTCATCCAATGACACAAACACACTTATTAGATGCACAAGATTGCTTAAAAACCCAAATTGGACAAGAATAAGCCTAGGGAGGACGAAAATAACCTAAATGTACATCCAATGACACAAATGAACTTATTGGATGCACACGATTGGTTAAAAACCCTAATTGGACAAGAATAAGCCTATCGAGGACGAAAATGACCTAAATGTTCATCCAATGACAGAAACACACCTATTGGATGCAAAAGATTACTTAAAAACCCTAATTGGACAAGAATAAGCCTAGGGAGGACGAAATTGACCTAAATGTTCATCCAATGACACAAACACACCTATTGGATGCACAAGATTGGTTAAAAACCCTAATTGGACAAGAATAAGCCTAGGGGGGACGAAAATGACCTAAATGTTAATCCAATGACACAAACACACCTGTTGGATGCACAAGATTGGTCAAAAACCCTAATTGGACAAGAATAACCCTAGGGTGGTCGAAAATGACCGAAATGTTCATCCAATGACACAAACACACTTATAGGATGCACAAGATTGCTTAAAAACCCTAATTGGAAAAGAATAACCCTAGGGAAGACGAAAATGACCTAAATGTACATCCAATGACACAAATGAACTTATTGGATGCACAAGATTGGTTAAAAATCCTAATTGGACAAGAATAAGCCTATGGAGGACGAAAATGACCTAAATGTTCATCCAATGACCCAAACACACCTATTGGATGCACAAGATTGCTTAAAAACCCTAATTAGAGAAGAATAAGCCTAGTGGGGACGAAAATGACCTAAATGTTCATCCAATGACACAAACACACTTATAGGATGCACAAGATTGCTTAAAACCCCTAATTGGACAAGAATAAGCCTAGGGAAGACGAAAATGACCTAAATATACATCCAATGACACAAATGAACTTATTGGATGCACAAGATTGGTTAAAAACCCTAATTGGACAAGAATAAGCCAATGGAGGACGAAAATGACCTAAATGTTCATCCAATGACACAAACACACTTATTGGTTGCACAAGATTACTTAAAAACCCTAATTGGACAAGAATAAGCCTAGGGAGGACGAAAATGACCTAAATGTTCTTCCAATGACACAAACACACCTATTGGATGCACAAGATTACTTAAAAACCCTAATTGGACAAGAATAACCCTAGGGAAGACGAAAATGACCTAAATGTACATCCAATGACACAAATGAACTTATTGAATGCACAAGATTTGTTAAAAACCCTAATTGGACAAGAATAACCCTTTGGAGGAAGAAAATGACCTAAATGTTCATCCAATGACACAAACACCCCTATTGGATGCACAAGATTGGTTAACAACCCTAATTGGACAAGAATAAGCCTAGTGGGGACAAAAATGACCTAAATGTTAATCCAATGACACAAACACACCTATTGGATGCACAAGATTGGTCAAAAAACCTAATTGGACAAGAATAACCCTAGGGTGGACGAAAATGACCTAAATGTTCATCCAATGACACAAACACACTTATAGGATGCACAACATTGCTTAAAAACCCAAGTTGGACAAGAATAAGCCTAGGGAAGACGAAAATGACCCAAATGTACATCCAATGACACAAATGAACCTATTGGATGCACAAGATTGGTTAAAAATCCTAATTTGACAAGAATAAGCCTATGGAGGACGAAAGAGACCTAAATGTTCATCCAATGACACAAACACACCTATTGGATGCACAAGATTGCTTAAAAACCCTAATTAGACAAGAATAAGACTTGGGAGGACGAAAATGACCTAAATGTACTTCCAATGACTCAAATGAACTTATTGGATGCACAAGATTGGTTAAAACCCCTAATTGGACAAGAATAAGCCTAGGGAGGACGAAAATGACCTAAATGTTCATCCAATGACACAAACACAACTATTGGATGCACAAGATTGCTTAAAAACCCTAATTAGAAAAGAATAAAACTAGGGAGGACAAAAATGACCTAAATGTTCATCCAATGACACAAATGAACTTATTGGATGCACAAGATTGGTTAAAAACCCTAATTGGACAAGCATAAGCCTATGGAGGACGAAAATGACCTAAATGTTCATCCAATGACACAAACACACCTATTGGATGCACAAGATTGCTTAAAAACCCTAATTAGACAAGAATAAGACTTGGGAGGACGAAAATGACCTAAATGTACTTCCAATGACTCAAATGAACTTATTGGATGCACAAGATTGGTTAAAACCCCTAATTGGACAAGAATAAGCCTAGGGAGGACGAAAATGACCTAAATGTTCATCCAATGACACAAACACAACTATTGGATGCACAAGATTGCTTAAAAACCCTAATTAGAAAAGAATAAAACTAGGGAGGACGAAAATGACCTAAATGTTCATCCAATGACACAAATGAACTTATTGGATGCACAAGATTGGTTAAAAACCCTAATTGGACAAGCATAAGCCTATGGAGGACGAAAATGACCTAAATGTTCATCCAATGACACAAACACACTTATTGGATGCACAAGATTACTTAAAAACCCTAATTGGACAAGAATAAGCCAAAGGAGGACGAGAATGACCTAAATGTTCATCCAATGACACAAACACACCTGTTGGATGCACAAGATTGCTTAAAAACCCTAATTAGACAAGAATAAGACTAGCGAGGACGAAAAAGACCTAATTGTTCATCCAATGACACAAACACACTTATTAGATGCACAAGATTGCTTAAAAACCCAAATTGGACTAGAATAAGCCTAGGGAGGACGAAAATAACCTAAATGTACATCCAATGACACAAATGAACTTATTGGATGCACACGATTGGTTAAAAACCCTAATTGGACAAGAATAAGCCTATGGAGGACGAAAATGACCTAAATGTTCATCGAATGACAGAAACACACCTATTGGATGCAAAAGATTACTTAAAAACCCTAATTGGACAAGAATAAGCCTAGGGAGGACGAAATTGACCTAAATGTTCATCCAATGACACAAACACACCTATTGGATGCACAAGATTGGTTAAAAACCCTAATTGGACAAGAATAAGCCTAGGGGGGACGAAAATGACCTAAATGTTAATCCAATGACACAAACACACCTGTTGGATGCACAAGATTGGTCAAAAACCCTAATTGGACAAGAATAACCCTAGGGTGGTCGAAAATGACCGAAATGTTCATCCAATGACACAAACACACTTATAGGATGCACAAGATTGCTTAAAAACCCTATTTGGACAAGAATAACCCTAGGGAAGACGAAAATGACCTAAATATACATCCAATGACACAAATGAACTTATTGGATGCACAAGATTGATTAAAAATCCTAATTGGACAAGAATAAGCCTATGGAGGACGAAAATGACCTAAATGTTCATCCAATGACCCAAACACACCTATTGGATGCAAAAGATTGCTTAAAAACCCTAATTAGAGAAGAATAAGCCTAATGGGGACGAAAATGACCTAAATGTTCATCCAATGACACAAACACCCTTATAGGATGCACAAGATTGCTTAAAACCCCTAATTGGACAAGAATAAGCCTAGGGAAGACGAAAATGACCTAAATGTATATCCAATGACACAAACACACCTATTGGATGCACAAGATTGCTTCAAAACCCTAATTAGACAAGAATAAGACTAGCTAGGACGAAAATGACCTAAATGTCCATCCAATGACACAAACACACTTATTGGATGCACAAGATTACTTAAAAACCCAAATTGGACAAGAATAAGCCTAGGGAGGATGAAAATGACCTAAATGTTCATCCAATGACACAAACACACCTATTGGATGCAGAGGATTACTTAAAAACCCTAATTGGACAAGAATAAGCCTAGGGAAGACGAAAATGACCTAAATGTACATCCAATGACACAAATGAACTTATTGGATGCACAAGATTGGTTAAAAACCCTAATTGGACAAGAATAAGCCAATGGAGGACGAAAATGACCTAAATGTTCATCCAATGACACAAACACACTTATTGGTTGCACAAGATTACTTAAAAACCCTAATTGGACAAGAATAAGCCTAGGGAGGACGAAAATGACCTAAATGTTCTTCCAATGACACAAACACACCTATTGGATGCACAAGATTACTTAAAAACCCTAATTGGACAAGAATAACCCTAGGGAAGACGAAAATGACCTAAATGTACATCCAATGACACAAATGAACTTATTGAATGCACAAGATTTGTTAAAAACCCTAATTGGACAAGAATAACCCTTTGGAGGAAGAAAATGACCTAAATGTTCATCCAATGACACAAACACCCCTATTGGATGCACAAGATTGGTTAACAACCCTAATTGGACAAGAATAAGCCTAGTGGGGACAAAAATGACCTAAATGTTAATCCAATGACACAAACACACCTATTGGATGCACAAGATTGGTCAAAAAACCTAATTGGACAAGAATAACCCTAGGGTGGACGAAAATGACCTAAATGTTCATCCAATGACACAAACACACTTATAGGATGCACAACATTGCTTAAAAACCCAAGTTGGACAAGAATAAGCCTAGGGAAGACGAAAATGACCCAAATGTACATCCAATGACACAAATGAACCTATTGGATGCACAAGATTGGTTAAAAATCCTAATTTGACAAGAATAAGCCTATGGAGGACGAAAAAGACCTAAATGTTCATCCAATGACACAAACACACCTATTCGATGCACAAGATTGCTTAAAAACCCTAATTAGACAAGAATAAGACTTGGGAGGACGAAAATGACCTAAATGTACTTCCAATGACTCAAATGAACTTATTGGATGCACAAGATTGGTTAAAACCCCTAATTGGACAAGAATAAGCCTAGGGAGGACGAAAATGACCTAAATGTTCATCCAATGACACAAACACAACTATTGGATGCACAAGATTGCTTAAAAACCCTAATTAGAAAAGAATAAAACTAGGGAGGACAAAAATGACCTAAATGTTCATCCAATGACACAAATGAACTTATTGGATGCACAAGATTGGTTAAAAACCCTAATTGGACAAGCATAAGCCTATGGAGGACGAAAATGACCTAAATGTTCATCCAATGACACAAACACACTTATTGGATGCACAAGACTACTTAAAAACCCTAATTGGACAAGAATAAGCCAAAGGAGGACGAGAATGACCTAAATGTTCATCCAATGACACAAACACACCTATTGGATGCACAAGATTGCTTAAAAACCCTAATTAGACAAGAATAAGACTAGCGAGGACGAAAAAGACCTAATTGTTCATCCAATGACACAAACACACTTATTAGATGCACAAGATTGCTTAAAAACCCAAATTGGACAAGAATAAGCCTAGGGAGGACGAAAATAACCTAAATGTACATCCAATGACACAAATGAACTTATTGGATGCACACGATTGGTTAAAAACCCTAATTGGACAAGAATAAGCCTATCGAGGACGAAAATGACCTAAATGTTCATCCAATGACAGAAACACACCTATTGGATGCAAAAGATTACTTAAAAACCCTAATTGGACAAGAATAAGCCTAGGGAGGACGAAATTGACCTAAATGTTCATCCAATGACACAAACACACCTATTGGATGCACAAGATTGGTTAAAAACCCTAATTGGACAAGAATAAGCCTAGGGGGGACGAAAATGACCTAAATGTTAATCCAATGACACAAACACACCTGTTGGATGCACAAGATTGGTCAAAAACCCTAATTGGACAAGAATAACCCTAGGGTGGTCGAAAATGACCGAAATGTTCATCCAATGACACAAACACACTTATAGGATGCACAAGATTGCTTAAAAACCCTATTTGGACAAGAATAACCCTAGGGAAGACGAAAATGACCTAAATATACATCCAATGACACAAATGAACTTATTGGATGCACAAGATTGATTAAAAATCCTAATTGGACAAGAATAAGCCTATGGAGGACGAAAATGACCTAAATGTTCATCCAATGACCCAAACACACCTATTGGATGCAAAAGATTGCTTAAAAACCCTAATTAGAGAAGAATAAGCCTAATGGGGACGAAAATGACCTAAATGTTCATCCAATGACACAAACACCCTTATAGGATGCACAAGATTGCTTAAAACCCCTAATTGGACAAGAATAAGCCTAGGGAAGACAAAAATGACCTAAATGTATATCCAATGACACAA
Source organism: Cicer pinnatifidum (assembly GCA_037974775.1). NCBI lineage: Eukaryota > Viridiplantae > Streptophyta > Magnoliopsida > Fabales > Fabaceae > Cicer > Cicer pinnatifidum. Next base: position 34,074,091 of record JBBPBR010000004.1, on the reverse strand, counting down.
ACACACCTATTGGATGCACAAGATTGCTTCAAAACCCTAATTAGACAAGAATAAGACTAGCTAGGACGAAAATGACCTAAATGTCCATCCAATGACACAAACACACTTATTGGATGCACAAGATTACTTAAAAACCCAAATTGGACAAGAATAAGCCTAGGGAGGATGAAAATGACCTAAATGTTCATCCAATGACACAAACACACCTATTGGATGCAGAGGATTACTTAAAAACCCTAATTGGACAAGAATAAGCCTAGGGAAGACGAAAATGACCTAAATGTACATCCAATGACACAAATGAACTTATTGGATGCACAAGATTGGTTAAAAACCCTAATTGGACAAGAATAAGCCAATGGAGGACGAAAATGACCTAAATGTTCATCCAATGACACAAACACACTTATTGGTTGCACAAGATTACTTAAAAACCCTAATTGGACAAGAATAAGCCTAGGGAGGACGAAAATGACCTAAATGTTCTTCCAATGACACAAACACACCTATTGGATGCACAAGATTACTTAAAAACCCTAATTGGACAAGAATAACCCTAGGGAAGACGAAAATGACCTAAATGTACATCCAATGACACAAATGAACTTATTGAATGCACAAGATTTGTTAAAAACCCTAATTGGACAAGAATAACCCTTTGGAGGAAGAAAATGACCTAAATGTTCATCCAATGACACAAACACCCCTATTGGATGCACAAGATTGGTTAACAACCCTAATTGGACAAGAATAAGCCTAGTGGGGACAAAAATGACCTAAATGTTAATCCAATGACACAAACACACCTATTGGATGCACAAGATTGGTCAAAAAACCTAATTGGACAAGAATAACCCTAGGGTGGACGAAAATGACCTAAATGTTCATCCAATGACACAAACACACTTATAGGATGCACAACATTGCTTAAAAACCCAAGTTGGACAAGAATAAGCCTAGGGAAGACGAAAATGACCCAAATGTACATCCAATGACACAAATGAACCTATTGGATGCACAAGATTGGTTAAAAATCCTAATTTGACAAGAATAAGCCTATGGAGGACGAAAAAGACCTAAATGTTCATCCAATGACACAAACACACCTATTGGATGCACAAGATTGCTTAAAAACCCTAATTAGACAAGAATAAGACTAGGGAGGACGAAAATGACCTAAATGTACTTCCAATGACTCAAATGAACTTATTGGATGCACAAGATTGGTTAAAACCCCTAATTGGACAAGAATAAGCCTAGGGAGGACGAAAATGACCTAAATGTTCATCCAATGACACAAACACAACTATTGGATGCACAAGATTGCTTAAAAACCCTAATTAGAAAAGAATAAGACTAGGGAGGACGAAAATGACCTAAATGTTCATCCAATGACACAAATGAACTTATTGGATGCACAAGATTGGTTAAAAACCCTAATTGGACAAGCATAAGCCTATGGAGGACGAAAATGACCTAAATGTTCATCCAATGACACAAACACACTTATTGGATGCACAAGACTACTTAAAAACCCTAATTGGACAAGAATAAGCCAAAGGAGGACGAGAATGACCTAAATGTTCATCCAATGACACAAACACACCTATTGGATGCACAAGATTGCTTAAAAACCCTAATTAGACAAGAATAAGACTAGCGAGGACGAAAAAGACCTAATTGTTCATCCAATGACACAAACACACTTATTAGATGCACAAGATTGCTTAAAAACCCAAATTGGACAAGAATAAGCCTAGGGAGGACGAAAATAACCTAAATGTACATCCAATGACACAAATGAACTTATTGGATGCACACGATTGGTTAAAAACCCTAATTGGACAAGAATAAGCCTATCGAGGACGAAAATGACCTAAATGTTCATCCAATGACAGAAACACACCTATTGGATGCAAAAGATTACTTAAAAACCCTAATTGGACAAGAATAAGCCTAGGGAGGACGAAATTGACCTAAATGTTCATCCAATGACACAAACACACCTATTGGATGCACAAGATTGGTTAAAAACCCTAATTGGACAAGAATAAGCCTAGGGGGGACGAAAATGACCTAAATGTTAATCCAATGACACAAACACACCTGTTGGATGCACAAGATTGGTCAAAAACCCTAATTGGACAAGAATAACCCTAGGGTGGTCGAAAATGACCGAAATGTTCATCCAATGACACAAACACACTTATAGGATGCACAAGATTGCTTAAAAACCCTAATTGGAAAAGAATAACCCTAGGGAAGACGAAAATGACCTAAATGTACATCCAATGACACAAATGAACTTATTGGATGCACAAGATTGGTTAAAAATCCTAATTGGACAAGAATAAGCCTATGGAGGACGAAAATGACCTAAATGTTCATCCAATGACCCAAACACACCTATTGGATGCACAAGATTGCTTAAAAACCCTAATTAGAGAAGAATAAGCCTAGTGGGGACGAAAATGACCTAAATGTTCATCCAATGACACAAACACACTTATAGGATGCACAAGATTGCTTAAAACCCCTAATTGGACAAGAATAAGCCTAGGGAAGACGAAAATGACCTAAATATACATCCAATGACACAAATGAACTTATTGGATGCACAAGATTGGTTAAAAACCCTAATTGGACAAGAATAAGCCAATGGAGGACGAAAATGACCTAAATGTTCATCCAATGACACAAACACACTTATTGGTTGCACAAGATTACTTAAAAACCCTAATTGGACAAGAATAAGCCTAGGGAGGACGAAAATGACCTAAATGTTCTTCCAATGACACAAACACACCTATTGGATGCACAAGATTACTTAAAAACCCTAATTGGACAAGAATAACCCTAGGGAAGACGAAAATGACCTAAATGTACATCCAATGACACAAATGAACTTATTGAATGCACAAGATTTGTTAAAAACCCTAATTGGACAAGAATAACCCTTTGGAGGAAGAAAATGACCTAAATGTTCATCCAATGACACAAACACCCCTATTGGATGCACAAGATTGGTTAACAACCCTAATTGGACAAGAATAAGCCTAGTGGGGACAAAAATGACCTAAATGTTAATCCAATGACACAAACACACCTATTGGATGCACAAGATTGGTCAAAAAACCTAATTGGACAAGAATAACCCTAGGGTGGACGAAAATGACCTAAATGTTCATCCAATGACACAAACACACTTATAGGATGCACAAGATTGCTTAAAAACCCAAGTTGGACAAGAATAAGCCTAGGGAAGACGAAAATGACCCAAATGTACATCCAATGACACAAATGAACCTATTGGATGCACAAGATTGGTTAAAAATCCTAATTTGACAAGAATAAGCCTATGGAGGACGAAAAAGACCTAAATGTTCATCCAATGACACAAACACACCTATTGGATGCACAAGATTGCTTAAAAACCCTAATTAGACAAGAATAAGACTAGGGAGGACGAAAATGACCTAAATGTACTTCCAATGACTCAAATGAACTTATTGGATGCACAAGATTGGTTAAAACCCCTAATTGGACAAGAATAAGCCTAGGGAGGACGAAAATGACCTAAATGTTCATCCAATGACACAAACACAACTATTGGATGCACAAGATTGCTTAAAAACCCTAATTAGAAAAGAATAAGACTAGGGAGGACGAAAATGACCTAAATGTTCATCCAATGACACAAATGAACTTATTGGATGCACAAGATTGGTTAAAAACCCTAATTGGACAAGCATAAGCCTATGGAGGACGAAAATGACCTAAATGTTCATCCAATGACACAAACACACTTATTGGATGCACAAGATTACTTAAAAACCCTAATTGGACAAGAATAAGCCAAAGGAGGACGAGGATGACCTAAATGTTCATCCAATGACACAACCACACCTATTGGATCCACAAGATTGCTTAAAAACCCTAATTAGACAAGAATAAGACTAGCGAGGACGAAAAAGACCTAAATGTTCATCCAATGACACAAACACACTTATTAGATGCACAAGATTGCTTAAAAACCCAAATTGGACAAGAATAAGCCTAGGGAGGACGAAAATAACCTAAATGTACATCCAATGACACAAATGAACTTATTGGATGCACACGATTGGTTAAAAACCCTAATTGGACAAGAATAAGCCTATGGAGGACGAAAATGACCTAAATGTTCATCCAATGACACAAACACACCTATTGGATGCACAAGATTACTTAAAAACCCTAATTGGACAAGAATAAGCCTAGGGAGGACGAAAATGACCTAAATGTTCATCCAATGACACAAACACACCTATTGGATGCACAAGATTACTTAAAAACCCTAATTGGACAAGAATAAGCCTAGGGAAGACGAAAATAACCTAAATGTACATCCAATGACACAAATGAACTAATTGGATGCACACGATTGGTTAAAAACCCTAATTGGACAAGAATAAGCCTATGGAGGACGAAAATGACCTAAATGTTCATCCAATGACAGAAACACACCTATTGGATGCACAAGATTACTTAAAAACCCTAATTGGACAAGAATAAGCCTAGGGAGGACGAAATTGACCTAAATGTTCATCCAATGACACAAACACACCTATTGGATGCACAAGATTGGTTAAAAACCCTAATTGGACAAGAATAAGCCTAGGGGGGACGAAAATGACCTAAATGTTCATCCAATGACACAAACACACCTATTGGATGCACAAGATTGGTTAAAAACCCTAATTGGACAAGAATAAGCATAGGGAGGACGAAAATGACCTAAATGTTCATCCAATGACACAAACACACCTATTGGATGCACAAGATTGGTTAGAAACCCTAATTGGACAAGAATAAGCCTAGGGAGGATGAAAATGACCTAAATATTCATCCAATGACACAAATGAACTTATTGGATGCACAAGATTGCTTAAAACCCTAATTGGACAAGAATAAGACTAGGGAGGACGAAAATAACCTAAATGTTCATCCAATGACACAAACACACCTATTGGATGCACAAGATTGGTTAGAAACCCTAATTAGACAAGAAATAAGCCTAGGGAGGACGCAAATGACCTAAATGTTCACCCAATGACACAAATGAACTTATTGGATGCACAAGATTGGTTAAAAACCCTAATTGGACAAGAATAAGCCTAGGGAGGACGAAAATGACCTAAATGTTCATCCAATGACACAAACACACCGATTGGATGCACAAGATTGGTTAGAAACCCTAATTGGACAAGAATAAGCCTAGGAAGGAAGAAAATGACCTAAATGTTAATCCAATGACACAAATGAACTTATTGGATGCACAAGATTGGTTAAAAACCCTAATTGGACAAGAATAAGACTAGGGAGGACGAAAATGACCTAAATGTTCATCCAATGACACAAACACACCTATCGAATGCACAAGATTGGTTAGAAACCATAATTCGACAAGAATAAGCCTAGGAAGGACGAAAATGACCTCCTAAATGTTAATCCAATGACACAAATGAACTTATTGGATGCACAAGATCGGTTAAAAACCCTAATTGGACAAGAATAAGCCTAGGGAGGACGAAAATGACCTAAATGTTCATCCAATGACACAAACACACCTATTGGATGCACAAGATTGGTTAAAAACCCTAATTGGACAAGAATAAGCCTAGGAAGGACGAAAATGACCTAAATGTTAATCTAATGTCGCAAATGAACTTATTGGATGCACAAGATTGTTTAAAAACCCTAATTGGAGAAGAATAAGCCTAGGGAGGACGAAAATGACCTAAATGTTCATCCAATGACACAAACACACCTATTGGATGCACAAGATTGGTTAAAAACCCTAATTGGACAAGAATAAGCCTAGGAAGGACGAAAATGACCTAAATGTTCATCCAATGACACAAATGAACTTACTGGATGCACAAGATTGGTTAAAAACCCTAATTGGACAAGAATAAGCCTAGGGAGGACGAAAATGACCTAAATGTTCATCCAATGACACAAATGAACTTATTGGATGCACAAGATTGGTTAAAAATCCTAATTGGACAAGAATAAGCCTATGGAGGACGAAAATGACCTAAATGTTCATCCAATGACACAAACACACCTATTGGATGCACAAGATTACTTAAAAACCCTAATTGGACAAGAATAAGCCTAGGGAAGACGAAAATGACCTAAATGTACATCCAATGACACAAATGAACTTATTGGATGCACAAGATTGGTTAAAAACCCTAATTGGACAAGAATAAGCCTATGGAGGCTAAAATTACCTAAATGTACATCCAATGACACAAACACACCTATTGGATGCACAAGATTACTTAAAAACCCTAATTGGACAAGAATAAGCCTAGGGAGGACGAAAATGACCTAAATGTTCATCCAATGACACAAACACACCTATTGGATGCACAAGATTGCATAAAAACCCTAATTGGACAAGAATAAACGTAGGGAAGACGAAAATGACCTAAATGTTCATCCAATGACACAAATGAACTTATTGGATGCACAAGATTGGTTAAAAACCCTAATTGGACAAGAATAAGCCTAGGGAGGACGAAAATGACCTAAATGTTCATCCAAAGACACAAACACACCTATTGGATGCACAAGATTACTTAAAAACCCTAATTGGACAAGAATAAGCCTAGGGAGGACGAAAATGACCTAAATGTTCATCCAATGACACAAACACACCTATTGGATGCACAAGATTACTTAAAAACCCTAATTGGACAAGAATAACCCTAGGGAAGACGAAAATGACCTAAATGTACATCCAATGACACAAATGAACTTATTGAATGCACAAGATTTGTTAAAAACCCTAATTGGACAAGAATAACCCTTTGGAGGAAGAAAATGACCTAAATGTTCATCCAATGACACAAACACCCCTATTGGATGCACAAGATTGGTTAACAACCCTAATTGGACAAGAATAAGCCTAGTGGGGACAAAAATGACCTAAATGTTAATCCAATGACACAAACACACCTATTGGATGCACAAGATTGGTCAAAAAACCTAATTGGACAAGAATAACCCTAGGGTGGACGAAAATGACCTAAATGTTCATCCAATGACACAAACACACTTATAGGATGCACAACATTGCTTAAAAACCCAAGTTGGACAAGAATAAGCCTAGGGAAGACGAAAATGACCCAAATGTACATCCAATGACACAAATGAACCTATTGGATGCACAAGATTGGTTAAAAATCCTAATTTGACAAGAATAAGCCTATGGAGGACGAAAAAGACCTAAATGTTCATCCAATGACACAAACACACCTATTGGATGCACAAGATTGCTTAAAAACCCTAATTAGACAAGAATAAGACTTGGGAGGACGAAAATGACCTAAATGTACTTCCAATGACTCAAATGAACTTATTGGATGCACAAGATTGGTTAAAACCCCTAATTGGACAAGAATAAGCCTAGGGAGGACGAAAATGACCTAAATGTTCATCCAATGACACAAACACAACTATTGGATGCACAAGATTGCTTAAAAACCCTAATTAGAAAAGAATAAAACTAGGGAGGACGAAAATGACCTAAATGTTCATCCAATGACACAAATGAACTTATTGGATGCACAAGATTGGTTAAAAACCCTAATTGGACAAGCATAAGCCTATGGAGGACGAAAATGACCTAAATGTTCATCCAATGACACAAACACACTTATTGGATGCACAAGATTACTTAAAAACCCTAATTGGACAAGAATAAGCCAAAGGAGGACGAGAATGACCTAAATGTTCATCCAATGACACAAACACACCTGTTGGATGCACAAGATTGCTTAAAAACCCTAATTAGACAAGAATAAGACTAGCGAGGACGAAAAAGACCTAATTGTTCATCCAATGACACAAACACACTTATTAGATGCACAAGATTGCTTAAAAACCCAAATTGGACTAGAATAAGCCTAGGGAGGACGAAAATAACCTAAATGTACATCCAATGACACAAATGAACTTATTGGATGCACACGATTGGTTAAAAACCCTAATTGGACAAGAATAAGCCTATGGAGGACGAAAATGACCTAAATGTTCATCGAATGACAGAAACACACCTATTGGATGCAAAAGATTACTTAAAAACCCTAATTGGACAAGAATAAGCCTAGGGAGGACGAAATTGACCTAAATGTTCATCCAATGACACAAACACACCTATTGGATGCACAAGATTGGTTAAAAACCCTAATTGGACAAGAATAAGCCTAGGGGGGACGAAAATGACCTAAATGTTAATCCAATGACACAAACACACCTGTTGGATGCACAAGATTGGTCAAAAACCCTAATTGGACAAGAATAACCCTAGGGTGGTCGAAAATGACCGAAATGTTCATCCAATGACACAAACACACTTATAGGATGCACAAGATTGCTTAAAAACCCTAATTGGAAAAGAATAACCCTAGGGAAGACGAAAATGACCTAAATGTACATCCAATGACACAAATGAACTTATTGGATGCACAAGATTGGTTAAAAATCCTAATTGGACAAGAATAAGCCTATGGAGGACGAAAATGACCTAAATGTTCATCCAATGACCCAAACACACCTATTGGATGCACAAGATTGCTTAAAAACCCTAATTAGAGAAGAATAAGCCTAGTGGGGACGAAAATGACCTAAATGTTCATCCAATGACACAAACACACTTATAGGATGCACAAGATTGCTTAAAACCCCTAATTGGACAAGAATAAGCCTAGGGAAGACGAAAATGACCTAAACGTACATCCAATGACACAAACACACCTATTGGATGCACAAGATTGCTTAAAAACCCTAATTAGACAAGAATAAGACTAGCTAGGACGAAAATGACCTAAATGTCCATCCAATGACACAAACACACTTATTGGATGCACAAGATTACTTAAAAACCCTAATTGGACAAGAATAAGCCTAAGGAGGACGAAAATGACCTAAATGTTCATCCAATGACACAAACACACCTATTGGATGCAGAGGATTACTTAAAAACCCTAATTGGACAAGAATAAGCCTAGGGAAGACGAAAATGACCTAAATGTACATCCAATGACACAAATGAACTTATTGGATGCACAAGATTGGTTAAAAACCCTAATTGGACAAGAATAAGCCTATGGAGGACGAAAATGACCTAAATGTTCATCCAATGACACAAAAACCCCTATTGGATGCACAAGATAAAGTAAAAACCCTAATTGAACAAGAATAAGCCTAGGGAGGACGAAAATGACCTAAATGTTCATCCAATGACACAAACACACCTATTGGATGCACAAGATTTCTTAAAAACCCTAATTAGACAAGAATAGGACTAGGGAGGACGAAAATGACCTAAATGTTCATCCAATGACACAAACACACTTATTGGATGCACAAGATTTCTTAAAAACCCAAATTAGAAAAGAATAAGACTAGGGAGGACTAAAATGACCTAAATGTACTTCCAATGACACGAATGAATTTATTGGATGCACAAGATTGGTTAAAACCCCTAATTGGACAAGAATAAGCCTAGGGAGGACGAAAATGACCTAAATGTTCCTCCAATGACACAAACACACTTATTGGATGCACCAGATTGCTTAAAAACCCTAATTAGAAAAGAATAAGACTTGGGAGGACTAAAATGACCTAAATGTTCATCCAATGACACAAATGAACTTATTGGATGCACAAGATTGGTTAAAAACCCTAATTGGACAAGAATAAGCCTATGGAGGACGAAAATGACCTAAATGTTCATCCAATGACACAAACACACCTATTGGATGCACAAGATTACTTAAAAACCCTAATTGGACAAGAATAAGCCTAGGGAGGACGAAAATGACCTAAATGTTCATCCAATGACACAAACACACCTATTGGATGCACAAGATTACTTAAAAACCCTAATTAGACAAGAATAAGACTAGGGAGGACAAAAATGACCTAAATGTTCATCCAATGACACAAACATACTTATCGGATGCACAAGATTTCTTAAAAACCCTAATTGGACAAGAGTAAGCCTAGGGAGGACGAAAATGACCTAAATGTACTTCCAATGACACAAATGAACTTATTGGATGCACAAGATTGGTTAAAAACCCTAATTGGACAAGCATAAGCCTATGGAGAACGAAAATGACCTAAATGTTCATCAAATGACACAAACACACTTATTGGATGCACAAGATTACTTAAAAACCCTAATTGGACAAGAATAAGCCAAAGGAGGATGAGAATGACCTAAATGTTCATCCAATGACACAAACACACCTATTGAATGCACAAGATTGCTTAAAAACCCTAATTAGACAAGAATAAGACTAGCGAGGACGAAAAAGACCTAAATGTTCATCCAATGACACAAACACACTTATTAGATGCACAAGATTGCTTAAAAACCCAAATTGGACAAGAATAAGCCTAGGGAGGACGAAAATAACCTAAATGTACATCCAATGACACAAATGAACTTATTGGATGCACACGATTGGTTAAAAACCCTAATTGGACAAGAATAAGCCTATGGAGGACGAAAATGACCTAACTGTTCATCCAATGACAGAAACACACCTATTGGATGCAAAAGATTACTTAAAAACCCTAATTGGACAAGAATAAGCCTAGGGAGGACGAAATTGACCTAAATGTTCATCCAATGACACAAACACACCTATTGGATGCACAAGATTGGTTAAAAACCCAAATTGGACAAGAATAAGCCTAGGGGGGACGAAAATGACCTAAATGTTAATCCAATGACACAAACACACCTGTTGGATGCACAAGATTGGTCAAAAACCCTAATTGGACAAGAATAACCCTAGGGTGGTCGAAAATGACCGAAATGTTCATCCAATCACACAAACACACTTATAGGATGCACAAGATTGCTTAAAAACCCTAATTGGACAAGAATAACCCTAGGGAAGACGAAAATGACCTAAATGTACATTCAATGACACAAATGAACTTATTGGATGCACAAGATTGGTTAAAAATCCTAATTAAACAAGAAAAAGCCTATGGAGGTCGAAAATGACCTAAATGTTCATCCAATGACACAAACACACCTATTGGATGCACAAGATTGCTTAAAAACCCTAATTAGAGAAGAATAAGCCTAGTGGGGACGAAAATGACCTAAATGTTCATCCAATGACACAAACACACTTATAGGATGCACAAGATTGCTTAAAAACCCTAATTGGACAAGAATAAGCCTAGGGAAGACGAAAATGACCTAAATGTACATCCAATGACACAAACACACCTATTGGATGCACAAGATTGCTTAAAAACCATATTTAGACAAGAATAAGACTAGCTAGGACGAAAATGACCTAAATGTCCATCCAATGACACAAACACACTTATTGGATGCACAAGATTACTTAAAAACCCTAATTGGACAAGAATAAGCCTAGGGGGGACGAAAATGACCTAAATGTTAATCCAATGACACAAACACACCTATTGGATGCACAAGATTGGTCAAAAAACCTAATTGGACAAGAATAACCCTAGGGTGGACGAAAATGACCTAAATGTTCATCCAATGACACAAACACACTTATAGGATGTACAAGATTGCTTAAAAACCCAAGTTGGACAAGAATAAGCCTAGGGAAGACGAAAATGACCCAAATGTACATCAAATGACACACATGAACCTATTGGATGCACAAGATTGGTTAAAAATCCTAATTTGACAAGAATAAGCCAATGGAGGACGAAAAAGACCTAAATGTTCGTCCAATGACACAAACACACCTATTGGATGCACAAGATTGCTTAAAAACCCTAATTAGACAATAATAAGACTAGGGAGGACGAAAATGACCTAAATGTACTTCCAATGACTCAAATGAACGTATTGGATGCACAAGATTGTTTAAAACCCCTAATTGGAAAAAGAATAAGCCTAGGGAGGACGAAAATGACCTAAATGTTCATCCAATGACACAAACACAACTATTGGATGCACAAGATTGCTTAAAAACCCTAATTAGAAAAGAATAAAACTAGGGAGGACGAAAATGACCTAAATGTTCATCCAATGACACAAATGAACTTATTGGATGCACAAGATTGGTTAAAAACCCTAATTGGACAAGCATAAGCCTATGGAGGACGAAAGTGACCTAAATGTTCATCCAATGACACAAACACACTTATTGGATGCACAAGATTACTTAAAAACCCTAATTGGACAAGAATAAGCCAAAGGAGGACGAGAATGACCTAAATGTTCATCCAATGACACAAACACACCTATTGGATGCACAAGATTGCTTAAAAACCCTAATTAGACAAGAATAAGACTAGCGAGGACGAAAAAGACCTAATTGTTCATCCAATGACACAAACACACTTATTAGATGCACAAGATTGCTTAAAAACCCAAATTGGACTAGAATAAGCCTAGGGAGGACGAAAATAACCTAAATGTACATCCAATGACACAAATGAACTTATTGGATGCACACGATTGGTTAAAAACCCTAATTGGACAAGAATAAGCCTATGGAGGACGAAAATGACCTAAATGTTCATCCAATGACAGAAACACACCTATTGGATGCAAAAGATTACTTAAAAACCCTAATTGGACAAGAATAAGCCTAGGGAGGACGAAAATGACCTAAATGTTCATCCAATGACACAAACACACCTATTGGATGCACAAGATTGGTTAAAAACCCTAATTGGACAAGAATAAGCCTAGGGGGGACGAAAATGACCTAAATGTTAATCCAATGACACAAACACACCTATTGGATGCACAAGATTGCTTAAAAACCCTAATTAGAGAAGAATAACCCTAGGGTGGTCGAAAATGACCGAAATGTTCATCCAATGACACAAACACACTTATAGGATGCACAAGATTGCTTAAAAACCCTAATTGGAAAAGAATAACCCTAGGGAAGACGAAAATGACCTAAATGTACATCCAATGACACAAATGAACTTATTGGATGCACAAGATTGGTTAAAAATCCTAATTGGACAAGAATAAGCCTATGGAGGACGAAAATGACCTAAATGTTCATCCAATGACCCAAACACACCTATTGGATGCACAAGATTGCTTAAAAACCCTAATTAGAGAAGAATAAGCCTAGTGGGGACGAAAATGACCTAAATGTTCATCCAATGACACAAACACACTTATAGGATGCACAAGATTGCTTAAAAACCCTAATTGGACAAGAATAAGCCTAGGGAAGACGAAAATGACCTAAATGTACATCCAATGACACAAACACACCTATTGGATGCACAAGATTACTTAAAAACCCTAATTGGACAAGAATACGACTAGGGAGGACGAAAATGACCTAAATGTTCATCCAATGACACAAACACACCTATTGGATGCACAAGATTGGTTAAAAACCCTAATTGGACAAGAATAAGCCTAGGGAGGACGAAAATGACCTAAATGTTCATCCAATGAGACAAATGAACTTATTGGATGCATAAGATTGGTTAAAAACCCTAATTGGACAAGAATAAGCTTAGGGTGAACGAAAATGACCTAATTGTTCATCCAATGACACAAATGAACTTATTGGATGCACAGGATTGGTTAAAAACCCTAATTGGACAAGAATAAGCCTAGGGAGGACGAAAATGACCTAAATGTTCATCCAATGCCACAAACACACCTATTGGATGCACAAGATTGTTTAGAAACCCTAATTGGACAAGAATAAGCCTAGGGAGGACGAAAATGACCTAAATGTTAATCCAATGACACAAATAAACTTATTGGATGCACAAGATTGGTTAAAAACCCTAATTGGACAAGAATAAGCCTAGGGAGGACGAAAATGACCTAAATGTTCATCCAATGACACAAACACACCTATTGGATGCACAAGATTGGTTAGAAACCCTAATTGGACAAGAATTAGCCTAGGAAGGACGAAAATGACCTAAATGTTAATCCAATGACACAAATGAACTTATTGGATGCACAAGATCGGTTAAAAACCCTAATTGGACTAGAATAAGCCTAGGGAGGACGAAAATGACCTAAATGTTCATCCAATGACACAAACACACCTATTGGATGCACAAGATTGGTTAAAAACCCTAATTGAACAAGAATAAGCCTAGGGAGGACGAAAATGACCTAAATGTTAATCCAATGACACAAATGAACTTATTGGATGCACAAGATTGGTTAAAAACCCTAATTGGACAAGAATAAGCCTAGGGAGGACGAAAATGATCTAAATGTTCATCCAATGACACAAACACACCTATTGGATGCACAAGATTACTTAAAAACCCTAATTGGACAAGAATAAGCCTAGGGAGGACGAAAATGACCTAAATGTTCATCCAATGACACAAACACACCTATTGGATGCACAAGATTACTTAAAAACCTTAATTGGACAAGAATACGACTAGGGAGGACAATAATGACCTAAGTGTTCATCCAATGACACAAACAAACCTATTGGATGCACAAGATTACTTAAAAACCCTAATTGGACAACAATACGACTAGGGAGGACGAAAATGACCTAAAGGTTCATCCAATGACACAAACACACCTATTGGATGCACAAGATTGGTTAAAAACCCTAATTGGACAAGAATAAGCCTAGGGAGGACGAAAATGACCTAAATGTTTATCCAATGACACAAATGAACTTATTGGATGCACAACATTGGTTAAAAACCCTAATTGGACAAGAATAAGCCTAGGGAGGACGAAAATGACCTAAATGTTCATCCAATGACACAAATACACCTATTGGATGCACAAGATTCGTTAGAAACCCTAATTGGACAAGAATAAGCCTAGGGAGGACGAAATTGACCTAAATGTTCATCCAATGACACAAACACACCTATTGGATGCACAAGATTGGTTAAAAACCCTAATTGGACAAGAATAAGCCTAGGGGGGACGAAAATGACCTAAATGTTAATCCAATGACACAAACACACCTGTTGGATGCACAAGATTGGTCAAAAACCCTAATTGGACAAGAATAACCCTAGGGTGGTCGAAAATGACCGAAATGTTCATCCAATGACACAAACACACTTATAGGATGCACAAGATTGCTTAAAAACCCTAATTGGAAAAGAATAACCCTAGGGAAGACGAAAATGACCTAAATGTACATCCAATGACACAAATGAACTTATTGGATGCACAAGATTGGTTAAAAATCCTAATTGGACAAGAATAAGCCTATGGAGGACGAAAATGACCTAAATGTTCATCCAATGACCCAAACACACCTATTGGATGCACAAGATTGCTTAAAAACCCTAATTAGAGAAGAATAAGCCTAGTGGGGACGAAAATGACCTAAATGTTCATCCAATGACACAAACACACTTATAGGATGCACAAGATTGCTTAAAACCCCTAATTGGACAAGAATAAGCCTAGGGAAGACGAAAATGACCTAAACGTACATCCAATGACACAAACACACCTATTGGATGCACAAGATTGCTTAAAAACCCTAATTAGACAAGAATAAGACTAGCTAGGACGAAAATGACCTAAATGTCCATCCAATGACACAAACACACTTATTGGATGCACAAGATTACTTAAAAACCCTAATTGGACAAGAATAAGCCTAGGGAGGACGAAAATGACCTAAATGTTCATCCAATGACACAAACACACCTATTGGATGCAGAGGATTACTTAAAAACCCTAATTGGACAAGAATAAGCCTAGGGAAGACGAAAATGACCTAAATGTACATCCAATGACACAAATGAACTTATTGGATGCACAAGATTGGTTAAAAACCCTAATTGGACAAGAATAAGCCTATGGACAACGAAAATGACCTAAATGTTCATCCAACGACACAAACACACCTATTGGATGCACAAGATTACTTAAAAACCCTAATTGGACAAGAATAAGCCTAGGGAGGACGAAAATGACCTAAATGTTCATCCAATGACACAAACACACCTATTGGATGCACAAGATTACTTAAAAACCCTAATTGGACAAGAATAAGCCTAGGGAAGACGAAAATAACCTAAATGTACATCCAATGACACAAATGAACTAATTGGATGCACACGATTGGTTAAAAACCCTAATTGGACAAGAATAAGCCTATGGAGGACGAAAATGACCTAAATGTTCATCCAATGACAGAAACACACCTATTGGATGCACAAGATTACTTAAAAACCCTAATTGGACAAGAATAAGCCTAGGGAGGACGAAATTGACCTAAATGTTCATCCAATGACTCAAACACACCTATTGGATGCACAAGATTGGTTAAAAACCCTAATTGGACAAGAATAAGCCTAGGGGGGACGAAAATGACCTAAATGTTAATCCAATGACACAAACACACCTGTTGGATGCACAAGATTGGTCAAAAACCCTAATTGGACAAGAATAACCCTAGGGTGGTCGAAAATGACCGAAATGTTCATCCAATCACACAAACACACTTATAGGATGCACAAGATTGCTTAAAAACCCTAATTGGACAAGAATAACCCTAGGGAAGACGAAAATGACCTAAATGTACATCCAATGACACAAATGAACTTATTGGATGCACAAGATTGGTTAAAAACCCTAATTAAACAAGAAAAAGCCTATGGAGGTCGAAAATGACCTAAATGTTCATCCAATGACACAAACACACCTATTGGATGCACAAGATTGCTTAAAAACCCTAATTAGAGAAGAATAAGCCTAGTGGGGACGAAAATGACCTAAATGTTCATCCAATGACACAAACACACTTATAGGATGCACAAGATTGCTTAAAAACCCTAATTGGACAAGAATAAGCCTAGGGAAGACGAAAATGACCTAAATGTACATCCAATGACACAAACACACCTATTGGATGCACAAGATTGCTTAAAAACCATATTTAGACAAGAATAAGACTAGCTAGGACGAAAATGACCTAAATGTCCATCCAATGACACAAACACACTTATTGGATGCACAAGATTACTTAAAAACCCTAATTGGACAAGAATAAGCCTAGGGGGGACGAAAATGACCTAAATGTTAATCCAATGACACAAACACACCTATTGGATGCACAAGATTGGTCAAAAAACCTAATTGGACAAGAATAACCCTAGGGTGGACGAAAATGACCTAAATGTTCATCCAATGACACAAACACACTTATAGGATGTACAAGATTGCTTAAAAACCCAAGTTGGACAAGAATAACCCTAGGGAAGACGAAAATGACCCAAATGTACATCAAATGACACACATGAACCTATTGGATGCACAAGATTGGTTAAAAATCCTAATTTGACAAGAATAAGCCAATGGAGGACGAAAAAGACCTAAATGTTCGTCCAATGACACAAACACACCTATTGGATGCACAAGATTGCTTAAAAACCCTAATTAGACAATAATAAGACTAGGGAGGACGAAAATGACCTAAATGTACTTCCAATGACTCAAATGAACGTATTGGATGCACAAGATTGGTTAAAACCCCTAATTGGACAAGAATAAGCCTAGGGAGGACGAAAATGACCTAAATGTTCATCCAATGACACAAACACAACTATTGGATGCACAAGATTGCTTAAAAACCCTAATTCGAAAAGAATAAAACTAGGGAGGACGAAAATGACCTAAATGTTCATCCAATGACACAAATGAACTTATTGGATGCACAAGATTGGTTAAAAACCCTAATTGGACAAGCATAAGCCTATGGAGGACGAAAGTGACCTAAATGTTCATCCAATGACACAAACACACTTATTGGATGCACAAGATTACTTAAAAACCCTAATTGGACAAGAATAAGCCAAAGGAGGACGAGAATGACCTAAATGTTCATCCAATGACACAAACACACCTATTGGATGCACAAGATTGCTTAAAAACCCTAATTAGACAAGAATAAGACTAGCGAGGACGAAAAAGACCTAATTGTTCATCCAACGACACAAACACACTTATTAGATGCACAAGATTGCTTAAAAACCCAAATTGGACAAGAATAAGCCTAGGGAGGACGAAAATAACCTAAATGTACATCCAATGACACAAATGAACTTATTGGATGCACACGATTGGTTAAAAACCCTAATTGGACAAGAATAAGCCTATGGAGGACGAAAATGACCTAAATGTTCATCCAATGACAGAAACACACCTATTGGATGCAAAAGATTACTTAAAAACCCTAATTGGACAAGAATAAGCCTAGGGAGGACGAAATTGACCTAAATGTTCATCCAATGACACAAACACACCTATTGGATGCACAAGATTGGTTAAAAACCCTAATTGGACAAGAATAAGCCTAGGGGGGACGAAAATGACCTAAATGTTAATCCAATGACACAAACACACCTGTTGGATGCACAAGATTGGTCAAAAACCCTAATTGGACAAGAATAACCCTAGTGTGGTCGAAAATGACCGAAATGTTCATCCAATGACACAAACACACTTATAGGATGCACAAGATTGCTTAAAAACCCTAATTGGACAAGAATAACCGTAGGGAAGACGAAAATGACCTAAATGTACATCCAATGACACAAATGAACTTATTGGATGCACAAGATTGGTTAAAAATCCTAATTGGACAAGAATAAGCCTATGGAGGACGAAAATGACCTAAATGTTCATCCAATGACCCAAACACACCTATTGGATGCACAAGATTGCTTAAAAACCCTAATTAGAGAAGAATAAGCCTAGTGGGGACGAAAATGACCTAAATGTTCATCCAATGACACAAACACACTTATAGGATGCACAAGATTGCTTAAAACCCCTAATTGGACAAGAATAAGCCTAGGGAAGACGAAAATGACCTAAATATACATCCAATGACACAAATGAACTTATTGGATGCACAAGATTGGTTAAAAACCCTAATTGGACAAGAATAAGCCAATGGAGGACGAAAATGACCTAAATGTTCATCCAATGACACAAACACACTTATTGGTTGCACAAGATTACTTAAAAACCCTAATTGGACAAGAATAAGCCTAGGGAGGACGAAAATGACCTAAATGTTCTTCCAATGACACAAACACACCTATTGGATGCACAAGATTACTTAAAAACCCTAATTGGACAAGAATAACCCTAGGGAAGACGAAAATGACCTAAATGTACATCCAATGACACAAATGAACTTATTGAATGCACAAGATTTGTTAAAAACCCTAATTGGACAAGAATAACCCTTTGGAGGAAGAAAATGACCTAAATGTTCATCCAATGACACAAACACCCCTATTGGATGCACAAGATTGGTTAACAACCCTAATTGGACAAGAATAAGCCTAGTGGGGACAAAAATGACCTAAATGTTAATCCAATGACACAAACACACCTATTGGATGCACAAGATTGGTCAAAAAACCTAATTGGACAAGAATAACCCTAGGGTGGACGAAAATGACCTAAATGTTCATCCAATGACACAAACACACTTATAGGATGCACAACATTGCTTAAAAACCCAAGTTGGACAAGAATAAGCCTAGGGAAGACGAAAATGACCCAAATGTACATCCAATGACACAAATGAACCTATTGGATGCACAAGATTGGTTAAAAATCCTAATTTGACAAGAATAAGCCTATGGAGGACGAAAGAGACCTAAATGTTCATCCAATGACACAAACACACCTATTGGATGCACAAGATTGCTTAAAAACCCTAATTAGACAAGAATAAGACTTGGGAGGACGAAAATGACCTAAATGTACTTCCAATGACTCAAATGAACTTATTGGATGCACAAGATTGGTTAAAACCCCTAATTGGACAAGAATAAGCCTAGGGAGGACGAAAATGACCTAAATGTTCATCCAATGACACAAACACAACTATTGGATGCACAAGATTGCTTAAAAACCCTAATTAGAAAAGAATAAAACTAGGGAGGACAAAAATGACCTAAATGTTCATCCAATGACACAAATGAACTTATTGGATGCACAAGATTGGTTAAAAACCCTAATTGGACAAGCATAAGCCTATGGAGGACGAAAATGACCTAAATGTTCATCCAATGACACAAACACACTTATTGGATGCACAAGATTACTTAAAAACCCTAATTGGACAAGAATAAGCCAAAGGAGGACGAGGATGACCTAAATGTTCATCCAATGACACAACCACACCTATTGGATCCACAAGATTGCTTAAAAACCCTAATTAGACAAGAATAAGACTAGCGAGGACGAAAAAGACCTAAATGTTCATCCAATGACACAAACACACTTATTAGATGCACAAGATTGCTTAAAAACCCAAATTGGACAAGAATAAGCCTAGGGAGGACGAAAATAACCTAAATGTACATCCAATGACACAAATGAACTTATTGGATGCACACGATTGGTTAAAAACCCTAATTGGACAAGAATAAGCCTATGGAGGACGAAAATGACCTAAATGTTCATCCAATGACAGAAACACACCTATTGGATGCAAAAGATTACTTAAAAACCCTAATTGGACAAGAATAAGCCTAGGGAGGACGAAATTGACCTAAATGTTCATCCAATGACACAAACACACCTATTGGATGCACAAGATTGGTTAAAAACCCTAATTGGACAAGAATAAGCCTAGGGGGGACGAAAATGACCTAAATGTTCATCCAATGACACAAACACACCTATTGGATGCACAAGATTGGTTAAAAACCCTAATTGGACAAGAATAAGCCTAGGGAGGACGAAAATGACCTAAATGTTCATCCAATAACACAAATGAACTTATTGGATGCACAAAATTGCTTAAAAACCCTAATTAGACAAGAATAAGCCTAGGGATGACGAAAATGACCTAAATGTTCATCCAATGACACAAATGAACTTATTGGATGCACAAGATTGGTTAAAAACCCTAATTGGACAAGAATAAGCCTAGGGAGGACGAAAATGACCTAAATGTTCATCCAAAGACACAAACACACCTATTGGATGCACAAGATTACTTAAAAACCCTAATTGGACAAGAATAAGCCTAGGGAGGACGAAAATGACCTAAATGTTCATCCAATGACACAAACACACCTATTGGATGCACAAGATTACTTAAAAACCCTAATTGGACAAGAATAACCCTAGGGAAGACGAAAATGACCTAAATGTACATCCAATGACACAAATGAACTTATTGAATGCACAAGATTTGTTAAAAACCCTAATTGGACAAGAATAACCCTTTGGAGGAAGAAAATGACCTAAATGTTCATCCAATGACACAAACACCCCTATTGGATGCACAAGATTGGTTAACAACCCTAATTGGACAAGAATAAGCCTAGTGGGGACAAAAATGACCTAAATGTTAATCCAATGACACAAACACACCTATTGGATGCACAAGATTGGTCAAAAAACCTAATTGGACAAGAATAACCCTAGGGTGGACGAAAATGACCTAAATGTTCATCCAATGACACAAACACACTTATAGGATGCACAACATTGCTTAAAAACCCAAGTTGGACAAGAATAAGCCTAGGGAAGACGAAAATGACCCAAATGTACATCCAATGACACAAATGAACCTATTGGATGCACAAGATTGGTTAAAAATCCTAATTTGACAAGAATAAGCCTATGGAGGACGAAAAAGACCTAAATGTTCATCCAATGACACAAACACACCTATTGGATGCACAAGATTGCTTAAAAACCCTAATTAGACAAGAATAAGACTTGGGAGGACGAAAATGACCTAAATGTACTTCCAATGACTCAAATGAACTTATTGGATGCACAAGATTGGTTAAAACCCCTAATTGGACAAGAATAAGCCTAGGGAGGACGAAAATGACCTAAATGTTCATCCAATGACACAAACACAACTATTGGATGCACAAGATTGCTTAAAAACCCTAATTAGAAAAGAATAAAACTAGGGAGGACGAAAATGACCTAAATGTTCATCCAATGACACAAATGAACTTATTGGATGCACAAGATTGGTTAAAAACCCTAATTGGACAAGCATAAGCCTATGGAGGACGAAAATGACCTAAATGTTCATCCAATGACACAAACACACTTATTGGATGCACAAGATTACTTAAAAACCCTAATTGGACAAGAATAAGCCAAAGGAGGACGAGAATGACCTAAATGTTCATCCAATGACACAAACACACCTGTTGGATGCACAAGATTGCTTAAAAACCCTAATTAGACAAGAATAAGACTAGCGAGGACGAAAAAGACCTAATTGTTCATCCAATGACACAAACACACTTATTAGATGCACAAGATTGCTTAAAAACCCAAATTGGACTAGAATAAGCCTAGGGAGGACGAAAATAACCTAAATGTACATCCAATGACACAAATGAACTTATTGGATGCACACGATTGGTTAAAAACCCTAATTGGACAAGAATAAGCCTATGGAGGACGAAAATGACCTAAATGTTCATCGAATGACAGAAACACACCTATTGGATGCAAAAGATTACTTAAAAACCCTAATTGGACAAGAATAAGCCTAGGGAGGACGAAATTGACCTAAATGTTCATCCAATGACACAAACACACCTATTGGATGCACAAGATTGGTTAAAAACCCTAATTGGACAAGAATAAGCCTAGGGGGGACGAAAATGACCTAAATGTTAATCCAATGACACAAACACACCTGTTGGATGCACAAGATTGGTCAAAAACCCTAATTGGACAAGAATAACCCTAGGGTGGTCGAAAATGACCGAAATGTTCATCCAATGACACAAACACACTTATAGGATGCACAAGATTGCTTAAAAACCCTAATTGGAAAAGAATAACCCTAGGGAAGACGAAAATGACCTAAATGTACATCCAATGACACAAATGAACTTATTGGATGCACAAGATTGGTTAAAAATCCTAATTGGACAAGAATAAGCCTATGGAGGACGAAAATGACCTAAATGTTCATCCAATGACCCAAACACACCTATTGGATGCACAAGATTGCTTAAAAACCCTAATTAGAGAAGAATAAGCCTAGTGGGGACGAAAATGACCTAAATGTTCATCCAATGACACAAACACACTTATAGGATGCACAAGATTGCTTAAAACCCCTAATTGGACAAGAATAAGCCTAGGGAAGACGAAAATGACCTAAATGTACATCCAATGACACAAACACACCTATTGGATGCACAAGATTGCTTAAAAACCCTAATTAGACAAGAATAAGACTAGCTAGGACGAAAATGACCTAAATGTCCATCCAATGACACAAACACACTTATTGGATGCACAAGATTACTTAAAAACCCTAATTGGACAAGAATAAGCCTAGGGAGGACGCAAATGACCTAAATGTTCATCCAATGACACAAACACACCTATTGGATGCACAAGATTGCTTAAAAACCCTAATTAGACAAGAATAAGACTAGCGAGGACGAAAAAGACCTAAATGTTCATCCAATGACACAAACACACTAATTAGATGCACAAGATTGCTTAAAAACCCAAATTGGACAAGAATAAGCCTAGGGAGGACGAAAATAACCTAAATGTTCATCCAATGACACAAATGAACTTATTGGATGCACACGATTGGTTAAAAACCCTAATTGGACAAGAATAAGCCTATGGAGGACGAAAATGACCTAAATGTTCATCCAATGACAGAAACACACCTATTGGATGCAAAAGATTACTTAAAAACCCTAATTGGAGAAGAATAAGCCTAGGGAGGACGAAATTGACCTAAATGTTCATCCAATGACACAAACACACCTATTGGATGCACAAGATTGGTTAAAAACCCTAATTGGACAAGAATAAGCCTAGGGGGGACGAAAATGACCTAAATGTTAATCCAATGACACAAACACACCTGTTGGATGCACAAGATTGGTCAAAAACCCTAATTGGACAAGAATAACCCTAGGGTGGTCGAAAATGACCGAAATGTTCATCCAATGACACAAACACACTTATAGGATGCACAAGATTGCTTAAAAACCCTAATTGGAAAAGAATAACCCTAGGGAAGACGAAAATGACCTAAATGTACATCCAATGACACAAATGAACTTATTGGATGCACAAGATTGGTTAAAAATCCTAATTGGACAAGAATAAGCCTATGGAGGACGAAAATGACCTAAATGTTCATCCAATGACCCAAACACACCTATTGGATGCACAAGATTGCTTAAAAACCCTAATTAGAGAAGAATAAGCCTAGTGGGGACGAAAATGACCTAAATGTTCATCCAATGACACAAACACACTTATAGGATGCACAAGATTGCTTAAAAACCCTAATTGGACAAGAATAAGCCTAGGGAAGACGAAAATGACCTAAATGTACATCCAATGACACAAACACACCTATTGGATGCACAAGATTACTTAAAAACCCTAATTGGACAAGAATACGACTAGGGAGGACGAAAATGACCTAAATGTTCATCCAATGACACAAACACACCTATTGGATGCACAAGATTGGTTAACAACCCTAATTGGACAAGAATAAGCCTAGGGAGGACGAAAATGACCTAAATGTTCATCCAATGACACAAACACACCTATTGGATGCACAAGATTACTTAAAAACCCTAATTGGACAAGAATAAGCCTAGGGAAGACGAAAATGACCGAAATGTTCTTCCAATGACACAAACACACCTATTGGATGAACAAGATTGGTCAAAACCCTAATTGGACAAGAATAACCCAAGGGTGGACGAAAATGACCTGAATGTTCATCCAATGACACAAACACACTTATAGGATGCACAAGATTGCTTAAAAACTCTAATTAGACAAGAATAAGCCTAGTGAATAAGAAAATGACCTAAATGTACATCCAATGACACAAATGAACTTATTGGATGCACAAGATTGGTTAAAAGCCCTAATTGGACAAGAATAAGCCTATGGAGGACGAAACTGACCTAAATGTTTATCCAATGACACAAACACACCTAATGGATGCACAAGATTACTTAAAAACACTAATTGGACAAGAATAAGCCTAGGGAGGACGAAAATGACCTAAATGTTCATCCAATGACACAAACACACCTATTGGATGCACAAGATTACTTAAAAACCCTAATTGGACAAGAATAAGCCTAGGGAAGACGAAAATGACCTAAATGTACATCCAATGACACAAACGAACTTATTGGATGCACAAGATTGGTTAAAAACCCTAATTGGACAAGAATAAGCCTATGGAGGACGAAAATGACCTAAATGTTCATCCAATGACACAAACACACCTATTGGATGCACAAGATTACTTAAAAACCCTAATTGGACAAGAATAAGCCTAGGGAGGACGAAAATGACCTAAATGTTCATCCAATGACACAGACACACTTATTAGATGCACAAGATTGCTTAAAAACCCTAATTGGACAACAATAAGCCTAGGGAGGACTAAAATGACCTAAATGTACATCCAATGACACTAATGAACTTATTGGATGCACAAGATTGGTTAAAAACCCTAATTGGACAAGAATAAGCCTATGGAGGACGAAAATGACCTAAATGTTCATCCAATGACACAAACACACCTATTGGATGCACAAGATTACTTAAAAACCCTAATTGGACAAGAATAAGCCTAGGGAGGACGAAAATGACCTAAATGTTCATCCAATGACACAAACACACATATTAGATGCACAAGATTGCTTAAAAACCCTAATTGGACAAGAATAAGCCTAGGGAGGACGAAAATGACCTAAATGTACATCCAATGACACAAATGAACTTATTGGATGCACAAGATTGGTTAAAAACCCTAATTGGACAAGAATAAGCCTAATGAGGACGAAAATGACCTAAATGTTCATCCAATGACACAAACACACCTATTGGATGCACAAGATTACTTAAAAACCCTAATTGGACAAGAATAAGCCTAGGGAGGACGAAAATGACCTAAATGTTCATCCAATGACACAAACACACCTATTGGATGCACAAGATTGGTCAAAAACCCTAATTGGACAAGAATAAGCCTAGGGAGGACGAAAATGACCTAAATGTTCATCCAATGACACAAACACACCTATTGGATGCACAAGATTGGTTAGAAACCCTAATTGGACAAGAATAAGCCTAGGGAGGACGAAAATGACTTAAATGTTCATCCAATGACACAAACACACCTATTGGATAAACAAGATTGGTTAGAAACCCTAATTGGACAAGAATAAGCCTAGGGAGGACGAAAATGACCTAAATGTTCACCCAATGACACAAATAAACATATTGGATGCACAAGATTGGTTAAAAACCCTAATTGGACAAGAATAAGCCTAGGGAGGACGAAAATGACCTAAATGTTCATCCAATGACACAAACACACCTATTGGATGCACAAGATTGGTTAGAAACCCTAATTGGACAAGAATAAGCCTAGGGAGGACGAAAATGACCTAAATGTTCATCCAATGACACAAATGAACTTATTGGAAGCACAAGATTGGTTAAAAACCCTTATTAGACAGGAATAAGCCTAGGGAGGACGAAATTGACCAAAATGTGCATCCAATGACACAAACACACACATTGATTGCACAAGAATGCTTAAAAACCTAATTGGACAAGAATAAGACTAGGGAGGACGAAAATGACCTAAATGTTCATCCAATGACACAAACACACCTATTGGATGCACAAGATTGGTTAAAAACCCTAATTGGACAAGAATAAGCCTAGGGAAGACGAAAATGACCTAAATGTACATCCAATGACACAAATGAACTTATTGGATGCACAAGATTGGTTAAAAACCCTAATTGGACAAGAATAAGCCTATGGAGGCTAAAATTACCTAAATGTACATCCAATGACACAAACACACCTATTGGATGCACAAGATTACTTAAAAACCCTAATTGGACAAGAATAAGCCTAGGGAGGACGAAAATGACCTAAATGTTCATCCAATGACACAAACACACCTATTGGATGAACAAGATTACTTAAAAACCCTAATTGGACAAGAATAAGCCTAGGGAAGACGAAAATGACCTAAATGTACATCCGATGACACAAATGAACTTATTGGATGCACAAGATTGGTTAAAAACCCTAATTGGACAAGAATAAGCCTTTGGAGGACGAAAATGAACTAAATGTTCTTCCAATGACACAAACACACCTATTGGATGCACAAGATTGGTTAAAAACCGTAATTGGACAAGAATAAGCCTAGTGGGGACGAAAATGACCTAAATGTTAATCCAATGACACAAACAAACCTATTGGATGAACAAGATTGGTCAAAACCCTAATTGGACAAGAATAACCCAAGGGTGGACGAAAATGACCTGAATGTTCATCCAATGACACAAACACACTTATAGGATGCACAAGATTGCTTAAAAACTATAATTAGACAAGAATAAGCCTAGGGAAGACAAAAATGACCTAAATGTACATCCAATGACACAAATGAACTTATTGGATGCACAATAAGTTTCAAAACCCTAATTGGACAAGAATAAGCCTTTGGAGGACGAAAATGACCTAAATGTTCATCCAATGACACAAACACACCTATTGGATGCACAAGATTACTTAAAAACCCTAATTGGACAAGAATAAGCCTAGGGAGGACGAAAATGACCTAAATGTTCATCCAATGACACAAACACACTTATTGGATGCACAAGATTACTTTAAAACCATAATTGGACAAGAATAAGCCTATAGAGGACGAAAATGACCTAAATGTTCATCCAATGACACAAACACACCTATTGGATGCACAAGATTACTTAAAAACCCTAATTGGACAAGAATAAGCCTAGGGAGGACGAAAATGACCTAAATGTTCATCCAATGACACAAACACACTTATTGGATACACAAGATTACTTTAAAACCATAATTGGACAAGAATAAGCCTATGGAGGACGAAAATGACCTAAATGTTCATCCAATGACACAAACACACCTATTGGAAGCACAAGATTACTTAAAAACCCTAATTGGACAAGAATAAGCCTAGGGAAGACGAAAATGACCTAAATGTACATCCAATGACACAAATGAACTTATTGGATGCACAAGATTGCTTAAAAACCCTAATTGGACAAGAATAAGCCTAGGGAGGACGAAAATGACCTAAATGTGCATCCAATGACACACACACACTTATTGGATGCACAAGATTGCTTTAAAACCCTAATTGGACAAGAATAAGCCTAGGGAGGACGAAAATGACCTAAATGTACATCCAATGACACAAATGAACTTATTGGATACACATGATTGGTTAAAAACCCTAATTGGACAAGAATAAGCCTATGGAGGACGAAAATGACCTAAATGTTCATCCAATGACACAAACACACCTATTGGATGCACAAGATTACTTAAAAACCCTAATTGGACAAGAATAAGCCTAGGGAGGACGAAAATGACCTAAATGTTCATCCAATGACACAAACACACCTATTGGATGCATAAGATTGCTTAAAAACTCTAATTAGACAAGAATAAGACTAGGGAGGACGAAAATGATTTAAATGTTCATCCAATGACACAAACACACTTATTGGATGCACAAGATTGCTTAAAAACCCTAATTGGACAAGAATAAGCCTAGGGAGGACGAAAATGACCTAAATGTACATCCAATGACACAAATGAACTTATTGGATGCACAAGATTGTTTAAAAACCCTAATTGGACAAGAATAAGCCTAGGGAGGACGAAAATAACCTAAATGTTCATCCAATGACACAAACACACCTATTGGATGCACAAGATTGCTTAAAAACCCTAATTAGACAAGAATAAGACTAGGGAGGACGAAAATGACCTAAATGTTCATCCAATGACACAAACACACTTATTAGATGCACAAGATTGCTTAAAAACCCTAATTGGACAAGAATAAGCCTAGGGAGGACGAAAATGACCTAAATGTACATCCAATGACACAAATGCACTTATTGGATGCACAAGATTGGTTAAAAACCCTAATTGGACAAGAATAAGCCTATGGAGGACGAAAATGACCTAAATGTTCATCCAATGACACAAACACACCTATTGGATGCACAAGATTACTTAAAAACCCTAATTGGACAAGAATAAGCCTAGGGAGGACGAAAATGACCTAAATGTTCATCCAATGAAACAAACACACCTATTGGATGCACAAGATTACTTAAAAACCCTAATTGGACAAGAATAAGCCTAGGGAAGACGAAAATGACCTAAATGTACATCCAATGACACAAATGAACTTATTGGATGCACAAGATTGGTTAAAAACCCTAATTGGACAAGAATAAGCCAATGGAGGACGAAAATGACCTAAATGTTCATCCAATGACACAAACACACTTATTGGTTGCACAAGATTACTTAAAAACCCTAATTGGACAAGAATAAGCCTAGGGAGGACGAAAATGACCTAAATGTTCTTCCAATGACACAAACACACCTATTGGATGCACAAGATTACTTAAAAACCCTAATTGGACAAGAATAACCCTAGGGAAGACGAAAATGACCTAAATGTACATCCAATGACACAAATGAACTTATTGAATGCACAAGATTTGTTAAAAACCCTAATTGGACAAGAATAACCCTTTGGAGGAAGAAAATGACCTAAATGTTCATCCAATGACACAAACACCCCTATTGGATGCACAAGATTGGTTAACAACCCTAATTGGACAAGAATAAGCCTAGTGGGGACAAAAATGACCTAAATGTTAATCCAATGACACAAACACACCTATTGGATGCACAAGATTGGTCAAAAAACCTAATTGGACAAGAATAACCCTAGGGTGGACGAAAATGACCTAAATGTTCATCCAATGACACAAACACACTTATAGGATGCACAACATTGCTTAAAAACCCAAGTTGGACAAGAATAAGCCTAGGGAAGACGAAAATGACCCAAATGTACATCCAATGACACAAATGAACCTATTGGATGCACAAGATTGGTTAAAAATCCTAATTTGACAAGAATAAGCCTATGGAGGACGAAAAAGACCTAAATGTTCATCCAATGACACAAACACACCTATTGGATGCACAAGATTGCTTAAAAACCCTAATTAGACAAGAATAAGACTTGGGAGGACGAAAATGACCTAAATGTACTTCCAATGACTCAAATGAACTTATTGGATGCACAAGATTGGTTAAAACCCCTAATTGGACAAGAATAAGCCTAGGGAGGACGAAAATGACCTAAATGTTCATCCAATGACACAAACACAACTATTGGATGCACAAGATTGCTTAAAAACCCTAATTAGAAAAGAATAAAACTAGGGAGGACGAAAATGACCTAAATGTTCATCCAATGACACAAATGAACTTATTGGATGCACAAGATTGGTTAAAAACCCTAATTGGACAAGCATAAGCCTATGGAGGACGAAAATGACCTAAATGTTCATCCAATGACACAAACACACTTATTGGATGCACAAGATTACTTAAAAACCCTAATTGGACAAGAATAAGCCAAAGGAGGACGAGAATGACCTAAATGTTCATCCAATGACACAAACACACCTATTGGATGCACAAGATTGCTTAAAAACCCTAATTAGACAAGAATAAGACTAGCGAGGACGAAAAAGACCTAATTGTTCATCCAATGACACAAACACACTTATTAGATGCACAAGATTGCTTAAAAACCCAAATTGGACTAGAATAAGCCTAGGGAGGACGAAAATAACCTAAATGTACATCCAATGACACAAATGAACTTATTGGATGCACACGATTGGTTAAAAACCCTAATTGGACAAGAATAAGCCTATGGAGGACGAAAATGACCTAAATGTTCATCCAATGACAGAAACACACCTATTGGATGCAAAAGATTACTTAAAAACCCTAATTGGAGAAGAATAAGCCTAGGGAGGACGAAATTGACCTAAATGTTCATCCAATGACACAAACACACCTATTGGATGCACAAGATTGGTTAAAAACCCTAATTGGACAAGAATAAGCCTAGGGGGGACGAAAATGACCTAAATGTTAATCCAATGACACAAACACACCTGTTGGATGCACAAGATTGCTTAAAAACCCTAATTGGACAAGAATAACCCTAGGGAAGACGAAAATCACCTAAATGTACATCCAATGACACAAATGAACTTATTGGATGCACAAGATTGGTTAAAAATCCTAATTAAACAAGAATAAGCCTATGGAGGTCGAAAATGACCTAAATGTTCATCCAATGACACAAACACACCTATTGGATGCACAAGATTGCTTAAAAACCCTAATTAGAGAAGAATAAGCCTAGTGGGGACGAAAATGACCTAAATGTTCATCCAATGACACAAACACACTTATAGGATGCACAAGATTGCTTAAAAACCCTAATTGGACAAGAATAAGCCTAGGGAAGACGAAAATGACCTAAATGTACATCCAATGACACAAACACACCTATTGGATGCACAAGACTGCTTAAAAACCCTAATTAGACAAGAATAAGACTAGCTAGGACGAAAATGACCTAAATGTCCATCCAATGACACAAACACACTTATTGGATGCACAAGATTACTTAAAAACCCTAATTGGACAATAAATAAGCCTAGGGAGGACGAAAATGACCTAAATGTTCATCCAATGACACAAACACACCTATTGGATGCAGAGGATTACTTAAAAACCCTAATTGGACAAGAATAAGCCTAGGGAAGACGAAAATGACCAAAATGTACATCCAATGACACAAATGAACTTATTGGATGCACAAGATTGGTTAAAGACCCTAATTGGACAAGAATAAGCCTATGGAGGACGAAAATGACCTAAATGTTCATCCAATGACACAAAAACCCCTATTGGATGCACAAGATAAAGTAAAAACCCTAATTGAACAAGAATAAGCCTTGGGAGGACGAAAATGACCTAAATGTTCATCCAATGACACAAACACACCTATTGGATGCACAAGATTTCTTAAAAACCCTAATTAGACAAGAATAAGACTAGGGAGGACGAAAATGACCTAAATGTTCATCCAATGACACAAACACACTTATTGGATGCACAAGATTTCTTAAAAACCCTAATTAGAAAAGAATAAGACTAGGGAGGACTAAAATGACCTAAATGTACTTCCAATGACACGAATGAACTTATTGGATGCACAAGATTGGTTAAAACCCCTAATTGGACAAGAATAAGCCTAGGGAGGACGAAAATGACCTAAATGTACTTCCAATGACACGAATGAACTTATTGGATGCACAAGATTGGTTAAAACCCCTAATTGGACAAGAATAAGCCTAGGGAGGACGAAAATGACCTAAATGTTCCTCCAATGACACAAACACACCAGTTGGATGCACAAGATTGGTCAAAAACCCTAATTGGACAAGAATAACCCTAGGGTGGTCGAAAATGACCGAAATGTTCATCCAATGACACAAACACACTTATAGGATGCACAAGATTGCTTAAAAACCCTAATTGGACAAGAATAACCCTAGGGAAGACGAAAATGACCTAAATGTACATCCAATGACACAAATGAACTTATTGGATGCACAAGATTGGTTAAAAATCCTAATTAAACAAGAATAAGCCTATGGAGGTCGAAAATGACCTAAATGTTCATCCAATGACACAAACACACCTATTGGATGCACAAGATTGCTTAAAAACCCTAATTAGAGAAGAATAAGCCTAGTGGGGACGAAAATGACCTAAATGTTCATCCAATGACACAAACACACTTATAGGATGCACAAGATTGCTTAAAAACCCTAATTGGACAAGAATAAGCCTAGGGAAGACGAAAATGACCTAAATGTACATCCAATGACACAAACACACCTATTGGATGCACAAGATTACTTAAAAACCCTAATTGGACAAGAATACGACTAGGGAGGACGAAAATGACCTAAATGTTCATCCAATGACACAAACACACCTATTGGATGCACAAGATTGGTTAACAACCCTAATTGGACAAGAATAAGCCTAGGGAGGACGAAAATGACCTAAATGTTCATCCAATGACACAAACACACCTATTGGATGCACAAGATTACTTAAAAACCCTAATTGGACAAGAATAAGCCTAGGGAAGACGAAAATGACCGAAATGTTCTTCCAATGACACAAACACACCTATTGGATGAACAAGATTGGTCAAAACCCTAATTGGACAAGAATAACCCAAGGGTGGACGAAAATGACCTGAATGTTCATCCAATGACACAAACACACTTATAGGATGCACAAGATTGCTTAAAAACTCTAATTAGACAAGAATAAGCCTAGTGAATAAGAAAATGACCTAAATGTACATCCAATGACACAAATGAACTTATTGGATGCACAAGATTGGTTAAAAGCCCTAATTGGACAAGAATAAGCCTATGGAGGACGAAACTGACCTAAATGTTTATCCAATGACACAAACACACCTAATGGATGCACAAGATTACTTAAAAACACTAATTGGACAAGAATAAGCCTAGGGAGGACGAAAATGACCTAAATGTTCATCCAATGACACAAACACACCTATTGGATGCACAAGATTACTTAAAAACCCTAATTGGACAAGAATAAGCCTAGGGAAGACGAAAATGACCTAAATGTACATCCAATGACACAAACGAACTTATTGGATGCACAAGATTGGTTAAAAACCCTAATTGGACAAGAATAAGCCTATGGAGGACGAAAATGACCTAAATGTTCATCCAATGACACAAACACACCTATTGGATGCACAAGATTACTTAAAAACCCTAATTGGACAAGAATAAGCCTAGGGAGGACGAAAATGACCTAAATGTTCATCCAATGACACAGACACACTTATTAGATGCACAAGATTGCTTAAAAACCCTAATTGGACAACAATAAGCCTAGGGAGGACTAAAATGACCTAAATGTACATCCAATGACACTAATGAACTTATTGGATGCACAAGATTGGTTAAAAACCCTAATTGGACAAGAATAAGCCTATGGAGGACGAAAATGACCTAAATGTTCATCCAATGACACAAACACACCTATTGGATGCACAAGATTACTTAAAAACCCTAATTGGACAAGAATAAGCCTAGGGAGGACGAAAATGACCTAAATGTTCATCCAATGACACAAACACACATATTAGATGCACAAGATTGCTTAAAAACCCTAATTGGACAAGAATAAGCCTAGGGAGGACGAAAATGACCTAAATGTACATCCAATGACACAAATGAACTTATTGGATGCACAAGATTGGTTAAAAACCCTAATTGGACAAGAATAAGCCTAATGAGGACGAAAATGACCTAAATGTTCATCCAATGACACAAACACACCTATTGGATGCACAAGATTACTTAAAAACCCTAATTGGACAAGAATAAGCCTAGGGAGGACGAAAATGACCTAAATGTTCATCCAATGACACAAACACACTTATTGGATACACAAGATTACTTTAAAACCATAAATGGACAAGAATAAGCCTATGGAGGACGAAAATGACCTAAATGTTCATCCAATGACACAAACACACCTATTGGATGCACAAGATTACTTAAAAACCCTAATTGGACAAGAATAAGCCTAGGGAGGACGAAAATGACCTAAATGTTCATCCAATGACACAAACACACTTATTAGATGCACAAGATTGCTTAAAAACCCTAATTGGAAAGAATAAGCCTAGGGAGGATGAAAATGACCTAAATGTACATCCAATGACACAAATGAACTTATTGGATGCACAAGATTGGTTAAAAACCCTAATTGGACAAGAATAAGCCTATGGAGGACGAAAATGACCTAAATGTTCATCCAATGACACAAACACACCTATTGGATGCACAAGATTACTTAAAAACACTAATTGGACAAGAATAAGCCTAGGGAGGACGAAAATGACCTAAATGTTCATCCAATGACACAAACACACCTATTGGATGCACAAGATTACTTAAAAACCCTAATTGGACAAGAATAAGCCTAGGGAAGACGAAAATGACCGAAATGTTCTTCCAATGACACAAACACACCTATTGGATGAACAAGATTGGTCAAAACCCTAATTGGACAAGAATAACCCAAGGGTGGACGAAAATGACCTGAATGTTCATCCAATGACACAAACACACTTATAGGATGCACAAGATTGCTTAAAAACTCTAATTAGACAAGAATAAGCCTAGTGAATACGAAAATGACCTAAATGTACATCCAATGACACAAATGAACTTATTGGATGCACAAGATTGGTTAAAAGCCCTAATTGGACAAGAATAAGCCTATGGAGGACGAAAATGACCTAAATGTTTATCCAATGACACAAACACACCTATTGGATGCACAAGATTACTTAAAAACCCTAATTGGACAAGAATAAGCCTAGGGAGGACGAAAATGACCTAAATGTTCATCCAATGACACAAACACACCTATTGGATGAACAAGATTACTTAAAAACCCTAATTGGACAAGAATAAGCCTAGGGAAGACGAAAATGACCTAAATGTACATCCGATGACACAAATGAACTTATTGGATGCACAAGATTGGTTAAAAACCCTAATTGGACAAGAATAAGCCTTTGGAGGACGAAAATGAACTAAATGTTCTTCCAATGACACAAACACACCTATTGGATGCACAAGATTGGTTAAAAACCGTAATTGGACAAGAATAAGCCTAGTGGGGACGAAAATGACCTAAATGTTAATCCAATGACACAAACAAACCTATTGGATGAACAAGATTGGTCAAAACCCTAATTGGACAAGAATAACCCAAGGGTGGACGAAAATGACCTGAATGTTCATCCAATGACACAAACACACTTATAGGATGCACAAGATTGCTTAAAAACTATAATTAGACAAGAATAAGCCTAGGGAAGACAAAAATGACCTAAATGTACATCCAATGACACAAATGAACTTATTGGATGCACAATAAGTTTCAAAACCCTAATTGGACAAGAATAAGCCTTTGGAGGACGAAAATGACCTAAATGTTCATCCAATGACACAAACACACCTATTGGATGCACAAGATTACTTAAAAACCCTAATTGGACAAGAATAAGCCTAGGGAGGACGAAAATGACCTAAATGTTCATCCAATGACACAAACACACTTATTGGATGCACAAGATTACTTTAAAACCATAATTGGACAAGAATAAGCCTATAGAGGACGAAAATGACCTAAATGTTCATCCAATGACACAAACACACCTATTGGATGCACAAGATTACTTAAAAACCCTAATTGGACAAGAATAAGCCTAGGGAGGACGAAAATGACCTAAATGTTCATCCAATGACACAAACACACTTATTGGATACACAAGATTACTTTAAAACCATAATTGGACAAGAATAAGCCTATGGAGGACGAAAATGACCTAAATGTTCATCCAATGACACAAACACACCTATTGGATGCACAAAATTACTTAAAAACCCTAATTGGACAAGAATAAGCCTTGGGAGGACGAAAATGACCTAAATGTACATCCAATGACACAAATGAACTTATTGGATGCACAAGATTGGTTAAAAACCCTAATTGGACAAGAATAAGCCTATGGAGGACGAAAATGACCTAAATGTTCATCCAATGACACAAAAACACCTATTGGATGCACAAGATTGGTTAAAAACCCTAATTGGACAAGAATAAGCCTAGGGAGGACGAAAATGACCTAAATGTTCATCCAATGACACAAACACACCTATTAGATGCACAAGATTGGTTAGAAACCCTAATTGGACAAGAATAAGCCTAGGAAGGACGAAAATGACCTAAATGTTAATCCAATGACACAAATGAACTTATTGGATGCACAAGATTGGTTAAAAACCCTAATTGGACAAGAATAAGCATAGGGAGGACGAAAATGACCTAAATGTTCATCCAATGACACAAACCCACATATTGGATGCACAAGATTGCTTAAAACCCTAATTGGACAAGAATAAGCCTAGGGAGGACGAAAATGACCTAAATGTTCCTCCAATGACACAAACACACCTATTGGATGCACAAGATTGGTTAAAAACCCTAATTGGACAAGAATAAGCCTAGGGAGGACGAAAATGACCTAAATGTCCGTCCAATGACACAAACACACCTATTGGATGCACAAGATTGGTTAAAAACCCTAATTGGACAAGAATAAGCCTAGGGAGGACGAAAATGACCTAAATGTTCATCCAATGACACAAATGAACTTATTGGATGCACAAGATTGGTTAAAAACCCTAATTGGACAAGCATAAGCCTATGGAGGACGAAAATGACCTAAATGTTCATCCAATGACACAAACACACCTATTGGATGCACAAGATTGCTTAAAAACCCTAATTAGACAAGAATAAGACTTGGGAGGACGAAAATGACCTAAATGTACTTCCAATGACTCAAATGAACTTATTGGATGCACAAGATTGGTTAAAACCCCTAATTGGACAAGAATAAGCCTAGGGAGGACGAAAATGACCTAAATGTTCATCCAATGACACAAACACAACTATTGGATGCACAAGATTGCTTAAAAACCCTAATTAGAAAAGAATAAAACTAGGGAGGACGAAAATGACCTAAATGTTCATCCAATGACACAAATGAACTTATTGGATGCACAAGATTGGTTAAAAACCCTAATTGGACAAGCATAAGCCTATGGAGGACGAAAATGACCTAAATGTTCATCCAATGACACAAACACACTTATTGGATGCACAAGATTACTTAAAAACCCTAATTGGACAAGAATAAGCCAAAGGAGGACGAGAATGACCTAAATGTTCATCCAATGACACAAACACACCTATTGGATGCACAAGATTGCTTAAAAACCCTAATTAGACAAGAATAAGACTAGCGAGGACGAAAAAGACCTAAATGTTCATCCAATGACACAAACACACTTATTAGATGCACAAGATTGCTTAAAAACCCAAATTGGACAAGAATAAGCCTAGGGAGGACGAAAATAACCTAAATGTACATCCAATGACACAAATGAACTTATTGGATGCACACGATTGGTTAAAAACCCTAATTGGACAAGAATAAGCCTATGGAGGACGAAAATGACCTAACTGTTCATCCAATGACAGAAACACACCTATTGGATGCAAAAGATTACTTAAAAACCCTAATTGGACAAGAATAAGCCTAGGGAGGACGAAATTGACCTAAATGTTCATCCAATGACACAAACACACCTATTGGATGCACAAGATTGGTTAAAAACCCTAATTGGACAAGAATAAGCCTAGGGGGGACGAAAATGACCTAAATGTTAATCCAATGACACAAACACACCTATTGGATGCACAAGATTGCTTAAAAACCCTAATTAGAGAAGAATAACCCTAGGGTGGTCGAAAATGACCGAAATGTTCATCCAATGACACAAACACACTTATAGGATGCACAAGATTGCTTAAAAACCCTAATTGGAAAAGAATAACCCTAGGGAAGACGAAAATGACCTAAATGTACATCCAATGACACAAATGAACTTATTGGATGCACAAGATTGGTTAAAAATCCTAATTGGACAAGAATAAGCCTATGGAGGACGAAAATGACCTAAATGTTCATCCAATGACCCAAACACACCTATTGGATGCACAAGATTGCTTAAAAACCCTAATTAGAGAAGAATAAGCCTAGTGGGGACGAAAATGACCTAAATGTTCATCCAATGACACAAACACACTTATAGGATGCACAAGATTGCTTAAAACCCCTAATTGGACAAGAATAAGCCTAGGGAAGACGAAAATGACCTAAATATACATCCAATGACACAAATGAACTTATTGGATGCACAAGATTGGTTAAAAACCCTAATTGGACAAGAATAAGCCAATGGAGGACGAAAATGACCTAAATGTTCATCCAATGACACAAACACACTTATTGGTTGCACAAGATTACTTAAAAACCCTAATTGGACAAGAATAAGCCTAGGGAGGACGAAAATGACCTAAATGTTCTTCCAATGACACAAACACACCTATTGGATGCACAAGATTACTTAAAAACCCTAATTGGACAAGAATAACCCTAGGGAAGACGAAAATGACCTAAATGTACATCCAATGACACAAATGAACTTATTGAATGCACAAGATTTGTTAAAAACCCTAATTGGACAAGAATAACCCTTTGGAGGAAGAAAATGACCTAAATGTTCATCCAATGACACAAACACCCCTATTGGATGCACAAGATTGGTTAACAACCCTAATTGGACAAGAATAAGCCTAGTGGGGACAAAAA
This sequence comes from Cicer pinnatifidum, assembly GCA_037974775.1. NCBI lineage: Eukaryota > Viridiplantae > Streptophyta > Magnoliopsida > Fabales > Fabaceae > Cicer > Cicer pinnatifidum. Next base: position 34,034,726 of record JBBPBR010000004.1, on the reverse strand, counting down.
TGACCTAAATGTTAATCCAATGACACAAACACACCTATTGGATGCACAAGATTGGTCAAAAAACCTAATTGGACAAGAATAACCCTAGGGTGGACGAAAATGACCTAAATGTTCATCCAATGACACAAAAACACTTATAGGATGCACAAGATTGCTTAAAAACCCAAGTTGGACAAGAATAAGCCTAGGGAAGACGAAAATGACCCAAATGTACATCCAATGACACAAATGAACCTATTGGATGCACAAGATTAGTTAAAAATCCTAATTTGACAAGAATAAGCCTATGGAGGACGAAAAAGACCTAAATGTTCATCCAATGACACAAACACAACTATTGGATGCACAAGATTGCTTAAAAACCCTAATTAGAAAAGAATAAGACTAGGGAGGACGAAAATGACCTAAATGTTCATCCAATGACACAAATGAACTTATTGGATGCACAAGATTGGTTAAAAACCCTAATTGGACAAGCATAAGCCTATGGAGGACGAAAATGACCTAAATGTTCATCCAATGACACAAACACACTTATTGGATGCACAAGATTACTTAAAAACCCTAATTGGACAAGAATAAGCCAAAGGAGGACGAGGATGACCTAAATGTTCATCCAATGACACAACCACACCTATTGGATCCACAAGATTGCTTAAAAACCCTAATTAGACAAGAATAAGACTAGCGAGGACGAAAAAGACCTAAATGTTCATCCAATGACACAAACACACTTATTAGATGCACAAGATTGCTTAAAAACCCAAATTGGACAAGAATAAGCCTAGGGAGGACGAAAATAACCTAAATGTACATCCAATGACACAAATGAACTTATTGGATGCACACGATTGGTTAAAAACCCTAATTGGACAAGAATAAGCCTATGGAGGACGAAAATGACCTAAATGTTCATCCAATGACAGAAACACACCTATTGGATGCAAAAGATTACTTAAAAACCCTAATTGGACAAGAATAAGCCTAGGGAGGACGAAATTGACCTAAATGTTCATCCAATGACACAAACACACCTATTGGATGCACAAGATTGGTTAAAAACCCTAATTGGACAAGAATAAGCCTAGGGGGGACGAAAATGACCTAAATGTTAATCCAATGACACAAACACACCTGTTGGATGCACAAGATTGGTCAAAAACCCTAATTGGACAAGAATAACCCTAGGGTGGTCGAAAATGACCGAAATGTTCATCCAATGACACAAACACACTTATAGGATGCACAAGATTGCTTAAAAACCCTAATTGGAAAAGAATAACCCTAGGGAAGACGAAAATGACCTAAATGTACATCCAATGACACAAATGAACTTATTGGATGCACAAGATTGGTTAAAAATCCTAATTGGACAAGAATAAGCCTATGGAGGACGAAAATGACCTAAATGTTCATCCAATGACCCAAACACACCTATTGGATGCACAAGATTGCTTAAAAACCCTAATTAGAGAAGAATAAGCCTAGTGGGGACGAAAATGACCTAAATGTTCATCCAATGACACAAACACACTTATAGGATGCACAAGATTGCTTAAAACCCCTAATTGGACAAGAATAAGCCTAGGGAAGACGAAAATGACCTAAACGTACATCCAATGACACAAACACACCTATTGGATGCACAAGATTGCTTAAAAACCCTAATTAGACAAGAATAAGACTAGCTAGGACGAAAATGACCTAAATGTCCATCCAATGACACAAACACACTTATTGGATGCACAAGATTACTTAAAAACCCTAATTGGACAAGAATAAGCCTAGGGAGGACGAAAATGACCTAAATGTTCATCCAATGACACAAACACACCTATTGGATGCAGAGGATTACTTAAAAACCCTAATTGGACAAGAATAAGCCTAGGGAAGACGAAAATGACCTAAATGTACATCCAATGACACAAATGAACTTATTGGATGCACAAGATTGGTTAAAAACCCTAATTGGACAAGAATAAGCCTATGGAGGACGAAAATGACCTAAATGTTCATCCAATGACACAAAAACCCCTATTGGATGCACAAGATAAAGTAAAAATCCTAATTGAACAAGAATAAGCCTAGGGAGGACGAAAATGACCTAAATGTTCATCCAATGACACAAACACACCTATTGGATGCACAAGATTTCTTAAAAACCTTAATTAGACAAGAATAAGACTAGGGAGGACGAAAATGACCTAAATGTTCATCCAATGACACAAACACACTTATTGGATGCACAAGATTTCTTAAAAACCCTAATTAGAAAAGAATAAGACTAGGGAGGACTAAAATGACCTAAATGTACTTCCAATGACACGAATGAACTTATTGGATGCACAAGATTGGTTAAAACCCCTAATTGGACAAGAATAAGCCTAGGGAGGACGAAAACGACCTAAATGTACTTCCAATGACACGAATGAACTTATTGGATGCACAAGATTGGTTAAAACCCTTAATTGGACAAGAATAAGCCTAGGGAGGACGAAAATGACCTAAATGTTCCTCCAATGACACAAACACACTTATTGGATGCACCAGATTGCTTAAAAACCCTAATTAGAAAAGAATAAGACTAGGGAGGACTAAAATGACCTAAATGTTCATCCAATGACACAAATGAACTTAATGGATGCACAAGATTGGTTAAAAACCCTAATTGGACAAGAATAAGCCTATGGAGGACGAAAATGACCTAAATGTTCATCCAATGACACAAACACACCTATTGGATGCACCAGATTACTTAAAAACCCTAATTGGACAAGAATAAGCCTAGGGAGGACGAAAATGACCTAAATGTTCATCCAATGACACAAACACACCTATTGGATGCACAAGATTACTTAAAACCCCTAATTAGACAAGAATAAGACTAGGGAGGACAAAAATGACCTAAATGTTCATCCAATGACACAAACATACTTATCGGATGCACAAGATTTCTTAAAAACCCTAATTGGACAAGAGTAAGCCTAGGGAGGACGAAAATGACCTAAATGTACTTCCAATGACACAAATGAACTTATTGGATGCATAAGATTGGTTAAATCCCCTAATTGGACAAGAATAAGCCTAGAGAGGACGAAAATGACCTAAATGTTCATCCAATGACACAAACACACCTATTGGATGCACAAGATTGCTTAAAAACCCTAATTAGAAAAGAATAAGACTAGGGAGGACGAAAATGACCTAAATGTTCATCCAATGACACAAATGAACTTATTGGATGCACAAGATTAGTTAGAAACCCTAATTGGACAAGAATAAGCCTATGGAGGACGAAAATGACCTAAATGTTCATCCAATGACCCAAACACACTTATTGGATGCACAAGATTACTTAAAAAACCCTAATTGGACAAGAATAAGCCTAGGGAGGACGAGAATGACCTAAATGTTCATCCAATGACACAAACACACTTATTGGATGCACCAGATTGCTTAAAAACCTTTATTAGAAAACAATAAGACTAGGGAGGACTAGAATGACCTAAATGTTCATCCAATGACACAAATGAACTTATTGGATGCACAAGATTGGTTAAAAACCCTAATTGGACAAGAATAAGCCTATGGAGGACGAAAATGACCTAAATGTTCATCCAATGACACAAACACACCTATTGGATGCACAAGATTACTTAAAAACCCTAATTGGACAAGAATAAGCCTAGGGAGGACGAAAATGACCTAAATGTTCATCCAATGACACAAACACACCTATTGGATGCACAAGATTGCTTTAAAACCCTAATTAGACAAGAATAAGACTAGGGAGGACGAAAATGACCTCAATGTTCATCCAATGACACAAACACACTTATTGGATGCACAAGATTTCTTAAAAACCCTAATTGGACAAGAATAAGCCTAGGGAAGACGAAAATGACCTAAATGTACATCCAATGACACAAATGAACTTATTGGAGGCACAAGATTGGTTAAAAACCCTAATTGGACAAGAATAAGCCAATGGAGGACGAAAATGAGCTAAATGTTCATCCAATGACACAAACACACTTATTGGTTGCACAAGATTACTTAAAAACCCTAATTGGACAAGAATAAGCCTAAGGAGGACGAGAATAACCTAAATGTTCATCCAATGAAACAAACACACCTATTGGATCCACAAGATTACTTAAAAACCCTAATTGTACAAGAATAAGCCTAGGGAAGCGAAAATGACCTAAATATACATCCAATGTTACAAATGAACTTATTGGATGCAGAAGATTGGTTAAAAACCCTAATTGGACAAGAATAAGCCTATGGAGGACGAAAATGACCTAAATGTTCATCCAATGACACAAACACACCTATTGGATGCACATGATTACTTAAAAACCCTAATTGGACAAGAATAAGCCTAGGGAGGACGAAAATGACCTAAATGTTCATCCAATGACACAAACACACCTATTGGATGCACAAGATTACTTAAAAACCCTAATTGGACAAGAATAAGCTTAGGGAGGACGAAAATGACCTAAATGTACATCCAATGACACAAACACACCTATTGGATGCACAAGATTACTTAAAAACCCTAATTGGACAAGAATAAGCCTAGGGAAGACGAAAATAACCTAAATGTACATCCAATGACACAAATGAACTTATTGAATGCACATGATTGGTTAAAAACCCTAATTGGACAAGAATAAGCCTTTGGAGGATGAAAATGACCTAAATGCTCATCCAATGACACAAACACCCCTATTGGATGCACAAGATTGGTTAAAAACCCTAATTGGACAAGAATAAGCTTAGTGGGGACAAAAATGACCTAAATGTTAATCCAATGACACAAACACGCCTATTGGATGCACAAGATTGGTCAAAAATCCTAATTGGACATGAATAACCCTAGGGTGGACGAAAATGACCTAAATGTTTATCCAATGACACAAACACAGTTATAGGATGCACAAGATTGCTTAAAAACCCTAATTGGACAAGAATAAGCCTAGGGAAGACGAAAATGACCTAAATGTACATCCAATGACACAAATGAACTTATTGGATGCACAAGATTGGTTAAAAACCTTAATTGGACAAGAATAAGCCAATGGAGGACGAAAATGACCTAAATGTTCATCCAATGACACAAACACACCTATTGGATGCACAAGATTACTTAAAAACCCTAATTAGACAAGAATAAGACTAGGGAGGACAAAAATGACCTAAATGTTCATCCAATGACACAAACATACTTATCTGATGCACAAGATTTCTTAAAAACCCTAATTGGACAAGAGTAAGCCTAGGGAGGACGAAAATGACCTAAATGTACTTCCAATGACACAAATGAACTTATTGGATGCACAAGATTTGTTAAAACCCCTAATTGGACAAGAATAAGCCTAGAGAGGACGAAAATGACCTAAATGTTCATCCAATGACACAAACACACCTATTGGATGCACAAGATTGCTTAAAAACCCTAATTAGAAAAGAATAAGACTAGGGAGGACGAAAATGACCTAAATGTTCATCCAATGACACAAATGAACTTATTGGATGCACAAGATTAGTTAGAAACCCTGATTGGACAAGAATAAGCCTATGGAGGACGAAAATGACCTAAATGTTCATCCAATGACACAAACACACTTATTGGATGCACAAGATTACTTAAAAACCCTAATTGGACAAGAATAAGCCTAGGGAGGACGAGAATGACCTAAATGTTCATCCAATGACACAAACACACATGTTGGATGCACAAGATTACTTAATAACCCTAATTAGACAAGAATAAGACTAGGGAGGACGAAAATTACCTAAATGTTCATCCAATGACACAAACACACTTATTGGATGCACCAGATTGCTTAAAAACCCTAATTAGAAAAGAATAAGACTAGGGAGGACTAAAATGACCTAAATGTTCATCCAATGACACAAATGAACTTATTGGAAGCACAAGATTGGTTAAAAACCCTAATTGGACAAGAATAAGCCTATGGAGGACGAAAATGACCTAAATGTTCATCCAATGACACAAACACACCTATTGGATGCACAAGATTACTTAAAAACCCTAATTGGACAAGAATAAGCCTAGGGAGGACGAAAATGACCTAAATGTACATCCAATGACACAAACACACCTATTCGATGCACAAGATTGCTTTAAAACCCTAATTAAACAAGAATAAGACCAGGGAGGACGAAAATGACCTCAATGTTCATCCAATGACACAAACACACTTATTGGATGCACAAGATTTCTTAAAAACCCTAATTGGACAAGAATAAGCCTAAGGAAGACGAAAATGACCTAAATGTACATCCAATGACACAAATGAACTTATTGGAGGCACAAGATTGGTTAAAAACCTTAATTGGACAAGAATAAGCCAATGGAGGACGAAAATGAGCTAAATGTTTATCCAATGACACAAACACACTTATTGGATCCACAAGATTACTTAAAAACCCTAATTGTACAAGAATAAGCCTAGGGAAGCGAAAATGACCTAAATATACATCCAATGTTACAAATGAACTTATTGGATGCAGAAGATTGGTTAAAAACCCTAATTGGACAAGAATAAGCCTATGGAGGACGAAAATGACCTAAATGTTCATCGAATGACACAAACACACCTATTGGATGCACATGATTACTTAAAAACCCTAATTGGACAAGAATAAGCCTAGGGAGGACGAAAATGACCTAAATGTTCATCCAATGACACAAACACACCTATTGGATGCACAAGATTACTTAAAAACCCTAATTGGACAAGAATAAGCTTAGGGAGGACGAAAATGACCTAAATGTTCATCCAATGACACAAACACACCTATTGGATGCACAAGATTACTTAAAAACCCTAATTGGACAAGAATAAGCCTAGGGAAGACGAAAATAACCTAAATGTACATCCAATGACACAAATGAACTTATTGAATGCACAAGATTAGTTAAAAACCCTAATTGGACAAGAATAAGCCTTTGGAGGATGAAAATGACCTAAATGCTCATCCAATGACACAAACACCCCTATTGGATGCACAAGATTGGTTAAAAACCCTAATTGGACAAGAATAAGCTTAGTGGGGACAAAAATGACCTAAATGTTAATCCAATGACACAAACAAACCTATTGGATGCACAAGATTGGTCAAAAATCCTAATTGGACAAGAATAACCCTAGGGTGGACGAAAATGACCTAAATGTTTATCCAATGACACAAACACACTTATAGGATGCACAAGATTGCTTAAAAACCCCAATTGGACAAGAATAAGCCTAGGGAAGACGAAAATGACCTAAATGTACATCCAATGACACAAATGAACTTATTGGATGCACAAGATTGGTTAAAAACCTTAATTGGACAAGAATAAGCCAATGGAGGACGAAAATGACCTAAATGTTCATCCAATGACACAAACACACTTATTGGTTGCACAAGATTACTTAAAAACCCTAATTGGACAAGAATAAGCCTATGGAGGACGAGAATAACCTAAATGTTCATCCAATGACACAAACACACCTATTGGATCCACAAGATTACTTAAAAACCCTAATTGGACAAGAATAAGCCTAGGGAAGCGAAAATGACCTAAAAATACATCCAATGACACAAATGAACTTATTGGATGCAGAAGATTGGTTAAAAACCCTAATTGGACAAGAATAAGCCTATGGAGGACGAAAATGACCTAAATGTTCATCCAATGACACAAACACACCTATTGGATGCACAAGATTACTTAAAACCCCTAATTGGATAAGAATAAGCCTAGGGAGGACGAAAATGGCCTAAATGTTCTTCCAATGACACAAACACACCTATTGGATGCACAAGATTACTTAAAAACCCTAATTGGACAAGAATAACATTAGGGAAGACGAAAATGACCTAAATGTACATCCAATGACACAAATGAACTTATTGAATGCACAAGATTGGTTAAAAACCTTAATTGGACAAGAATAACCCTTTGGAGGATGAAAATGACCTAAATGTTCATCCAATGACACAAACACCCGTATTGGATGCACAAGATTGGTTAAAAACCCTAATTGGACAACAATAAGCCTAGTGGGGACAAAAATGACCTAAATGTTAATCCAATGACACAAACACACCTATTGGATGCACAAGATTGGTCAAAAATCCTAATTGGACAAGAATAACCCTAGGGTGGACGAAAATGACCTAAATGTTCATCCAATGACACAAACACACTTATAGGATGCACAAGATTGCTTAAAAACCCTAGTTGGACAAGAATAAGCCTAGAGAAGACGAAAATGACCTAAATGTTCATCCAATGACACAAACACACTTATTAGATGCACAAGATTGTTTAAAAACCCAAATTGGACAAGAATAAGCCTAGGGAGGACGAAAATGACCTAAATGTACATCCAATGACACAAATGAACTTATTGGATGCACAAGATTGGTTAAAAATCCTAATTGGACAAGAATAAGCCTATGGAGGACGAAAATGACCTAAATGTTCATCCAATGACACAAACACACCTATTGGATGCACAAGATTGCTTAAAAACCCTAATTAGACAAGAATAAGCCTAGTGGGGACGAAAATGACCTAAATGTTAATCCAATGACACAAACACACCTATTGGACGCATAAGATTGGTCAAAAACCCTAATTGGACAAGAATAACCCTAGGGTGGACGAAAATGACCTAAATGTTCATCCAATGACACAAACACACCTATTGGATGCACAAGATTGGTTAAAAACCCTAATTTGTAAAGAATCAGCCTATGGAGGACGAAAATGACCTAAATGTTCATCTAATGACACAAACACACCTATTGGATGCACAAGATTGGTTAAAAACCCTAATTAGACAAGAATAAGACTAGGGAGGACGAAAGTGACCTAAATGTTCATCCAATGACACAAACACACCCATTGGATTGACAAGATTGCTTAAAAACCCTAATTAGACAAGAATAAGACTAGCGAGGAAGAAAAAGACCTAAATGTTCATCCAATGACACAAACACACTTATTGGATGCACAAGATTGCTTAAAAACCCTAATTTGTAAAGAATCAGCCTATGGAGGACGAAAATGACCTAAATGTTCATCTAATGACACAAACACACCTATTGGATGCACAAGATTGGTTAAAAACCCTAATTAGACAAGAATAAGCCTAGTGGGGACAAAAATGACCTAAATGTTAATCCAATGACACAAACACACCTATTGGACGAACAAGATTGGTCAAAAATCCTAATTGGACAAGAATAACCCGAGGGTGGACGAAAATGACCTAAATGTTCATCCAATGACACAAACACACTTATAGGATGCACAAGATTGCTTAAAAACCCTAGTTGGACAAGAATAAGCCTAGGAAAGACGAAAATGACCTAAATGTACATCCAATGACACAAATGAAATTATTGGATGCACAAGATTGGTTAAAAATCCTAATTGGACAAGAAAAAGCCTATGGAGGACGAAAATGACCTAAATGTTCGTCCAATGACACAAACACACTATTGGACGCACAAGATTGGTCAAAAATCCTAATTGGACAAGAATAAGCCTAGGGAGGACGAAAATGACCGAAATGTTCATCCAATGACACAAACACACTTATTAGATGCACAAGATTGCTTAAAAACCCTAATTGGACAAGAATAAGCCTAGGGAAGACGAAAATGACCTAAATGTACATCCAATGACACAAATGAACTTATTGAATGCACAAAATTGGTTAAAAACCCTAATTGAACAAGAATAAGCCTTTGGAGGAAGAAAATGACCTAAATGTTCATCCAATGACACAAACTCACCTATTGGATGCACAAGATTGCTTAAAAACCCTAATTAGACAAGAATAAGCCTAGTGGGGACGAAAATGACCTAAATGTTAATCCAATGACACAAACACACCTATTGGATGCATAAGATTGGTCAAAAACCCTTATTGGACAAGAATAACCCTAGGGTGGACGAAAATGACCTAAATGTTCATCCAATGACACAAACACACATATTGGATGCACAAGATTGGTTAAAAACCCTAATTTGTAAAGAATCAGCCTATGGAGGACGAAAATGACCTAAATGTTCATCCAATGACACAAACACACCTATTGGACGCACAAGATTGGTTAAAAACCCTAATTAGACAAGAATAAGACTAGGGAGGACGAAAATGACCTAAATGTTCATCCAATGACACAAACACACTTATTAGATGCACACGATTGCTTAAAAACCCTAATTGGACAACAATTAGCCTAGGGAAGACGAAAATGACCTAAATGTACATCTAATGACACAAATGAACTTATTGAATGCACAAAATTGGTTAAAAACCCTAATTGGACAAGAATAAGCCTATGGAGGAAGAAAATGACCTAAATGTTCATCCAATGACACAAACACCCCTATTGGATGCACAAGATTTGTTAAAAACCCTAATTGGACAAGAATAAGCCTAGTGGGGACAAAAATGACCTAAATGTTCATCCAATGACACAAACACACATATTGGACGCACAAGATTGGTTAAAAACCCTAATTTGTAAGGAATCAGCCTATGGAGGACGAAAATGACCTAAATGTTCATCTAATGACACAAACACACCTATTGGATGCAAATGATTGGTTAAAAACCCTAATTGGACAAGAATAAGCCTTTGGAGGAAGAAAATGACCTAAATGTTCATCCAATGACACAAACACCCCTATTGGATGCACAAGATTTGTTAAAAACCCTAATTGGACAAGAATAAGCCTAGTGGGGACAAAAATGACCTAAATGTTAATCCAATGACACAAACACACCTATTGGACGCACAAGATTGGTCAAAAATCCTAATTGGACAAGAACAACCCTAGGGTGGACGAAAATGACCGAAATGTTCATCCAATGACACAAACACACTTATAGGATGCACAAGATTGCTTAAAAACCCTAATTGGACAAGAATAAGCCTAGGGAAGACGAAAATGACCTCAATGTACATCCAATGACACAAATGAACTTATTGGATGCACAAGATTGGTTAAAAATCCTAATTGGACAAGAATAAGCCTATGGAGGACGAAAATGACCTAAATGTTCATCCAATGACACAAACTCACCTATTGGATGCAAGAGATTGCTTAAAAACCCTAATTAGACAAGAATAAGCCTAGTGGGGACGAAAATGACCTAAATGTTAATCCAATGACACAAACACACCTATTGGATGCATAAGATTGGTCAAAAACCCTAATTGGACAAGAATAACCCTAGGGTGGACGAAAATGACCTAAATGTTCATCCAATGACACAAACACACCTATTGGATGCACAAGATTGGTTAAAAACCCTAATTTGTAAAGAATCAGCCTATGGAGGACGAAAATGACCTAAATGTTCATCTAATGACACAAACACACCTATTGGATGCAAATGATTGGTTAAAAACCCTAATTAGACCAGAATAAGACTAGGGAGGACTAAAGTGACCTAAATGTTCATCCAATGACACAAACACACCTATTGGATGCACAAGATTGCTTAAAAACCCTAATTAGACAAGAATAAGACTAGCGAGGAAGAAAAAGACCTAAATGTTCATCCAATGACACAAACACACTTATTAGATGCACAAGATTGCTTAAAAACCCAAATTGGACAAGAATAAGCCTAGGGAGGACGAAAATGACGTAAATGTACATCCAATGACACAAATGAACTTATTGGATGCACACGATCGGTTAAAAACCCTAATTGGACAAGAATAAGCCTATGGAGGACGAAAATGACCTAAATGTTCATCCAATGACACAAACTCACCTATTGGATGCACAAGATTGATTAAAAACCCTAATTAGACAAGAATAAGCCTAGTGGGGACGAAAATGACCTAAATGTTAATCCAATGACACAAACACACCTATTGGATGCATAAGATTGGTCAAAAACCCTTATTGGACAAGAATAACCCTAGGGTGGACGAAAATGACCTAAATGTTCATCCAATGACACAAACACACATATTGGATGCACAAGATTGGTTAAAAACCCTAATTTGTAAAGAATCAGCCTATGGAGGACGAAAATGACCTAAATGTTCATCCAATGACACAAACACACCTATTGGACGCACAAGATTGGTTAAAAACCCTAATTAGACAAGAATAAGACTAGGGAGCACGAAAATGACCTAAATGTTCATCCAATGACACAAACACACTTATTAGATGCACAAGATTGCTTAAAAACCCTAATTGGACAAGAATAAGCCTAGGGATGACGAAAATGACCTAAATGTACATCTAATGACACAAATGAACTTATTGAATGCACAAAATTGGTTAAAAACCCTAATTGGACAAGAATAAGCCTTTGGAGGAAGAAAATGACCTAAATGTTCATCCAATGACACAAACACCCCTATTGGATGCACAAGATTTGTTAAAAACCCTAATTGGACAAGAATAAGCCTAGTGGGGACAAAAATGACCTAAATGTTAATCCAATGACACAAACACACCTATTGGACGCACAAGATTGGTCAAAAATCCTAATTGGACAAGAATAACCCTAGGGTGGACGAAAATGACCGAAATGTTCATCCAATGACACAAACACACTTATAGGATGCAAAAGATTGCTTAAAAACCCTAATTGGACAAGAATAAGCCTAGGGAAGACGAAAATGACGTAAATGTACATCCAATGACACAAATGAACTTATTGGATGCACAGGATTGGTTAAAAATCCTAATTGGACAAGAATAAGCCTATGGAGGACAAAAATGACCTAAATGTTCATCCAATGACACAAACTCACCTATTGGATGCACAAGTTTGCTTAAAAACCCTAATTAGACAAGAATAAGCCTAGTGGGGACGAAAATGACCTAAATGTTAATCCAATGACACAAACACACCTATTGGATGCATAAGATTGGTCAAAAACCCTAATTGGACAAGAATAACCCTAGGGTGGACGAAAATGACCTAAATGTTCATCCAATGACACAAACACACCTATTGGATGCACAAAATTGGTTAAAAACCCTAATTTGTAAAGAATCAGCCTATGGAGGACGAAAATGACCTAAATGTTCATCTAATGACACAAACACACCTATTGGATGCAAATGATTGGTTAAAAACCCTAATTAGACAAGAATAAGACTAGGGAGGACGAAAGTGACCTAAATGTTCATCCAATGACACAAACACACCTATTGGATGCACAAGACTGCTTAAAAACCCTAATTAGACAAGAATAAGACTAGCGAGGAAGAAAAAGACCTAAATGTTCATCCAATGACACAAACACACTTATTAGATGCACAAGATTGCTTAAAAACCCAAATTGGACAAGAATAAGCCTAGGGAGGACGAAAATGACCTAAATGTACATCCAATGACACAAATGAACTTATTGGATGCACACGATTGGTTAAAAACCCTAATTGGACCAGAATAAGCCTATGGAGGACGAAAATGACCTAAATGTTCATCCAATGACACAAACACCCCTATTGGATGCACAAGATTGGTTAAAAAACCTAATTGGACAAGAATAAGCCTAGTGGGGACAAAAATGACCTAAATGTTAATCCAATGACACAAACACACCTATTGGACGCACAAGATTGGTCAAAAATCCTAATTAGACAAGAATAACCCTAGGGTGGACGAAAATACTTATTGGATGCACAAGATTACTTAAAAACCCTAATTGGACAAGAATAAGCCTAGGGAGGACGAGAATGACCTAAATGTTCATCCAATGACACAAACACACCTATTGGATGCACAAGATTACTTAAAAACCCTAATTAGACAAGAATAAGACTAGGGAGGACGAAAATGACCTAAATGTTCATCTAATGACACAAGCAGACCTATTGGATGCACAAGATTGCTTAAAAACCCTAATTAGACAAGAATAAGACTAGGGAGGACGAAAATGACCTAAATGTTCATCCAATGACACAAACACACTTATTAGATGCACAAGATTGCTTAAAAACCCTAATTGGACAAGAATAAGCCTAGGGAGGACGAGAATGACCTAAATGTTAATCCCATGACACAAACACACCTATTGGATGCATAAGATTGGTCAAAAACCCTTATTGGACAAGAATAACCCTAGGGTAGACGAAAATGACCTAAATGTTCATCCAATGACACAAACACACATATTGGATGCACAAGATTGGTTAAAAACCCTAATTTGAAAAGAATCAGCCTATGGAGGACGAAAATGACCTAAATGTTCATCCAATGACACAAACACACCTATTGGACGCACAAGATTGGTTAAAAACCCTAATTAGACAAGAATAAGACTAGGGAGGACGAAAATGACCTAAATGTTCATCCAATGACACAAACACACTTATTAGATGCACAAGATTGCTTAAAAACCCTAATTGGACAAGAATAAGCCTAGGGAAGACGAAAATGACCTAAATGTACATCTAATGACACAAATGAACTTATTGAATGCACAAAATTGGTTAAAAACCCTAATTGGACAAGAATAAGCCTTTGGAGGAAGAAAATGACCTAAATGTTCATCCAATGACACAAACACCCCTATTGGATGCACAAGATTTGTTAAAAACCCTAATTGGACAAGAATAAGCCTAGTGGGGACAAAAATGACCTAAATGTTAATCCAATGACACAAACACACCTATTGGACGCACAAGATTGGTCAAAAATCCTAATTGGACAAGAATAAACCTAGGGTGGACGAAAATGACCGGAATGTTCATCCAATGACACAAACACACTTATAGGATGCACAAGATTGCTTAAAAACCCTAATTGGACAAGAATAAGCCTAGGGAAGACGAAAATGACCTAAATGTACATCCAATGACACAAATGAACTTATTGGATGCACAAGATTGGTTAAAAATCCTAATTGGACAAGAATAAGCCTATGGAGGACGAAAATGACCTAAATGTTCATCCAATGACACAAACTCACCTATTGGATGCACAAGATTGCTTAAAAACCCTAATTAGACAAGAATAAGCCTAGTGGGGACGAAAATGACCTAAATGTTAATCCAATGACACAAACACACCAATTGGATGCATAAGATTGGTCAAAAACCCTAATTGGACAAGAATAACCCTAGGGTGGACGAAAATACTTATTGGATGCACAAGATTACTTAAAAACCCTAATTGGACAAGAATAAGCCTAGGGAGGACGAGAATGACCTAAATGTTCATCCAATGACACAAACACACCTATTGGATGCACAAGATTGGTTAAAAACCCTAATTTGTAAAGAATCAGCCTATGGAGGACGAAAATGACCTAAATGTTCATCTAATGACACAAACACACCTATTGGATGCACAAGATTGGTTAAAAACCCTAATTAGACAAGAATAAGACTAGGGAGGACGAAAGTGACCTAAATGTTCATCCAATGACACAAACACACCTATTGGATGCACAAGATTGCTTAAAAACCCTAATTAGACAAGAATAAGACTAGCGAGGAAGAAAAAGACCTAAATGTTCATCCAATGACACAAACACACTTATTAGATGCACAAGATTGCTTAAAAACCCAAATTGGACAAGAATAAGCCTAGGGAGGACGAAAATGACCTAAATGTACATCCAATGACACAAATGAACTTATTGGATGCACGCGATTGGTTAAAAACCCTAATTGGACAAGAATAAGCCTATGGAGGACGAAAATGACCTAAATGTTCATCCAATGACACAAACACCCCAATTGGATGCACAAGATTGGTTAAAAACCCTAATTGGACAAGAATAAGCCTAGTGGGGACAAAAATGACCTAAATGTTAATCCAATGACACAAACACACCTATTGGACGCACAAGATTGGTCAAAAATCCTAATTGGACAAGAATAACCCTAGGGTGGACGAAAATACCTATTGGATGCACAAGATTACTTAAAAACCCTAATTGGACAAGAATAAGCCTAGGGAGGACGAGAATGACCTAAATGTTCATCCAATGACACAAACACACCTATTGGATGCACAAGATTACTTAAAAACCCTAATAAGACAAGAATAAGACTAGGGAGGACGAAAATGACCTAAATGTTCATCCAATGACACAAACAGACCTATTGGATGCACAAGATTGCTTAAAAACACTAATTAGACAAGAATAAGACTAGGGAGGACGAAAATGACCTAAATGTTCATCCAATGACACAAACACACTTATTAGATGCACAAGATTGCTTAAAAACCCTAATTGGACAAGAATAAGCCTAGGGAGGACGAAAATGACCTAAATGTACATACAATGACCCAAATGAACTTATTGGATGCACAAGATTGGTTAAAAACCCTAATTGGACAAGAATAAGCCTAGGGACGACGAAAATGACCTAAATGTTCATCCAATGACACAAACACACCTATTGGATGCACAAGATTGGTTAAAACCCCTAATTTGTAAAGAATCAGCCTATGGAGGACGAAAATGACCTAAATGTTCATCCAATGACACAAACACACCTATTGGATGCACAAGATTGGTTAAAAACCCTAATTAGACAAGAATAAGACTAGGGAGGACGAAATTGACCTAAATGTTCATCCAATGACACAAACACACCTATTGGATGCACAAGATTACTTAAAAACCCTAATTGGACAAGAATAAGCCTAGGGAAGACGAAAATGACCTAAATGTACATCCAATGACACAAATGAACTTATTGAATGCACAAAATTGGTTAAAAACCCTAATTGGACAAGAATAAGCCTTTGGAGGAAGAAAATGACCTAAATGTTCATCCAATGACACAAACACACCTATTGGATGCACAAGATTGGTTAAAAACCCTAATTAGACAAGAATAAGACTAGGGTGGACGAAAATGACCGAAATGTTCATCCAATGACACAAACACACTTATAGGATGCACAAGATTGCTTAAAAACCCTAATTGGACAAGAATAAGCCTAGGGAAGAAGAAAATGACCAAAATGTACATCCAATGACACAAATGAACTTATTGGATGCACAAGATTGGTTAAAAGTCCTAATTGGACAAGAATAAGCCTATGGAGGACGAAAATGACCTAAATGTTCATCCAATGACACAAACTCACCTATTGGATGCACAAGATTGCTTAAAAACCCTAATTAGACAAGAATAAGCCTAGTGGGGACGAAAATGACCTAAATGTTAATCCAATGACACAAACACACCTATTGGATGCATAAGATTGGTCAAAAACCCTAATTGGACAAGAATAACCCTAGGGTGGACGAAAATGACCTAAATGTTCATCCAATGACACAAACACACCTATTGGATGCACAAGATTGGTTAAAAACCCTAATTTGTAAAGAATCAGCCTATGGAGGACGAAAATGACCTAAATGTTCATCTAATGACACAAACACACTTATTGGATGCACAAGATTGGTTAAAAACCCTAATTAGACAAGAATAAGACTAGGGAGGACGAAAGTGACCTAAATGTTCATCCAATGACACAAACACACCTATTGGATGCACAAGATTGCTTAAAAACCCTAATTAGACAAGAATAAGACTAGCGAGGAAGAAAAAGACCTAAATGTTCATCCAATGACACAAACACACTTATTAGATGCACAAGATTGCTTAAAAACCCAAATTGGACAAGAATAAGCTTAGGGAGGACGAAAATGACCTAAATGTACATCCAATGACACAAATGAACTTATTGGATGCACACGATTGGTTAAAAACCCTAATTGGACAAGAATAAGCCTATGGAGGACGAAAATGACCTAAATGTTCATCCAATGACACAAACACCCCTATTGGATGCACAAGATTGGCTAAAAACCCTAATTGGACAAGAATAAGCCTAGTGGGGACAAAAATGACCTAAATGTTAATCCAATGACACAAACACACTTATTGGACGCACAAGATTGGTCAAAAATCCTAATTGGACAAGAATAACCCTAGGGTGGACGAAAATGACCTAAATGTTCATCCAATGACACAAACACACTTATAGGATGCACAAGATTGCTTAAAAACCCTAGTTGGACAAGAATAAGCCTAGGGAAGACGAAAATGACCTAAATGTACATCCAATGACACAAATGAACGTATTGGATGCACAAGATTGGTTAAAAATCCTAATTGGACAAGAAAAAGCCTATGGAGGACGAAAATGACCTAAATGTTTGTCCAATGACACAAATACACCTATTGGATGCACAAGATTGCTTAAAAACCCTAATTAGACAAGAATAAGACTAGGGAGGACGAAATTGACCTAAATGTTCATCCAATGACACAAACACACTTATTGGATGCACAAGAATTCTTAAAAACCCTAATTGGACAAGAATAAGCCTAGGGAGGACGAAAATGACCTAAATGTATTTCCAATGACACAAATGAACTTATTGGATGCACAAGATTGGTTAAAACCCCTAATTGGACAAGAATAAGCCTAGGAGGGACGAAAATGACCTAAATGTTCATCCAATGACACAAACACACCTATTGGATGCACAAGATTGCTTAAAAACCCTAATTAGAAAAGAATAAGACTAGGGAGGACGAAAAATGACCTAAATGTTCATCCAATGACACAAATGAACTTATTGGATGGACAATATTGGTTAAAAACCCTAATTGGACAAGAATAAGCCTATGGAGGACGAAAATGACCTAAATGTTCATCCAATGACACAAACACACTTATTGGATGCACAAGATTACTTAAAAACCCTAATTAGACAAGAATAATACTAGGGAGGACGAAAATGACCTAAATGTTCATCCAATGACACAAACACGCTTATTGGATGCACAAGATTGCTAAAAAACCCTAATTCGACTAGAATAAGCCTAGGGAGGACGAAAATGACCTAAATGTACGTCCAATGACACAAATGAACATATTGGATGCACAAGATTGGTTAAAAACCCTAATTGGACAAGAATAAGCCTAGGGAGGACGAAAATGACCTAAATGTTCTTCCAATGACACAAACACACCTATTGGATGCACAAGATTGCTTAAAAACCCTAATTAGACAAGAATAAGACTAGGGAGGACGAAAATGACCTAAATGTTCATCCAACGACAGAAACACACCTATTGGATGCACAAGATTACTTAAAAACCCTAATTGGACAAGAATAAACCTAGGGAGGACGAGAATGACCTAATTGTTCATCCAATGACACAAACACACCTATTGGATGCACAAGGTTACTTAAAAACCCTAATTAGACAAGAATAAGACTAGGGAGGACGAAAATGACCTAAATGTTCATCCAATGACACAAAAACACCTATTGGATGCACAAGATTGCTTAAAAACCCTAATTAGACAAGAATAAGACTACGGAGGACGAAAATGACCTAAATGTTCATCCAATGACACAAACACACTTATTAGATGCACAAGATTGCTTAAAAACCCTAATTGGACAAGAATAAGCCTAGGGAGGACGAAAATTACCTAAATGTACATCCAATGACCCAAATGAACTTATTGGATGCACAAGATTGGTTAAAAACCCTAATTTGTAAAGAATCAGCCTATGGAGGACGAAAATGACCTAAATGTTCATCCAATGACACAAACACCCCTATTGGATGCACAAGATTGGTTAAAAACCCTAATTGGACAAGAATAAGCCTAGTGGGGACAAAAATGACCTAAATGTTAATCCAATGACACAAACACACCTATTGGACGCACAAGATTGGTCAAAAATCCTAATTGGACAAGAATAACCCTAGGGTGGACGAAAATGACCGAAATGTTCATCCAATGACACAAACACACTTATAGGATGCACAAGATTGCTTAAAAACCCTAATTGGACAAGAATAAGCCTAGGGAAGACGAAAATGACCTAAATGTACATCCAATGACACAAATGAACTTATTGGATGCACAAGATTGGTTACAAATCCTAATTGGACAAGAATAAGCCTATGGAGGACGAAAATGACCTAAATGTTCATCCAATGACACAAACTCACCTATTGGATGCACAAGATTGCTTAAAAACCCTAATTAGACAAGAATAAGCCTAGTGGGGACGAAAATGACCTAAATGTTAATCCAATGACACAAACACACCTATTGGATGCATAAGATTGGTCAAAAACCCTAATTGGACAAGAATAACCCTAGGGTGGACGAAAATGACCTAAATATTCATCCAATGACACAAACACACCTATTGGATGCAAAAGATTGGTTAAAAACCCTAATTGGTATAGAATCAGCCTATGGAGGACGAAAATGACCTAAATGTTCATCTAATGGCACAAACACACCTATTGGATGCACAAGATTGGTTAAAAACCCTAATTAGACAAGAAGAAGACTAGGGAGGACGAAAGTGACCTAAATGTTCATCCAATGACACAAACACACCTATTGGATGCACAAGATTGCTTAAAAACCCTAATTAGACAAGAATAAGACTAGCGAGGAAGAAAAAGACCTAAATGTTCATCCAATGACACAAACACACTTATTAGATGCACAAGATTGCTTAAAAACCCTGATTGGACAAGAATAAGCCTAGGGAGGACGAAAATGACCTAAATGTACATCCAATGACCCAAATGAACTTATTGGATGCACAAGATTGGTTAAAAACCCTTATTTGTAAAGAATCAGCCTATGGAGGACGAAAATGACCTAAATGTTCATCCAATGACACAAACACCCCTATTGGATGCACAAGATTCGTTAAAAACCCTAATTGGACAAGAATAATCCTAGTGGGGACAAAAATGACCTAAATGTTAATCCAATGACACAAACACACCTATTGGACGCACAAGATTGGTCAAAAATCCTAATTGGACAAGAATAACCCTAGGGTGGACGAAAATGGCCGAACTGTTCATCCAATGACACAAACACACTTATAGGATGCACAAGATTGCTTAAAAACCCTAATTGGACAAGAATAAGCCTAGGGAAGACGAAAATGACCGAAATGAACATCCAATGACCCAAATGAACTTATTGGATGCACAAGATTGGTTACAAATCCTAATTGGACAAGAATAAGCCTATGGAGGACGAAAATGACCTAAATGTTCATCCAATGACACAAACTCACCTATTGGATGCACAAGATTGCTTAAAAACCCTAATTAGACAAGAATAAGCCTAGTGGGGACGAAAATGACCTAAATGTTAATCCAATGACACAAACACACCTATTGGATGCATAAGATTGGTCAAAAACCCTAATTGGACAAGAATAACCCTAGGGTGGACGAAAATGACCTAAATGTTCATCCAATGACACAAACACACCTATTGGATGCACAAGATTGGTTAAAAACCCTAATTTGTAAAGAATCAGCCTATGGAGGACGAAAATGACCTAAATGTTCATCTAATGACACAAACACACCTATTGGATGCACAAGATTGGTTAAAAACCCTAATTAGACAAGAATAAGACTAGGGAGGACGAAAGTGACCTAAATGTTCATCCAATGACACAAACACACCTATTGGATGCACAAGATTGCTTAAAAACCCTAATTAGACAAGAATAAGACTAGCGAGGAAGAAAAAGACCTAAATGTTCTTCCAATGACACAAACACACTTATTAGATGCACAAGATTGCTTAAAAACCCAAATTGGACAAGAATAAGACTAGGGAGGACAAAAATGACCTAAATGTACATCCAATGACACAAATGAACTTATTGGATGCACACGATTGGTTAAAAACCCTAATTGGACAAGAACAAGCCTATGGAGGACGAAAATGACCTAAATGTTCATCCAATGACACAAACACCTA
Organism: Cicer pinnatifidum; assembly: GCA_037974775.1. NCBI lineage: Eukaryota > Viridiplantae > Streptophyta > Magnoliopsida > Fabales > Fabaceae > Cicer > Cicer pinnatifidum. The sequence goes on along the minus strand of JBBPBR010000004.1, from coordinate 34,012,886 downwards.
TATTGGATGCACAAGATTGGTTAAAAACCCTAATTGGACAAGAATAAGCCTAGTGGGGACAAAAATGACCTAAATGTTAATCCAATGACACAAACACACCTATTGGACGCACAAGATTGGTCAAAAATCCTAATTGGACAAGAATAACCCTAGGGTGGACG
>JBBPBR010000004.1:33991232-34012557 GCA_037974775.1 Cicer pinnatifidum | reverse complement strand
TATTGGATGCACAAGATTGGTTAAAAACCCTAATTGGACAAGAATAAGCCTAGTGGGGACAAAAATGACCTAAATGTTAATCCAATGACACAAACACACCTATTGGACGCACAAGATTGGTCAAAAATCCTAATTGGACAAGAATAACCCTAGGGTGGACGTAAATGACCTAAATGTTCATCCAATGACACAAACACACTTATAGGATGCACAAGATTGCTTAAAAACCCTAGTTGGACAAGAATAAGCCTAGGGAAGACGAAAATGACCTAAATGTACATCCAATGACACAAATGAACGTACTGGATGCACAAGATTGGTTAAAAATCCTAATTGGACAAGAAAAAGCCTATGGAGGACGAAAATGACCTAAATGTTTGTCCAATGACACAAACACACCTATTGGATGCACAAGATTGGTCAAAAATCCTAATTGGACAAGAATAACCCTAGGGTGGACAAAAATGACCGAAATGTTCATCCAATGACACAAACCCACTTATAGGATGCACAAGATTGCTTAAAAACCCTAATTGGACAAGAATAAGCCTAGGGAAGACGAAAATGACCTAAATGTACATCCAATGACACAAATGAACATATTGGATGCACAAGATTGGTTAAAAATCCTAAATGGACAAGAATAAGCCTATGGAGGACGAAAATGACCTAAATGTTCATCCAATGACACAAACTCACCTATTGGATGCACTAGATTGCTTAAAAACCCTAATTAGACAAGAATAAGCCTAGTGGGAACGAAAATGACCTAAATGTTAATCCAATGACACAAACACACCTATTGGATGCATAAGATTGGTCAAAAACCCTAATTGGACAAGAATAACCCTAGGGTGGACGAAAATGACCTAAATGTTCATCCAATGACACAAACACACCTATTGGATACACAAGATTGGTTAAAAACCCTAATTTGTAAAGAATCAGCCTATGGAGGACGAAAATGACCTAAATGTTCATCTAATGACACAAACACACCTATTGGATGCACAAGATTGGTTAAAAACCCTAATTAGACAAGAAGAAGACTAGGGAGGACGAAAGTGACCTAAATGTTCATCCAACGACATAAACACACCTATTGGATGCACAAGATTACTTAAAAACCCTAATTGGACAAGAATAAGCCTAGGGAGGACGAGAATGACTTAAATGTTCATCCAATGACACAAACACACCTATTGGATGCACAAGATTACTTAAAAACCCTAATTAGACAAGAATAATACTAGGGAGGACGAAAATGACCTAAATGTTCATCCAATGACACAAACACACCTATTGGATGCACAAGATTGCTTAAAAACCCTAATTAGACAAGAATAAGACTAGGGAGGACGAAAATGACCTAAATGTTCATCCAATGACACAAACACACTTATTAGATGCACAAGATTGCTTAAAAACCCTAATTGGACAAGAATAAGCCTAGGGAGGACGAAAATGACCTAAATGTACATCCAATGACCCAAATGAACTTATTGGATGCACAAGATTGGTTAAAACCCCAAATTGGACAAGAATAAGCCTAGGGAGGACGAAAATGACCTAAATGTTCATCTAATGACACAAACACACCTATTGGATGCGCAAGATTGGTTAAAAACCCTAATTTGTAAAGAATCAGCCTATGGAGGACGAAAATGACCTAAATGTTCATCCAATGACACAAACACACCTATTGGATGCACAAGATTGGTTAAAAACCCTAATTAGACAAGAATAAGACTAGGGAGGACGAAAATGACCTAAATGTTCATCCAACGACACAAACACACCTATTGGATGCACAAGATTACTTAAAAACCCTAATTGGACAAGAATAAACCTAGGGAGGACGAGAATGACCTAATTGTTCATCCAATGACACAAACACACCTATTGGATGCACAAGATTACTTAAAAACCCTAATTAGACAAGAATAAGACTAGGGAGGACGAAAATGACCTAAATGTTCATCCAATGACACAAAAACACCTATTGGATGCACAAGATTGCTTAAAAACCCTAATAAGACAAGAATAAGACTAAGGAGGACGAAAATGACCTAAATGTTCATCCAATGACACAAACACACTTATTAGATGCACAAGATTGCTTAAAAACCCTAATTGGACAAGAATAAGCCTAGGGAGGACGAAAATGACCTAAATGTACATCCAATGACCCAAATGAACTTATTGGATGCACAAGATTGGTTAAAAACCCTAATTTGTAATGAATCAGCCTATGGAGGACGAAAATGACCTAAATGTTCATCCAATGACACAAACACCCCTATTGGATGCACAAGATTGGTTAAAAACCCTAATTGGACAAGAATAAGCCTAGTGGGGACAAAAATGACCTAAATGTTAATCCAATGACACAAACACACCTATTGGACGCACAAGATTGGTCAAAAATCCTAATTGGACAAGAATAACCCTAGGGTGGACGAAAATGACCGAAATGTTCATCCAATGACACAAACACACTTATAGGATGCACAAGATTGCTTAAAAACCGTAATTGGACAAGAATAAGCCTAGGGAAGACGAAAATGACCTAAATGTACATCCAATGACACAAATGAACTTATTGGATGCACAGGATTGGTTACAAATCCTAATTGGACAAGAATAAGCCTATGGAGGACGAAAATGACCTAAATGTTCATCCAATGACACAAACTCACCTATTGGATGCACAAGATTGCTTAAAAACCCTAATTAGACAAGAATAAGCCTAGTGGGGACGAAAATGACCTAAATGTTAATCCAATGACACAAACACACCTATTGAATGCATAAGATTGGTCAAAAACCCTAATTGGACAAGAATAACCCTAGGGTGGATGAAAATGACCTAAATGTTCATCCAATGACACAAACACACCTTTTGGATGCACAAGATTGGTTAAAAACCCTAATTGGTATAGAATCAGCCTATGGAGGACGAAAATGACCTAAATGTTCATCTAATGGCACAAACACACCTATTGGATGCACAAGATTGGTTAAAAACCCTAATTAGACAAGAATAAGACTAGGGAGGACGAAAGTGACCTAAATGTTCATCCAATGACACAAACACACCTATTGGATGCACAAGATTGCTTAAAAACCCTAATTAGACAAGAATAAGACTAGCGAGAAAGAAAAAGACCTAAATGTTCATCCAATGACACAAACACACTTATTAGATGCACAAGATTGCTTAAAAACCCTGATTGAACAAGAATAAGCCTAGGGAGGACGAAAATGACCTAAATGTAAATCCAATGACCCAAATGAACTTATTGGATGCACAAGATTGGTTAAAAACCCTTATTTGTAAAGAATCAGCCTATGGAGGACGAAAATGACCTAAATGTTCATCCAATGACACAAACACCCCTATTGGATGCACAAGATTCGTTAAAAACCCTAATTGGACAAGAATAAGCCTAGTGGGGACAAAAATGACCTAAATGTTAATCCAATGACACAAACACACCTATTGGATGCACAAGATTGGTCAAAAATCCTAATTGGACAAGAATAACCCTAGGGTGGACGAAAATGACCGAACTGTTCATCCAATGACACAAGCACACTTATAGGATGCACAAGATTGCTTAAAAACCCTAATTGGACAAGAATAAGCCTAGGGAAGACGAAAATGACCTAAATGTACATCCAATGACACAAATGAACTTATTGGATGCACAAGATTGGTAACAAATCCTAATTGGACAAGAATAAGCCTATGGAGGACGAAAATGACCTAAATGTTCATCCAATGACACAAACTCACCTATTGGATGCACAAGATTGCTTAAAAACCCTAATTAGACAAGAATAAGCCTAGTGGGGACGAAAATGCCCTAAATGTTAATATAATGACACAAACACACCTATTGGATGCATAAGATTGGTTAAAAACCCTAATTGGACAAGAATAACCCTAGGGTGGACGAAAATGACCTAAATGTTCATCCAATGACACAAACACACCTATTGGATGCACAAGATTGGTTAAAAACCCTAATTTGTAAAGAATCAGCCTATGGAGGACGAAAATGACCTAAATGTTCATCTAATGACACAAACACACCTATTGGATGCACAAGATTGGTTAAAAACCCTAATTAGACAAGAATAAGACTAGGGAGGACGAAAGTGACCTAAATGTTCATCCAACGACATAAACACACCTATTGGATGCACAAGATTACTTAAAAACCCTAATTGGACAAGAATAAGCCTAGGGAGGACGAGAATGACTTAAATGTTCATCCAATGACACAAACACACCTATTGGATGCACAAGATTACTTAAAAACCCTAATTAGACAAGAATAATACTAGGGAGGACGAAAATGACCTAAATGTTCATCCAATGACACAAACACACCTATTGGATGCACAAGATTGCTTAAAAACCCTAATTAGACAAGAATAAGACTAGGGAGGACGAAAATGACCTAAATGTTTATCCAATGACACAAACACACTTATTAGATGCACAAGATTGCTTAAAAACCCTAATTGGACAAGAATAAGCCTAGGGAGGACGAAAATGACCTAAATGTACATCCAATGACCCAAATGAACTTATTGGATGCACAAGATTGGTTAAAACCCCTAATTGGACAAGAATAAGCCTAGGGAGGACGAAAATGACCTAAATGTTCATCTAATGACACAAACACACCTATTGGATGCACAAGATTGGTTAAAAACCCTAATTTGTAAAGAATCAGCCTATGGAGGACGAAAATGACCTAAATGTTCATCCAATGACACAAACACACCTATTGGATGCACAAGATTGGTAAAAAACCCTAATTAGACAAGAATAAGACTAGGGAGGACGAAAATGACCTAAATGTTCATCCAACGACACAAACACACCTATTGGATGCACAAGATTACTTAAAAACCCTAATTGGACAAGAATAAACCTAGGGAGGACGAGAATGACCTAATTGTTCATCCAATGACACAAACACACCTATTGGATGCACAAGATTACTTAATAACCCTAATTAGACAAGAATAAGACTAGGGAGGACGAAAATGACCTAAATGTTCATCCAATGACACAAAAACACCTATTGGATGCACAAGATTGCTTAAAAACCCTAATAAGACAAGAATAAGACTAAGGAGGACGAAAATGACCTAATAGTTCATCCAATGACACAAACACACTTATTAGATGCACAAGATTGCTTAAAAACCCTAATTGTACAAGAATAAGCCTAGGGAGGACGAAAATGACCTAAATGTACATCCAATGACCCAAATGAACTTATTGGATGCACAAGATTGGTTAAAAACCCTAATTTGTAATGAATCAGCCTATGGAGGACGAAAATGACCTAAATGTTCATCCAATGACACAAACACCCCTATTGGATGCACAAGATTGGTTAAAAACCCTAATTGGACAAGAATAAGCCTAGTGGGGGCAAAAATGACCTAAATGTTAATCCAATGACACAAACACACCTATTGGACGCACAAGATTGGTCAAAAATCCTAATTGGACAAGAATAACCCTAGGGTGGACGAAAATGACCGAAATGTTCATCCAATGACACAAACACACTTATAGGATGCACAAGATTGCTTAAAAACCGTAATTGGACAAGAATAAGCCTAGGGAAGACGAAAATGACCTAAATGTACATCCAATGACACAAATGAACTTATTGGATGCACAGGATTGGTTACAAATCCTAATTGGACAAGAATAAGCCTATGGAGGACGAAAATGACCTAAATGTTCATCCAATGACACAAACTCACCTATTGGATGCACAAGATTGCTTAAAAACCCTAATTAGACAAGAATAAGCCTAGTGGGGACGAAAATGACCTAAATGTTAATCCAATGACACAAACACACCTATTGAATGCATAAGATTGGTCAAAAACCCTAATTGGACAAGAATAAGCCTAGTGGGGACGAAAATGACCTAAATGTTAATCCAATGACACAAACACACCTATTGGATGCATAAGATTGGTTAAAAACCCTAATTGGACAAGAATAACCCTAGGGTGGACGAAAATGACCTAAATGTTCATCCAATGACACAAACACAACTATTGGATGCACAAGATTGGTTAAAAACCCTAATTTGTAAAGAATCAGCCTATGGAGGACGAAAATGACCTAAATGTTCATCTAATGACACAAACACACCTATTGGATGCACAAGATTGGTTAAAAACCCTAATTAGACAAGAATAAGACTAGGGAGGACGAAAATGACCTAAATGTTCATCCAACGACACAAACACACCTATTGGATGCACAAGATTGCTTAAAAACCCTAATTAGACAAGAATAAGACTAGCGAGGAAGAAAAAGACCTAAATGTTCTTCCAATGACACAAACACACTTATTAGATGCACAAGATTGCTTAAAAACCCAAATTGGACAAGAATAAGCCTAGGGAGGACAAAAATGACCTAAATGTACATCCAATGACCCAAATGAACTTATTGGATGCACACGATTGGTTAAAAACCCTAATTGGACAAGAACAAGCCTATGGAGGACGAAAATGACCTAAATGTTCATCCAATGACACAAACACCCCTATTGGATGCACAAGATTGGTTAAAAACCCTAATTGGACAAGAATAAGCCTAGTGGGGACAAAAATGAGCTAAATGTTAATCCAATGACACAAACACACCTATTGGACGCACAAGATTGGTCAAAAATCCTAATTGGACAAGAATAACCCTAGGGTGGACAAAAATGACCTAAATGTTCATCCAATGACACAAACACACTTATAGGATGCACAAGATTGCTTAAAAACCCTAGTTGGACAAGAATAAGCCTAGGGAAGACGAAAATGACCTAAATGTACATCCAATGACACAAATGAACGTACTGGATGCACAAGATTGGTTAAAAATCCTAATTGGACAAGAAAAAGCCTATGGAGGACGAAAATGACCTAAATGTTTGTCCAATGACACAAACACACCTATTGGATGCACAAGATTGGTCAAAAATCCTAATTGGACAAGAATAACCCTAGGGTGGACGAAAATGACCGAAATGTTCATCCAATGACACAAACACACTTATAGGATGCACAAGATTGCTTAAAAACCCTAATTGGACAAGAATAAGCCTATGGAAGACGAAAATGACCTAAATGTACATCCAATGACACAAATGAACTTATTGGATGCACAAGATTGGTTAAAAATCCTAATTGGACAAGAATAAGCCTATGGAGGACGAAAATGACCTAAATGTTCATCCAATGACACAAACTCACCTATTGGATGCACAAGATTGCTTAAAAACCCTAATTAGACAAGAATAAGCCTAGTGGGGACGAAAATGACCTAAATGTTAATCCAATGACACAAACACACCTGTTGGATGCATCAGATTGGTCAAAAACCCTAATTGGACAAGAATAACCCTAGGGTGGACGAAAATGACCTAAATGTTCATCCAATGACACAAACACACCTATTGGATGCACAAGATTGGTTAAAAACCCTAATTTGTAAAGAATCAGCCTATGGATGACGAAAATGACCTAAATGTTCATCTAATGACACAAACACACATATTGGATGCACAAGATTACTTAAAAACCCTAATTGGACAAGAATAAGCCTAGGGAGGACGAAATTGACCTAAATGTTAATCCAATGACACAAACACACCTATTGGATGCATAAGATTGGTCAAAAACCCTAATTGGACAAGAATAACCCTAGGGTGGACGAAAATGACCTAAATGTTCATCCAATGACACAAACACACTTATAGGATGCACAAGATTGCTTAAAAACCCTAATTGGACAAGAATAAGCCTAGGGAAGACGAAAATGACCTAAATGTACATCCAATGATACAAACACACCAATTGGATGCACAAGATTGCTTAAAAACCCTAATTAGACAAGAATAAGACTAGCGAGGACAAAAAAGACCTAAATGTTCATCCAATGACACAAACACACTTATTAGATGCACAAGATTGCTTAAAAACCCAAATTGGACAAGAATAAGCCTAGGGAGGACGAAAATGACCTAAATGTACATCCAATGACACAAATGAACTTATTGGATGCACACGATTGGTTAAAAACCCTAATTAGACAAGAATAAGACTAGGGAGGACGAAAATGACCTAAATGTTCATCCAATGACACAAACCCACCTATTGGATGCACAAGATTGCTAAAAAACCCTAATTAGACAAGAATAAGACTAGGGAGGACGAAAATGACCTAAATGTTCATCCAATGACACAAACACACATATTGGATGCACAAGATTTCTTAAAAACCCTAATTGGACAAGAATAAGCCTAGGGAGGACGAAAATGACCTAAATGTACTTCCAATGACAGAAATGAACTTATTGGATGCACAAGATTGGTTAAAAATCGTAATTGGACAAGAATAAACCTTTGGAGGACGGAAATGACCTAAATACTCGTTCAATGACACAAACACACCTATTGGATGCAGAAGATTGGTCAAAAACCCTAATTGGACAAGAATAACCCTTGTGCATCCAATAGGTGTGTTTGTGTCATTGGATGATCAATTAGGTCATTTTCGTCCTCCCTAGGCTTATTCTTGTCCAATTAGGGTTTTTAACCAATCTTGTGCATCCAATAGGTGTGTTTGTGTCATTGGATGATCAATTAGGTCATTTTTGTCCTCCCTAGGCTTATTCTTGTCCAATTAGGGTTTTTAACCAATCTTGTGCATCCAATAAGTTTATTAGTGTCATTGGATGATCAATTAGGTCATTTTCGTCCTCCCTAGGCATGTTCTTGTCCAACTAGGGTTTTTAACCAATCTTGTGCATCCAATAGGTGTGTTTGTGTCATTGGATGATCAATTAGGTCATTTTCGTCCTCCCTAGGCATATTCTTGTCCAGTTAGGGTTTTTAACCAATCTTGTGCATCCAATAGGTGTGTTTGTGTCATTGGATGATCAATTAGGTCATTTTCGTCTTCCCTAGGCTTATTCTTGTCCAATTAGGGTTTTTAACCAATCCTGTGCATCCAATAAGTTCATTAGTGTCATTGGATGATCAATTAGGTCATTTTCGTCCTCCCTAGGCTTATTCTTGTCCAATTAGGGTTTTTAACCAATCTTGTGCATCCAATAAGTTCATTAGTGTCATTGGATGATCAATTAGGTCATTTTCGTCCTCCCTAGGCATGTTCTTGTCCAACTAGGGTTTTTAACCAATCTTGTGCATCCAATAGGTGTGTTTGTGTCATTGGATGATCAATTAGATCATTTTCGTCCTCCCTAGGCTTATTCTTGTCCAATTATGGTTTTTAACCAGTCTTGTGCATCCAATAGGTGTGTTTGTGTCATTGGATGATCAATTAGGTCATTTTCGTCCTCCTTAGGCATATTCTTGTCCAATTAGGATTTTTAACCAATCTTGTGAATCCAATAGGTGTGTTTGTGTCATTGGATGATCAATTAGGTCATTTTCGTCCTCCCTAGGCTTATTCTTGTCCAATTAGGGTTTTTAACCAATCTTGTGCATCCAATAAGTTCATTAGTGTCATTGGATGACCAATTAGGTCATTTTCGTCCTCCCTAGGCATGTTCTTGTCCAACTAGGGTTTTTAACCAATCTTGTGCATCCAATAGGTGTGTTTGTGTCATTGGATGATCAATTAGGTCATTTTCGTCCTCCCTAGGCATATTTTTGTCCAATTAGGGTTTTTCACCAATCTTGTGCATCCAGTAGGTGTGTTTGTGTCATTGGATGATCAATTAGGTCATTTTCGTCCTCCCTAGGCATATTCTTGTCCAATTAGGGTTTTTAACCAATCTTGTGCATCCAATAGGTGTGTTTGTGTCATTGGATGATCAATTAGGTCATTTTCGTCCTCCCTAGGCTTATTCTTGTCCAATTAGGGTTTTTAATCAATCTTGTGCATCCAATAAGTTTCTTTGTGTCATTGAATTAATATTTAGGTCATTTTCATCCTCCCTAGGCATATTCTTGTCCAATTAGGGTTTTTAACCAATGTTGTGCATCCAATAGGTGTGTTGGTGTCATTGGATGATCAATTAGGTCATTTTCGTCCTCCCTAGGCTTATTCTTGTCCAATTAGGGTTTTTAACCAATCTTGTGCATCCAATAAGTTCATTTGTGTCATTGGATTAACATTTAGGTCATTTTCGTCTACCCTAGGCATATTCTTGGCCAATTAGGGTTTTTAACCAATCTTGTGCATCCAATAGGTGTGTTTGTGTCATTGGATGATCAATTAGGTCATTTTCGTCCTCCCTAGGCATATTCTTGTCCAATTAGGGTTTTTAACCAATCTTGTGCATCCAATAGGTGTGTTTGTGTCATTGGATGACGAATTAGGTCATTTTCGTCCTCCCTAGGCATATTCTTGTCCAATTAGGGTTTTTAACCAATCTTGTGCATCCAATAGGTGTGTTTGTGTCATTGGATGATCAATTAGGTCATTTTCGTCCTCCCTAGGCTTATTCTTGTCCAATTAGGGTTTTTAACCAATCTTGTGCATCCAATAACTTTGTTTGTGTCGTTGAATTAATATTTAGGTCATTTTCGTCCTCATTAGGCATATTCTTGTCCAATTAGGGTTTTTAACCAATCTTGTGCATCCAATAGGTGTGTTTGTGTCATTGGATGATCAATTAGGTCATTTTCGTCCTCCCTAGGCTTATTCTTGTCCAATTAGGGTTTTTAACCAATCTTGTGCATCCAATAACTTTGTTTGTGTCATTGAATTAATATTTAGGTCATTTTCGTCCTCCCTAGGCATATTCTTGTCCAATTAGGGTTTTTAACCAATCTTGTGCATCCAATAAGTTCATTTTTGTCATTGGATGATCAATTAGGTCATTTTCGTCCTCCCTAGGCTTATTCTTGTCCAATTAGGGTTTTTAACCAATCTTTTGCATCCAATAAGTTCATTTGTGTTATTGGATTAACATTTAGGTCATATTCGTCCTCCCTAGGCATATTCTTGTCCAATTAGGGTTTTTAACCAATCTTGTGCATCCAATAGGTGTGTTTGTGTCATTGGATTAACATTTAGGTCATTTTCGTCCTCCCTAGGCATATTCTTGTCCAATTAGGGTTTTTAACCAATCTTGTGCATTCAATAGGTGTGTTTGTGTCATTGGATGATCAATTAGGTCATTTTCGTCCTCCCTAGGCTTTTTCTTGTCCAATTAGGGTTTTTAACCAATCTTGTGCATCCAATAAGTTCATTTGTGTTATTGGATGATCAATTAGGTCATTTTCGTCCTCCCTAGGCATATTCTTGTCCAATTAGGGTTTTTAACCAATCTTGTGCATCCAATAGGTGTGTTTGTGTCATTGGATGATCAATTAGGTCATTTTCGTCCTCCCTAGGCTTATTCTTGTCCAATTAGGGTTTTTAACCAATCTTGTGCATCCAATAAGTTCATTTGTGTCATTGGATTAACATTTAGATCATTTTCGTCCTGCCTAGGCATATTCTTGTCCAATTAGGGTTTTTAACCAATCTTGTGCATCCAATAGGTGTGTTTGTGTCATTGGATGATCAATTAGGTTATTTTCGTCCTCCCTAGGCTTATTCTTGTCCAATTAGGGTTTTTAACCAATCTTGTGCATCCAATAGGTGTGTTTGTGTCATTGGATGACCAATTAGGTCATTTTCGTCCTCCCTAGGCATATTCTTGTCCAATTAGGGTTTTTAACCAATCTTGTGCATCCAATAGGTGTGTTTGTGTCATTGGATGATCAATTAGGTCATTTTCGTCCTCCCTAGGCTTATTCTTGTCCAATTAGGGTTTTTAACCAATTTGTGCATCCAATAGGTGTGTTTGTGTCATTGAATTAATATTTAGGTCATTTTCGTCCTCCCTAGGCATATTCTTGTCCAATTAGGGTTTTTAACCAATCTTCTGCATCCAATAGGTGTGTTTGTGTCATTGGATGATCAATTAGGTCATTTTCGTCCTTCCTAGGATTATTCTAGTCCAATTACGGTTTTTAACCAATCTTGTGCATCCAATAACTTTGTTTGTGTCATTGAATGATCAATTAGGTCATTTTCGCCCTCCCTAGGCATATTCTTGTCCAATTAGGGTTTTTAACCATTCTTGTGCATCCAATAAGTTCATTTGTGTCATTGGATGATCAATTAGGTCATTTTCGTCCTCCCTAGGCATATTCTTGTCCAATTAGGATTTTTAACCAATCTTGTGCATCCAATAGGTGTGTTTGTGTCATTGGATGATCAATTAGGTCATTTTCGTCCTCCCTAGGCTTATTCTTGTCCGATTAGGGTTTTTAACCAATCTTGTGCATCCAATAGGTGTGTTTGTGTCATTGGATGATCAATTAGGTCATTTTTGTCCTCCCTAGGCTTATTCTTGTCCAATTAGGGTTTTTAACCAATCTTGTGCATCCAATAAGTTCATTTGTGTTATTGGATTAACATTTAGGTCATATTCGTCCTCCCTAGGCATATTCTTGTCCAATTATGGTTTTTAACCAATCTTGTGCATCCAATAGCTGTGTTTGTGTCATTGGATGATCAATTAGGTCATTTTCGTCCTCCTTAGGCATATTCTTGTCCAGTTAGAGTTTTTAACCAATCTAGTGCCTCCAATAGGTGTGTTTGTGTCATTGGATGATCAATTAGGTCATTTTCGTCTTCCCTAGGCTTATTCTTGTCCAATTAGGGTTTTTAACCAATCTTGTGTATCCAATAAGTTCATTAGTGTCATTGGATGATCAATTAGGTCATTTTCGTCCTCCCTAGGCATGTTCTTGTCCAACTAGGGTTTTTAACCAATCTTGTGCATCCAATAGGTGTGTTTGTGTCATTGGATGATCAATTAGATCATTTTCGTCCTCCCTAGGCTTATTCTTGTCCAATTATGTTTTTTAACCAATCTTGTGCATCCAATAGGTGTGTTTGTGTCATTGGATGATCAATTAGGTCATTTTCGTCTTCCCTAGGCTTATTCTTGTCCAATTAGGGTTTTTAACCAATCTTGTGCATCCAATAAGTTCATTAGTGTCATTGGATGATCAATTAGGTCATTTTCGTCCTCCCTAGGCTTATTCTTGTCCAATTAGGGTTTTTAACCAATCTTGTGCATCCAATAAGTTCATTAGTGTCATTGGATGATCAATTAGGTCATTTTCGTCCTCCTTAGGCATTTTCTTGTCCAACTAGGGTTTTTAACCAATCTTGTGCATCCAATAGGTGTGTTTCTGTCATTGGATGATCAATTAGGTCATTTTCGTCCTCCCTAGGCATATTCTTGTCCAGTTAGGGTTTTTAACCAATCTTGTGCATCCAATAGGTGTGTTTGTGTCATTGGATGATCAATTAGGTCATTTTCGTCTTCCCTAGGCTTATTCTTGTCCAATTAGGGTTTTTAACCAATCTTGTGCATCCAATAAGTTCATTAGTGTCATTGGATGATCAATTAGGTCATTTTCGTCCTCCCTAGGCTTATTCTAGTCCAATTAGTGTTTTTAACCAATCTTGTGCATCCAATAAGTTCATTAGTGTCATTGGATGATCAATTAGGTCATTTTCGTCCTCCTTAGGCATTTTCTTGTCCAACTAGGGTTTTTAACCAATCTTGTGCATCCAATAGGTGTGTTTCTGTCATTGGATGATCAATTAGGTCATTTTCGTCCTCCCTAGGCATATTCTTGTCCAGTTAGGGTTTTTAACCAATCTTGTGCATCCAATAGGTGTGTTTGTGTCATTGGATGATCAATTAGGTCATTTTCGTCCTCCCTAGGCTTATTCTTGTCCAATTAGGCTTTTTAACCAATCTTTTGCATCCAATAAGTTCATTTGTGTTATTGGATTAACATTTAGGTCATATTCGTCCTCCCTAGGCATATTCTTGTCCAATTAGGGTTTTTAACCAATCTTGTGCATCCAATAGGTGTGTTTGTGTCATTGGATGATCAATTAGGTCATTTTCGTCCTCCCTAGGCTTATTCTTGTCCAATTAGGGTTTTTAACCAATCTTGTGCATCCAACAGGTGTGTTTGTGTCGTTGGATGATCAATTAGGTCATTTTCGTCCTCCCTAGGCTTATTCTTGTCCAATTAGGGTTTTTTTACCAATCTTGTGCATCCAATAAGTTCATTTGTGTCATTGGATGATCAATTAGGTCATTTTCGTCCTCCCTAGGCATATTCTTGTCCAACTAGGGTTTTAAACCAATCTTGTGCATCCAATAGGTGTGTTTGTGTCATTGGATGATCAATTAGGTCATTTTCGTCCTCCCTAGGCTTATTCTTGTCCAATTAGGGTTTTTAACCAATCTTGTGCATCCAATAAGTTCATTTGTGTCATTGGATTAACATTTAGGTCATATCCGTCCTCCCTAGGCATATTCTTGTCCAATTAGGATTTTTAACCAATCTTGTGCATCCAATAGGTGTGTTTGTGTCATTGGATGATCAATTAGGTCATTTTCGTCCTCCCTAGGCTTATTCTTGCCCAATTAGGGTTTTTAACCAATCTTGTGCATCCAATAGGTGTGTTTGTGTCATTGGATGATCAATAAGGTCATTTTCGTTCTCCCTAGGCATATTCTTGTCCAATTAGGGTTTTTAATCAATCTTGTGCATCCAATAGGTGTGTTTGTGTCATTGGATGATCAATTAGGTCATTTTCGTCCTCCCTAGGCTTATTCTTGTCCAATTAGGGTTTTTAACCAATCTTGTGCATCCAATAAGTTCATTTGTGTAATTGGATTAACATTTAGGTCATTTTCGCCCTCCCTAGGCATATTCTTGTCCAATTAGGGTTTTTAACCAATCTTGTGCATCCAATAGTTGTGTTTGTGTCATTGGATGATCAATTAGGTCATTTTCGTCCTCCCTATGCTTATTCTTGTCCAATTAGGGTTTTTAACCAATCTTGTGCATCCAATAAGTTCATTTGTGTCATTGGATGATCAATTAGGTCATTTTCGTCCTCCCTAGGCATATTCTTGTCCAGTTAGGGTTTTTAACCAATCTTGTGCATCCAATAGGTGTGTTTGTGTCATTGGATGATCAATTAGGTCATTTTCGTCCTCCCTAGGCTTATTCTTGTCCAATTAGGGTTTTTAAGCAATCTTGATCATCCAATAACTTCATTTGTGTCATTGGATTAACATTTAGGTCATTTTCGTCCTCCCTAGGCATATTCTTGTCCAATTAGGGTTTTTAACCAATCTTGTGCATCCAATAGGTGTGTTTGTGTCATTGGATGATCAATTAGGTCATTTTCGTCCTCCCTAGGCTTATTCTTGTCCAATTAGGGTTTTTAACCAATCTTGTGCATCCAATAGGTGTGTTTTAGTCATTGGATGATCAATTAGGTCATTTTCGTCCTCCCTAGGCTTATTCTTTTCCAATTAGGGTTTTTAACCAATCTTGTGCATCCAATAGGTGTGTTTGTGTCATTGGATGATCAATTAGGTCATTTTTGTCCTCCCTAGGCTTATTCTTGTCCAATTAGGGTTTTTAACCAATCTTGTGCATCCAATAAGTTCATTTGTGTTATTGGATTAACATTTAGGTCATATTCGTCCTCCCTAGGCATATTCTTGTCCAATTATGGTTTTTAACCAATCTTGTGCATCCAATAGCTGTGTTTGTGTCATTGGATGATCAATTAGGTCATTTTCGTCCTCCTTAGGCATATTCTTGTCCAGTTAGAGTTTTTAACCAATCTAGTGCCTCCAATAGGTGTGTTTGTGTCATTGGATGATCAATTAGGTCATTTTCGTCTTCCCTAGGCTTATTCTTGTCCAATTAGGGTTTTTAACCAATCTTGTGTATCCAATAAGTTCATTAGTGTCATTGGATGATCAATTAGGTCATTTTCGTCCTCCCTAGGCATGTTCTTGTCCAACTAGGGTTTTTAACCAATCTTGTGCATCCAATAGGTGTGTTTGTGTCATTGGATGATCAATTAGATCATTTTCGTCCTCCCTAGGCTTATTCTTTTCCAATTATGGTTTTTAACCAGTCTTGTGCATCCAATAGGTGTGTTTGTGTCATTGGATGATCAATTAGGTCATTTTCGTCCTCCTTAGGCATATTCTTGTCCAATTAGGATTTTTAACCAATCTTGTGCATCCAATAGGTGTGTTTGTGTCATTGGATTATCAATTAGGTCATTTTCGTCCTCCCTAGGCTTATTCTTGTCCAATTAGGGTTTTTAACCAATCTTGTGCATCCAATAGGCGTGTTTGTGTCATTGGATGATCAATTAGGTCATTTTCGTCCTCCCTAGGCTTTTTCTTGTCCAATTAGTGTTTTTAACGAATCTGGTGCATCCAATAAGTTCATTTGTGTCATTGGATTAACATTTAGGTCATTTTCGTCCTCCCTAGGCATATTCTTGTCCAATTAGGGTTTTTAACCAATCTTGTGCATCCAATAGGTGTGTTTGTGTCATTGGATGATCAATTAGGTCATTTTCGTCCTCCCTAGGCTTATTCTTGTCCAATTAGGGTTTTAAATCGATCTTGTGCATCCAATAGGTGTGTTTGTGTCATTGGATGATCAATTAGGTCATTTTCGTCCTGCCTAGGTATATTCTTGTCCAATTAGAGTTTTTAACCAATCTTGTGGGTCCAATAGGTGTGTTTGTGTCATTGGATGATCAATTAGGTCATTTTCGTCCTCCCTTTGCATATTCTTGTCCAATTAGGGTTTTTAACCAATCTTGTGCTTCCAATAGATGCGTTTGTGTCATTGGATGATCAATTAGGTCATTTTCGTCCTCCCTAGGCTTATTCTTGTCCAATTAGGGTTTTGAACTAATCTTGTGCATCCAATAAGTTCATTTGTGTCCTTGGATTAAAATTTAGGTCATTTTCGTCCTCCCTAGTCATATTCTTGTCCAATTAGGGTTTTTAACCAATCTTGTGCATCCAATAGGTGTGTTTGTGTCATTGGATGATCAATTAGGTTATTTTCGTCCTCCCTAGGCTTATTCTTGTCCAATTAGGGTTTTTAACCAATCTTGTGCATCCAATAACTTTGTTCGTGTCATTGAATTAATATTTAGGTCATTTTTTCGTCCTCCCTAGGCATATTCTTGTCCAATTAGGGTTTTTAACCAATCTTGTGCATCCAATAGGTGTGTTTGTGTCATTGGATGATCAATTAGGTCATTTTCGTCCTCCCTAGGCTTATTCTTGTCCAATTAGGGTTTTTAACCAATCTTGTGCATCCAATAACTTTGTTTGTGTCATCGAATTAATATTTAGGTCATTTTCATCCTCCCTAGGCATATTCTTGTCCAATTAGGGTTTTTAACCAATCTTGTGCATCCAATAGGTGTGTTTGTGTCATTGGATGATCAATTAGGTCATTTTCGTCCTCCCTAGGCTTATTCTTGTCCAATTAGGGTTTTTAACCAATCTTGTGCATCCAATAGGTGTGTTTGTGTCATTGGATGATCAATTAGGTCATTTTCGGCCTCCCTAGGTTTATTCTTGTCCAATTAGGATTTTTAACCAATCTTGTGCATCCAATAGGTGTGTTTGTGTCATTGGATGATCAATTAGGTCATTTTCGTCCTCCCTAGGCTTATTCTTGTCCAATTAGGGTTTTTAACCAATCTAGTGCATCCAATAACTTTGTTTATGTCATTGAATTAATATTTAGGTCATTTTCGTCCTCCCTAGGCATATTCTTGTCCAATTAGGGTTTTTAACCAATCTTGTGCATCCAATAGGTGTGTTTGTGTCATTGGATGATCAATTAGGTCATTTTCGTCCTCCCTAGGCTTATTCTTGTCCAATTAGGGTTTTTAACAAATCTTGTGCATCCAATAGGTGTATTTGTGTCATTGGATGATCAATTAGGTCATTTTCGTCCTCCCTAGGCTTATTCTTGTCCAATTAGGGTTTTTAACCAATCTTGTGCATCCAATAGGTGTGTTTGTGTCATTGGATGATCGATTAGGTCATTTTCGTCATCCCTAGGCATATTCTTGTGCAATTAGGTTTTTTAACCAATCTTGTGCATCCAATAGGTGTGTTTGTGTCATTGGATGATCATTTAGGTCATTTTTGTCCTCCCTAGGCTTATTCTTGTCCAATTAGGGTTTGTAACCAATCGTGTGAATCCGATAAGTTTGTTTGTGTCATTGAATTAATATTTAGGTCATTTTCGTCCTCCCTAGGCATATTCTTGTCCAATTAGGGTTTTTAACCA
The DNA here is from genome assembly GCA_037974775.1 of Cicer pinnatifidum. NCBI lineage: Eukaryota > Viridiplantae > Streptophyta > Magnoliopsida > Fabales > Fabaceae > Cicer > Cicer pinnatifidum. Next base: position 33,994,308 of record JBBPBR010000004.1, on the reverse strand, counting down.
ATCTTGTGCATCCAATAGGTGTGCTTGTGTCATTGGATGATCAATTAGGTCATTTTCGTCCTCGCTAGGCTTATTCTTGTCCAATTAGGGTTTTTAACCAATCTTGTGCATCCAATAGGTGTGTTTGTATCATTGGATGATCAATTAGGTCATTTTCGTCCTCCCTAGGCTTATTCTTGTCCAATTAGGGTTTTTAACCAATCTTGTGCATCCAATAGGTGTGTTTGTGTCATTGGATGATCAATTAGGTCATTTTCGTCCTCCCTAGGCTTATTCTTGTCCAATTAGGGTTTTTAACCAATCTTGTGCATCCAATAAGTTCATTTGTGTCATTGGACTAACATTTAGCTCATTTTCGTCCTCCCTAGGCATATTCTTATCCAATTAGGGTTTTTAACCAATCTTGTGCATCCAATAAGTTGAGTTGTGTCATCGAATTAATATTTAGGTCATTTTCGTCCTCCCTAGGCATATTGTTGTCCAATTAGGGTTTTTAACCAATCTTGTGCATCCAATTGGTGTGTTTGTGTCATTGGATGATCAATTAGGTCATTTTCGTCCTCCCTAGGCTTATTCTTGTCCAATTAGGGTTTTTAACCAATCTTGTGCATCCAATAGGTGTGTTTGTGTCATTGAATGATCAATTAGGTCATTTTCGTCCTCTCTAAACTTATTCTTGTCCAATTAGGGTTTTTAACCAATCTTGTGCATCCAATAGGTGTGTTTGTGTCATTGGATGATTAGGTCATTTTCGTCCTCTTTAAGCATATTCTTGTCCAATTAGGGTTTTTAACCAATCTTGTGCATCCAATAGGTGTCTTTGTGGCAATGGATGATCAATTAGGTCATTTTCGTCCTCCCTAGGCTTATTCTTGTCCAATTAGGGTTTTTAACCAATCTTGTGCATCCAATAGGTGTGTTTGTGTCATTGGATGATCAATTAGGTCATTTTCGTCCTCCCTAGGCTTATTCTTGTCCAATTAGGGTTTTTAACCAATCTTGTGCATCCAATAACTTTGTTTGTGTCATTGAATTAATATTTAGGTCATTTTTGTCCTCCCTAGGCATATTCTTGTCCAATTAGGGTTTTTAAGCAATCTTGTGCATCCAATAGGTGTGTTTGTGTCAATGGATGATCAATTAGGTCATTTTTGTCCTCCCTAGGCTTATTCTTGTCCAATTAGGGTTTTTAACCAATCTTGTGCATCCAATAAGTTCATTTGTGTTATTGGATTAACATTTAGGTCATATTCGTCCTCCCTAGGCATATTCTTGTCCAATTAGGGTTTTTAACCAATCTTGTGCATCCAATAGCTGTGTTTGTGTCATTGGATGATCAATTAGGTCATTTTCGTCCTCCCTAGGCATATTCTTGTCCAATTAGGGTTTTTAACCAATCTTGTGCTTCCAATAGGCGTGTTTGTGTCATTGGATGATCAATTAGGTCATTTTCGTCCTCCCTAGGCATATTCTTGTCCAATTAGGGTTTTTAACCAATCTTGTGCATCCAATAGGTGTGTTTCTGTCATTGGACGATCAATTAGGTCATTTTCGTCCTCCCTACACTTATTCTTCCCAATTAGGGTTTTTAACCAATCTTGTGCATCCAATAGGTGTGTTTGTGTCATTGGATGATCAATTAGGTCATTTTCGTCCTCCCTAGGCTTATTCTGGTCCAATTAGGGTTTTTAACCAATCTTGTGCATCCAATAGCTGTGTTTGTGTCATTGGATGATCAATTAGGTCATTTTCGTCCTCCCTAGGCATATTCTTGTCCAATTAGGGTTTTTAACCAATCTTGTGCATCCAATAGGTGTGTTTGTGTCATTGGATGATCAATTAGGTCATTTTCGTCCTCCCTAGGCTTATTCTTGTCCAATTAGGGTTTTTAACCAATCTTGTGCATCCGATAAGTTTGTTTGTGTCATTGAATTAATATTTAGGTCATTTTCGTCCTCGCTAGGCATATTCTTGTCCAATTAGGGTTTTTAACCAATCTTGTGCATCCAATAGGTGTGTTTGTGTCATTCGATGATCAATTAGGTCATTTTTGTACTCCCTAGGCTTATTCTTGTCCAATTAGGGTTTTTAACCAATCTTGTGCATCCAATAGGTGTGTTTGTGTCATTGGATGATCAATTAGGTCATTTTTGTCCTCCCTAGGCTTATTCTTGTCCAATTAGGGTTTTTAACCAATCTTGTGCATCCAATAAGTTCATTTGTGTTATTGGATTAACATTTAGGTCATATTCGTCCTCCCTAGGCATATTCTTGTCGAATTATGGTTTTTAACCAATCTTGTGCATCCAATAGGTGTGTTTGTGTCATTGGATGATCAATTAGGTCATTTTCGTCCTCCCTAGGCTTATTCTTGTCCAATTAGGGTTTTTAACCAATCTTGTGCATCCAATAGGTGTGTTTGTGTCATTGGATGATCAATTAGGTCATTTTCGTCCTCCCTTGGCTTATTCTTGTCCTATTAGGGTTTTTAACCAATCTTGTGCATCCAATAGGTGTGTTTGTGTCATTGGATGATCAATTAGGTCATTTTTGTCCTCCCTAGGCTTATTCTTGTCCAATTAGGGTTTTTAACCAATCTTGTGCATCCAATAAGTTCATTTGTGTTATTGGATTAACATTTAGGTCATATTCGTCCTCCCTAGGCATATTCTTGTCCAATTATGGTTTTTAACCAATCTTGTGCATCCAATAGGTGTGTTTGTGTCATTGGATGATCAATTAGGTCATTTTCGTCCTCCTTAGGCATATTCTTGTCCAGTTAGAGTTTTTAACCAATCTTGTTCATCCAATAGGTGTGTTTGTGTCATTGGATGATCAATTAGGTCATTTTCGTCTTCCCTAGGCTTATTCTTGTCCAATTAGGGTTTTTAACCAATCTTGTGCATCCAATAAGTTCATTAGTGTCATTGGATGATCAATTAGGTCATTTTCGTCCTCCCTAGGCATGTTCTTTTCCAACTAGGGTTTTTAACCAATCTTGTGCATCCAATAGGTGTGTTTGTGTCATTGGATGATCAATTAGGTCATTTTCGTCCTCCCTAGGCATATTCTTGTC
>JBBPBR010000004.1:33964477-33990732 GCA_037974775.1 Cicer pinnatifidum | reverse complement strand
AGGGAGGACGAAAATGACCTAAATGTTCATCCAATGACACAAACACACCTATTGGATGCACAAGATTACTTAAAAACCCTAATTGGACAAGAATAAGCTTAGGGAAGACGAAAATGACCTAAATGTACATCCAATGACACAAATGAACTTATTGGATGCACAAGATTGGTTAAAAACCATAATTGGACAAGAATAAGCCTATGGAGGACGAAAATGACCTAAATGTTCATCCAATGACACAAACACACCTATTGGATGCACAAGATAACTTAAAAACCCTAATTGGACAAGAATAAGCCTAGGGGGGATGAAAATGACCTAAATGTTCCTCCAACGACACAAACACACCTATTGGATGCACAAGATTGCTTAAAAACCCTAATTAGACAAGAATAAGACTAGGGAGGACGAAAATGACCAAAATGTTCATCCAATGACACAAACACACCTATTGGATGCACAAGATTACTTAAAAACCCTAATTGGACAAGAATAATCCTTGGGAGGACGAAAATGACCTAAATGTACTTCCAATGACACAAATGAACTTATTGGATGCACAAGATTTGTTAAAAACACTAATTGGACAAGAATAAGCCTAGGGAGGACGAAAATGACCTAAATGTTCATCCAATGACACAAACACACCTATTGGATGCACAAGATTGTTTAAAAACCCAATTAGACAAGAATAAGACTAGGGAGGACGAAAATGACCTAAATGTTCATCCAATGACACAAACACACCTATTGGATGCACAAGATTACTTAAAAACCCTAATTGGACTAGAATAAGCCTAGGGAAGACGAAAATGACCTAAATGTACATCCAATGACACAAATGAACTTATTGGATGCACAAGATTGGTTAAAAACTCTAATTGGACAAGAATAAGCCTATGGAGGACGAAAATGACCTAAATGTTCATCCAATGACACAAACACACCTATTGGATGCACAAGATTGCTTAAAAACCCTAATTAGACAAGAATAAGACTAGGGAGGACGAAAATGACCTAAATGTTCATCCAATGACACAAACACACCTATTGGATGCACAAGATTACTTAAAAACCTTAATTGGACAAGAATAAGCCTAGGGAAGACGAAAATGACCTAAATGTACATCCAATGACACAAATGAACTTATTGGATGCACAAGATTGGTTAAAAACCCTAATTGGACAAGAATAAGCCTATGGAGGACGAAAATGACCTAAATGTTCATCCAATGACACAAACACACCTATTGGATGCACAAGATTGCTTAAAAACCCTAATTAGACAAGAATAAGACTAGGGAGGACGAAAATGACCTAAATGTTCATCCAATGACACAAACACACCTATTGGATGCACGAGATTACTTAAAAACCCTTATTGGACAAGAATAAGCCTAGGGAAGACGAAAATGACCTAAATGTACATCCAATGACACAAATGAACTTATTGGATGCACAGGATTGGTTAAAAACCCTAATTGGACAAGAATAAGCCTATGGAGGACGAAAATGACCTAAATGTTCATCCAATGACACAAACACACCTATTGGATGCACAAGATTACTTAAAAACCCTAATTGGACAAGAATAAGCCTAGGGAGGATGAAAATGACCTAAATGTTCCTCCAACGACACAAACACACCTATTGGATGCACAAGATTGCTTAAAAACCCTAATTAGACAAGAATAAGACTAGGGAGGACGAAAATGACCTAAATGTTCATCCAATGACACAAACACACATATTGGATGCACAAGATTACTTAAAAACCCTAATTGGACAAGAATAAGCCTAGGGAAGACGAAAATGACCTAAATGTACATCCAATGACACAAATGAACTTATTGGATGCACAAGATTGGTTAAAAACCCTAATTGGACAAGAATAAGCCTATGGAGGACGAAAATGACCTAAATGTTCATCCAATGACACAAACACACCTATTGGATGCACAAGATAACTTAAAAACCCTAATTGGACAAGAATAAGCCTAGGGAGGATGAAAATGACCTAAATCTTCCTCCAACGACACAAACACACCTATTGGATGCAGAAGATTGCTTAAAAACCCTAATTAGACAAGAATAAGACTAGGGAGGACGAAAATGACCTAAATGTTCATCCAATGACACAAACACACCTATTGGATGCACAAGATTACTTAAAAACCCTAATTGGACAAGAATAAGCCTAGGGAAGACGAAAATGACCTAAATGTACATCCAATGACACAAATGAAATTATTGGATGCACAACATTGGTTAAAAACCCTAATTGTACAAGAATAAGCCTATGGAGGACGAAAATGACCTAAATGTTCATCCAATGACACAAACACACCTATTGGATGCACAAGATTGCTTAAAAACCCTAATTAGACAAGAATAAGACTAGGGAGGACGAAAATGACCTAAATGTTCATCCAATGACACAAACACACCTATTGGATGCACAAGATTACTTAAAAACCCTAATTGGACAAGAATAAGCCTAGGGAGGTCGAAAATGACCTAAATGTACTTCCAATGACACAAATGAACTTATTGGATGCACAAGATTTGTTAAAAACACTAATTGGACAAGAATAAGCCTAGGGAGGACGAAAATGACCTAAATGTTCATCCAATGACACAAACACACCTATTGGATGCACAAGATTGTTTAAAAACCCTAATTAGACAAGAATAAGACTAGGGAGGACGAAAATGACCTAAATGTTCATCCAATGACACAAACACACCTATTGGATGCACAAGATTACTTAAAAACCCTAATTGGACAAGAATAAGCCTAGGGAAGACGAAAATGACCTAAATGTACATCCAATGACACAAATGAAATTATTGAATGCACAACATTGGTTAAAAACCCTAATTGTACAAGAATAAGCCTATGGAGGACGAAAATGACCTAAATGTTCATCCAATGACACAAACACACCTATTGGATGCACAAGATTGCTTAAAAACCCTAATTAGACAAGAATAAGACTAGGGAGGACGAAAATGACCTAAATGTTCATCCAATGACACAAACACACCTATTGGATGCACAAGATTACTTAAAAACCCTAATTGGACAAGAATAAGCCTAGGGAAGACGAAGATGACCTAAATGTACATCCAATGACACAAATGAACTTATTGGATGCACAAGATTGGTTAAAAACCCTAATTGGACAAGAATAAGCCTATGGAGGACGAAAATGACCTAAATGTTCATCCAATGACACAAACACACCTATTGGATGCACAAGATTACTTAAAAACCCTAATTGGACATGAATAAGCCTATGGAGGACGAAAATGACCTAAATGTTCATCCAATGACACAAACACACCTATTGGATGCACAAGATTGCTTAAAAACCCTAATTAGACAAGAATAAGACTAGGGAGGACGAAAATGACCTAAATGTTCATCCAATGACACAAACACACCTATTGGATGCACAAGATTACGTAAAAACCCTAATTGGACAAGAATAAGCCTAGGGAGGACGAAAATGACCTAAATGTACTTCCAAGGACACAAATGAACTTATTGGATGCACAAGATTGGTTAAAAACCCTAATTGGACAAGAATAAGCCTAGGGAGGACGAAAATGACCTAAATGTTCATCCAATGACACAAACACACCTATTGGATGCACAAGATTGGTTAAAAACCCTAATGTGACAAGAATAAGCCTAGGGAGGACGAAAATGACCTAAATGTTCATCCAATGACACAAATGAACTTATTGGATGCACAAGATTGGTTAAAAACCCTAATTGGACAAGAATAAGCCTAGGGAGGACGAAAATGACCTAAATGTTCATCCAATTACACAAACACACCTATTGGATGCACAAGATTGCATAAAAACCCTAATTGGACAAGAATAAGACTAGGGAGGACGAAAATGACCTAAATGTTCCTCCAATGACACAAACACACCTATTGGATGCACAAGATTGCATAAAAACCCTAATTGGACAGGAATAAGACTAGGGAGGACGAAAATGACCTAAATGTTCATCCAATGACACAAATGAACTTATAGAATGCACAAGATTGGTTAAAAACCCTAATTGGACAAGAATAAGCCTAGGGAGGACGAAAATGACCTAAATGTTCATCCAATGACACAAATGAACTTATTGAATGCACAAGATTGATTAAAAACCCTAATCGGACAAGAATAAGCCTAGGGAGGACGAAAATGACCTAAATGTTCGTCCAATGACACAAACACACCTATTGGATGCACAAGATTGCATAAAAACCCTAATTGGACAAGAATAAGACTAGGGAGGACGAAAATGACCTAAATGTTCCTCCAATGTCACAAACACACCTATTGGATGCACAAGATTGCATAAAAACCCTAATTGGACAAGAATAAGACTAGGGAGGACGAAAATGACCTAAATGTTCCTCCAATGACACAAACACACCTATTGGATGCACAAGATTGCATAAAAACCCTAATTGGACAAGAATAAGACTAGGGAGGACGAAAATGACCTAAATGTACATCCAATGACACAAATGAACTTATTGGATGCACAAGATTGGTTAAAAACCCTAATTGAACAAGAATAAGCCTAGGGAGGACGAAAATGACCTAAATGTTCATCCAATGACACAAACACACCTATTGGATGCACAAGATTGCTTAAAAACCCTAATTAGACAAGAATAAGACTAGGGAGGACGAAAATGACCTAAATGTTCATCCAATGACACAAACACTCTTATTAGAAGCACAAGATTGCTTAAAAACCCTAATTGGACAAGAATAAGCCTAGGGAGGACGAAAATGACCTAAATGTTCATCCAATGACACAAACACACCTATTGGATGCACAAGATTGCTTAAAAACCCTAATTAGACAAGAATAAGACTAGGGAGGACGAAAATGACCTAAATGGTCATCCAATGACACAAACACACTTATTAGATGCACAAGATTGCTTAAAAACCCTAATTGGACAAGAATAAGCCTAGGGAGGACGAAAATGACCTAAATGTACATCCAATGACACAAATGAACTTATTGGATGCACAAGATTGGTTAAAAACCCAAATTGGACAAGAATAAGCCTATGGAGGATGAAAATGACCTAAATGTTCATCCAATGACATAAACACACCTATTGGATGCACAAGATTACTTAAAAACCCTAATTGGACAAGAATAAGCCTAGGGAGGACGAAAATGACCTAAATGTTCATCCAATGACACAAACACACCTATTGGATGCACAAGATTGGTTAAAAACCCTAATTGGAAAGGAATAAGACTAGGGAGGACGAAAATGACCTAAATGTTCATCCAATGACACAAACACACCTATTGGATGCACAAGATTACTTAAAAACCCTAATTGGACAAGAATAAGCCTAGGGAAGACGAAAATGACCTAAATGTACATCCAATGACACAAATGAACTTATTGGATGCACAAGATTGGTTAAAAACCCTAATTGGACAAGAATAAGCCTATGGAAGACGAAAATGACCTAAATGTTCATCCAATGACACAAACACACCTATTTGATGCACAAGATTGCTTAAAAACCCTAATTAGACAAGATTAAGACTAGGGAGGACAAAAATGACCTAAATGTTCATCCAATGACACAAACACACCTATTGGATGCACAAGATTACTTAAAAACCCTAATTGGACAAGAATAAGCCTAGGGAGGACGAAAATGACCTAAATGTACTTCCAATGACACAAATGAACTTATTGGATGCACAAGATTTGTTAAAAACACTAATTGGACAAGAATAAGCCTAGGGAGGACGAAAATGACCTAAATGTTCATCCAATGACACAAACACACCTATTGGATGCACAAGATTACTTAAAAACCCTAATTGGACAAGAATAAGCCTAGGGAGGATGAAAATGACCTAAATGTTCATCCAATGACACAAATGAACTTATTGGATGCACAAGATTGGTTAAAAGCCCTAATTGGACAAGAATAAGCCTATGGAGGACAAAAATGACCTAAATGTTCATCCAATGACACAAACATACCTATTGGATGCACAAGATTACTTAAAAACCCTAATTGGACAAGAATAAGCCTAGGGAGGATGAAAATGACCTAAATGTTCCTCCAACGACACAAACACACCTATTGGATGCACAAGATTGCTTAAAAACCCTAATTAGACAAGAATAAGACTAGGGAGGACGAAAATGACCTAAATGTTCATCCAATGACACAAACACACCTATTGGATGCACAAGATTACTTAAAAACCCTAATTGGACAAGAATAAGCCTAGGGAGGACGAAAATGACCTAAATGTTCATCCAACGACACAAACACACCTATTGGATGCACAAGATTGCTTAAAAACCCTAATTAGACAAGAATAAGACTAGGGAGGACGAAAATGACCTAAATGTTCATCCAATGACACAAACACACCTATTGGATGCACAAGATTACTTAAAAACCCTAATTGGACAAGAATAAGCCTAGGGAAGACGAAAATGACCTAAATGTACATCCAATGACACAAATGAACTTATTGGATGCACAAGATTGGTTAAAAACCCTAATTGGACAAGAATAAGCCTAGGGAGGACGAAAATGACCTAAATGTGCATCCAATGACACAAAAACACTTATTGGATGCACAAGATTGCTTTAAAACCCTAATTGGACAAGAATAAGCCTAGGGAGGACGAAAATGACCTAAATGTACATCCAATGACACAAATGAACTTATTGGATACACAGGATTGGTTAAAAACCCTAATTGGACAAGAATAAGCCTATGGAGGACGAAAATGACCTAAATGTTCATCCAATGACACAAACACACCTATTGGATGCACAAAATTACTTAAAAACCCTAATTGGACAAGAATAAGCCTAGGGAAGACGAAAATGACCTAAATGTACATCCAATGACACAAATGAACTTATTGGATGCACAAGATTGGTTAAAAACCCTAATTGGACAAGAATAAGCCTATGGAGGACGAAAATGACCTAAATGTTCATCCAATGACACAAACACACCTATTGGATGCACAAGATTGCTTAAAAACCCTAATTAGACAAGAATAAGACCAGGGAGGACGAAAATGACCTAAATGTTCATCCAATGACACAAACACACCTATTGGATGCACAAGATTACTTAAAAACCCTAATTGGACAAGAATAAGCCTAGGGAAGACGAAAATGACCTAAATGTACATCCAATGACACAAATGAACTTATTGGATGCACAAGATTGGTTAAAAACCCTAATTGGACAAGAATAAGCCTATGGAGGACGAAAATGACCTAAATGTTCATCCAATGACACAAACACACCTATTGGATGCACAAGATTGCTTAAAAACCCTAATTAGACAAGAATAAGACTAGGGAGGACGAAAATGACCTAAATGTTCGTCCAATTACACAAACACACCTATTGGATGCACAAGATTACTTAAAAACCCTAATTGGACAAGAATAAGCTTAGGGAAGACGAAAATGACCTAAATGTACATCCAATGACACAAATGAACTTATTGGATGCACAAGATTGGTTAAAAACCCTAATTGGACAAGAATAAGCCTATGGAGGACGAAAATGACCTAAATGTTCATCCAATGACACAAACACACCTATTGGATGCACAAGATTACTAAAAAAACCCTAATTGGACAAGAATAAGCATAGGGATGACGAAAATGACCTAAATGTTCATCCAATGACACAAACACACCTATTGGATGCACAAGATTGCTTAAAAACCCTAATTAGACAAGAGAAAGACTAGGGAGGACGAAAATGACCTAAATGTTCATCCAATGACAGAAACACACCTATTGGATGCACAAGATTGCTTAAAAACCCTAATTGGAAAAGAATAAGACTAGGGAGGACGAAAATGTCCTAAATGTTCATCCAATGACACAAACACACTTATTGGATGCGCAAGATTGGTTAAAAACCTAATTGGACAAGAATAAACCTAGGGAGGACGAAAATGACCTAAATGTTCATCCAATGACACAAACATACCTATTGGATGCAAAAGATTGGTTAAAAACCCTAATTTGTAAAGAATAAGCCTAGGGAGGACGAAAATGACCTAAATGTTCATCTAATGACACAAACACACCTATTGGATGCACAAGATTGGTTAAAAACCCTAATTGGACAAGAATAAGCCTATGGAGGACGAAAATGACCTAAATGTTCATCCAATGACACAAACACACCTATTGGATGCACAAGATTGCTTAAAAACCCTAATTAGACAAGAATAAGACTAGGGAGGAGGAAAATGACCTAAATGTTCATCCAATGACACAAACACACTTATTAGATGCACAAGATTGCTTACAAACCCTAATTGGACAAGAATAAGCCTAGGGATGACGAGAATGACCTAAATGTACATCCAATGACACAAATGAACTTATTGGATGCACAAGATTGGTTAAAAACCCTAATTGGACAAGAATAAGCCTATGGAGGACGAAAATGACCTAAATGTTCATCCAATGACACAAACACACCTATTGGATGCACAAGATTACTTAAAAACACTAATTGGACAAGAATAAGCCTAGGGAGGATGAAAATGACCTAAATGGTCATCCAATGACACAAACACACCTATTGGATGCACAAGATTACTTAAAAACCCTAATTGGACAAGAATACGACTAGGGAGGACGAAAATGACCTAAATGTTCATCCAATGACACAAACACACCTATTGGATGCACAAGATTGCTTAAAAACCCTAATTGGACAAGAATAAGCCTAGGGAGGACGAAAATGACCTAAATGTACATCCAATGACACAAATGAACTTATTCGATGCACAAGATTGGTTAAAAACCCTAATTGGACAAGAATAAGCCTATGGAGGACGAAAATGACCTAAATGTTCATCCAATGACACAAACACACCTATTGGATGCACAAGATTGCTTAAAAACCCTAATTAGACAAGAATAAGACTAGGGAGGACGAAAATGACCTAAATGTTCATCCAATGACACAAACACACCTATTGGATGCACGAGATTACTTAAAAACCCTTATTGGACAAGAATAAGCCTAGGGAAGACGAAAATGACCTAAATGTACATCCAATGACACAAATGAACTTATTGGATGCACAGGATTGGTTAAAAACCCTAATTGGACAAGAATAAGCCTATGGAGGACGAAAATGACCTAAATGTTCATCCAATGACACAAACACACCTATTGGATGCACAAGATTGCTTAAAAACCCTAATTAGACAAGAATAAGACTAGGGAGGACGAAAATGACCTAAATGTTCATCCAATGACACAAACACACCTATTGGATGCACAAGATTGTTTAAAAACCCTAATTAGACAAGAATAAGACTAGGGAGGACGAAAATGACCTAAATGTTCATCCAATGACACAAACACACCTATTGGATGCACAAGATTACTTAAAAACCCTAATTGGACAAGAATAAGCCTAGGGAGGACGAAAATGACCTAAATGTTCGTCCAATGACACAAACACACCTATTGGATGCACAAGATTGCATAAAAACCCTAATTGGACAAGAATAAGACTAGGGAGGACGAAAATGACCTAAATGTTCCTCCAATGACACAAATGAACTTATTGGATGCACAACGTTGGTTAAAAACCCTAATTGGACAAGAATAAGTCTAGGGAGGACGAAAATGACCTAAATGTTCGTCCAATGACACAAACACACCTATTGGATGCACAAGATTGCATAAAAACCCTAATTCGACAAGAATAAGACTAGGGAGGACGAAAATGACCTAAATGTTCCTGCAATGACACAAACACACCTATTGGATGCACAAGATTGCATAAAAACCCTAATTGGACAAGAATAAGACTAGGGAGGACGAAAATGACCTAAATGTTCCTCCAATGACACAAACACACCTATTGGATGCACAAGATTGCATAAAAACCCTAATTGGACAAGAATAAGACTAGGGAGGACGGAAATGACCTAAATGTTCATCCAATGACACAAATGAACTTATTGTATGCACAAGATTGGATAAAAACCCTAATTGGACAAGAATAAGCATAGGGAGGACGAAAATTACCTAAATGTTCATCCAATGACACAAACACACATATTGGATGCACAAGATTGCTTAAAACCCTAATTGGACAAGAATAAGACTAGGGAGGACGAAAATGACCAAAAATTTCGTCCAATGACACAAACACACCTATTGGATGCACAAGATTGCATAAAAACCCTAATTGGACAAGAATAAGACTAGGGAGGACGAAAATGACCTAAATGTTCCTCCAATGACACAAACACACCTATTGGATGCACAAGATTGCTTAAAAACCCTAATTAGACAAGAATAAGACTAGGGAGGACGAAAATGACCTAAATGTTCATCCAATGACACAAACACACCTATTGGATGCACAAGATTGGTTCAAAACCCTAATTGGACAAGAATAAGCCTAGGGAGGACGAAAATGACCTAAATGTTCATCCAATGACACAAACACACCTATTGGATGCACAAGATTGCTTAAAAACCCTAATTAGACAAGAATAAGACTAGGGAGGACGAAAATGACCTAAATGTTCATCCAATGACACAAACACACTTATTACATGCACAAGATTGCTTAAAAACCCTAATTGGACAAGAATAAGCCTAGGGAGGACGAAAATGACCTAAATGTACATCCAATGACACAAATGAACTTATTGGATGCACAAGATTGGTTAAAAACCCTAATTGGACAAGAATAAGCCTGTGGAGGCCGAAAATGACCTAAATGTTCATCCAATGACACAAACACACCTATTGGATGCACAAGATTGCTTAAAAACCCTAATTAGACAAGAATAAGACTAGGGAGGACGAAAATGACCTAAATGTTCATCCAATGACACAAACACACCTATTAGATGCACAAGATTGCTTAAAAACCCTAATTGGACAAGAATAAGCCTAGGGAGGACGAAAATGACCTAAATGTACATCCAATGACACAAATGAACTTATTGGATGCACAAGATTGGTTAAAAACCCTAATTGAACAAGAATAAGCCTAGGGAGGACGAAAATGACCTAAATGTTCATCCAATGACACAAACACACCTATTGGATGCACAAGATTGCTTAAAAACCCTAATTAGACAAGAATAAGACTAGGGAGGACGAAAATGACCTAAATGTTCATCCAATGACACAAACACTCTTATTAGAAGCACAAGATTGCTTAAAAACCCTAATTGGACAAGAATAAGCCTAGGGAGGACGAAAATGACCTAAATGTTCATCCAATGACACAAACACACCTATTGGATGCACAAGATTGCTTAAAAACCCTAATTAGACAAGAATAAGACCAGGGAGGACGAAAATGACCTAAATGTTCATCCAATGACACAAACACACCTATTGGATGCACAAGATTACTTAAAAACCCTAATTGGACAAGAATAAGCTTAGGGAAGACGAAAATGACCTAAATGTACATCCAATGACACAAATGAACTTATTGGATGCACAAGATTGGTTAAAAACCCTAATTGGACAAGAATAAGCCTATGGAGGACGAAAATGACCTAAATGATCATCCAATGACACAAACACACCTATTGGATGCACAAGATAACTTAAAAACCCTAATTGGACAAGAATAAGCCTAGGGAGGATGAAAATGACCTAAATGTTCCTCCAACGACACAAACACACCTATTGGATGCACAAGATTGCTTAAAAACCCTAATTAGACAAGAATAAGACTAGGGAGGACGAAAATGACCTAAATGTTCATCCAATGACACAAACACACCTATTGGATGCACAAGATTACTTAAAAACCCTAATTGGACAAGAATAATCCTTGGGAGGATGAAAATGACCTAAATGTACTTCCAATGACACAAATGAACTTATTGGATGCACAAGATTTGTTAAAAACACTAATTGGACAAGAATAAGCCTAGGGAGGACGAAAATGACCTAAATGTTCATCCAATGACACAAACACACCTATTGGATGCACAAGATTGTTTAAAAACCCTAATTAGACAAGAATAAGACTAGGGAGGACGAAAATGACCTAAATGTTCATCCAATGACACAAACACACCTATTGGATGCACAAGATTACTTAAAAACCCTAATTGGACAAGAATAAGCCTAGGGAAGACGAAAATGACCTAAATGTACATCCAATGACACAAATGAACTTATTGGATGCACAAGATTGGTTAAAAACTCTAATTGGACAAGAATAAGCCTATGGAGGACGAAAATGACCTAAATGTTCATCCAATGACACAAACACACCTATTGGATGCACAAGATTGCTTAAAAACCCTAATTAGACAAGAATAAGACTAGGGAGGACGAAAATGACCTAAATGTTCATCCAATGACACAAACACACCTATTGGATGCACAAGATTACTTAAAAACCTTAATTGGACAAGAATAAGCCTAGGGAAGACGAAAATGACCTAAATGTACATCCAATGACACAAATGAACTTATTGGATGCACAAGATTGGTTAAAAACCCTAATTGGACAAGAATAAGCCTATGGAGGACGAAAATGACCTAAATGTTCATCCAATGACACAAACACACCTATTGGATGCACAAGATTGCTTAAAAACCCTAATTAGACAAGAATAAGACTAGGGAGGACGAAAATGACCTAAATGTTCGTCCAATTACACAAACACACCTATTGGATGCACAAGATTACTTAAAAACCCTAATTGGACAAGAATAAGCTTAGGGAAGACGAAAATGACCTAAATGTACATCCAATGACACAAATGAACTTATTGGATGCACAAGATTGGTTAAAAACCCTAATTGGACAAGAATAAGCCTATGGAGGACGAAAATGACCTAAATGTTCATCCAATGACACAAACACACCTATTGGATGCACAAGATAACTTAAAAACCCTAATTGGACAAGAATAAGCCTAGGGAGGATGAAAATGACCTAAATCTTCCTCCAACGACACAAACACACCTATTGGATGCAGAAGATTGCTTAAAAACCCTAATTAGACAAGAATAAGACTAGGGAGGACGAAAATGACCTAAATGTTCATCCAATGACACAAACACACCTATTGGATGCACAAGATTACTTAAAAACCCTAATTGGACAAGAATAAACTTAGGGAAGACGAAAATGACCTAAATGTACATCCAATGACACAAATGAACTTATTGGATGCACAAGATTGGTTAAAAACCCTAATTGGACAAGAATAAGCCTATGGAGGACGAAAATGACCTAAATGTTCATCCAATGACACAAACACACCTATTGGATGCACAAGATAACTTAAAAACCCTAATTGGACAAGAATAAGCCTAGGGAGGATGAAAATGACCTAAATCTTCCTCCAACGACACAAACACACCTATTGGATGCAGAAGATTGCTTAAAAACCCTAATTAGACAAGAATAAGACTAGGGAGGACGAAAATGACCTAAATGTTCATCCAATGACACAAACACACCTATTGGATGCACAAGATTACTTAAAAACCCTAATTGGACAAGAATAAGCCTAGGGAAGACGAAAATGACCTAAATGTACATCCAATGACACAAATGAAATTATTGGATGCACAACATTGGTTAAAAACCCTAATTGTACAAGAATAAGCCTATGGAGGATGAAAATGACCTAAATGTTCATCCAATGACACAAACACACCTATTGGATGCACAAGATTGCTTAAAAACCCTAATTAGACAAGAATAAGACTAGGGAGGACGAAAATGACCTAAATGTTCATCCAATGACACAAACACACCTATTGGATGCACAAGATTACTTAAAAACCCTAATTGGACAAGAATAAGCCTAGGGAAGACGAAAATGACCTAAATGTACATCCAATGACACAAATGAACTTATTGGATGCACAAGATTGGTTAAAAACCCTAATTGGACAAGAATAAGCCTATGGAAGACGAAAATGACCTAAATGTTCATCCAATGACACAAACACACCTATTGGATGCACAAGATTGCTTAAAAACCCTAATTAGACAAGATTAAGACTAGGGAGGACGAAAATGACCTAAATGTTCATCCAATGACACAAACACACCTATTGGATGCACAAGATTACTTAAAAACCCTAATTGGACAAGAATAAGCCTAGGGAAGACGAAAATGACCTAAATGTACATCCAATGACACAAATGAACTTATTGGATGCACAAGATTGGTTAAAAACCCTAATTGGACAAGAATAAGCCTATGGAAGACGAAAATGACCTAAATGTTCATCCAATGACACAAACACACCTATTGGATGCACAAGATTGCTTAAAAACCCTAATAAGACAAGAATAAGACTAGGGAGGACGAAAATGACCTAAATGTTCATCCATTGACACAAACACACCTATTGGATGCACAAGATTACTTAAAAACCCTAATTGGACAAGAATAAGCCTAGGGAAGACGAAAATGACCTAAATGTACATCCAATGACACAAATGAACTTATTGGATGCACAAGATTGGTTAAAAACCCTAATTGGACAAGAATAAGCCTATGGAGGACGAAAATGACCTAAATGTTCATCCAATGACACAAACACACCTATTGGATGCACAAGATTACTTTAATACCCTAATTGGACAAGAATAAGCCTAGGGAGGATGAAAATGACCTAAATGTTCATCCAATGACACAAACACACCTATTGGATGCACAAGATTGCTTAAAAACCCTTATTAGACAAGAATAAGACTAGGGAGGACGAAAATGACCTAAATATTCATCCAATGACACAAACACACCTGTTGGATGCACAAGATTATTTAAAAACCCTAATTGGACAAGAATAAGCCTAGGGAGGACGAAAATGACCTAAATGTACATCCAATGACACAAATGAACTTATTGGATGCACAAGATTGGTTAAAAACCCTAATTGGACAAGAATAAGCCTATGGAGGCCGAAAATGACCTAAATGTTCATCCAATGACACAAACACACCTATTGGATGCACAAGATTGCTTAAAAACCCTAATTAGACAAGAATAGGACTAGGGAGGACGAAAATGACCTAAATGTTCATCCAATGACACAAACACACCTATTAGATGCACAAGATTACCTAAAAACCCTAATTGGACAAGAATAAGCCTAGGGAGGGCGAAAATGACTTAAATGTTCATCCAATGACACAAACACACCTATTGAATGCACAAGATTTCCTAAAAACCCTAATTGGACAAGAATACGACTAGGGAGGACGAAAATGACCTAAATGTTCATCCAATGACACAAACACACCTATTGGATGCAGAAGATTGCTTAAAAACCCTAATTAGACAAGAATAAGACTAGGGAGGACGAAAATGACCTAAATGTTCATCCAATGACACAAACACACTAATTGGATGCCCAAGATTGCTTAAAAACCATAATTGGAAAAGAATAAGTCTAGGGAGGACGAAAATGACCTAAATAATGACACAAATGAACTTATTGGATGCACTAGATTGGTAAAAACCCTAATTGGACAAGAATAAGCCTAGGGAGGACGAAAATGACTTAAATGTTCATCCAATGACACAAGCACACCTATTGGATGCACAAGATTACTTAAAAACCCAAATTGGACAAGAATGAGCCTAGGGAGGACGAAAATGACCTAAATGTACATCCAATGACACAAATGAACTTATTGGATGCACAAGATTGGTTAAAAACCCTAATTGGACAAGAATAAGCCTATGGAGGACGAAAATGACCTAAATGTTCATCCAATGACACAAACACACCAATTGGATGCACAAGATTACTTAAAAACCCTAATTGGACAAGAATAAGCCTAGGGAGGACGAAAATGACCTAAATGTTCATCCAATGACACAAACACACCTATTGGATGCACAAGATTGGTTAAAAACCCTAATTGGACAAGAATAAGCCTAGGGTGGACGAAAATGACCTAATTGTTCATCCAATGACACAAATGAACTTATTGGATGCACAAGATTGGTTAAAAACCCTAATTGGACAAGAATAAGCCTAGGGAGGACGAAAATGACCTAATTGATCATCCAATGACACAAACACACCTATTGGATGCACAAGATTGGTTAAAAACCCTAATTGGACAAGAATATGCCTAGAGAAAATGACCTAATTGATCATCCAATGACACAAATGAACTTATTGGATGCACAAGATTAGTTAAAAACCCTAATTGGATAAGAATAAGCCTAGGGAGGACGAAAATAACCTAATTGATCATCCAATGACACAAACACACCTATTGGATGCACAAGATTGGTCTAAAACTCTAATTGGACAAGAATATGCCTAGGGAGGACGAAAATGACCTAAATGTTAATCCAATGACACAAATGAACTTATTGGATGCACAAGATTGGTTAAAACCCCTAATTGGACAAGAATAAGCCTAGGGAGGACGAAAATGACCTAAATGTTCATCCAATGACACAAACACACCTATTGGATGCACAAGATTGCTTAAAAACCCTAATTAGACAAGAATAAGACTAGGGAGGACGAAAATGACCTAAATGTTCATCCAATGACAGAAACACACCTATTGGATGCACAAGATTGCTTAAAAACCCTAATTGGAAAAGAATAAGACTAGGGAGGACGAAAATGTCCTAAATGTTCATCCAATGACTCAAACACACCTATTGGAAACGCAAGATTGGTTAAAAACCCTAATTGGACAAGAATAAACCTAGGGAGGACGAAAATGACCTAAATGTTCATCCAATGACACAAACATACCTATTGGATGCACAAGATTGGTTAAAAACCCTAATTTGTAAAGAATTAGCCTAGGGAGGACGAAAATGACCTAAATGTTCATCCAATGACACAAACACACCTATTGGATGCACAAGATTACTTAAAAACCCTAATTGGACAAGAATAAGCCTAGGGAGGACGAAAATGACCTAAATGATCATCCAATGACACAAACACACCTATTGGATGCACAAGATTGCTTAAAAACCCTAATTAGACAAGAATAAGACTAGGGAGGACGAAAATGACCTCAATGTACATCCAATGACACAAATGAACTTATTGGATGCACAAGATTGGTTAAAAACCCTAATTGGACAAGAATAAGCCTATGGAGGACGAAAATGACCTAAATGTTCATCCAATGACACAAACACACCTATTGGATGCACAAGATTACTTAAAAACCCAAATTGGACAAGAATAAACCTAGGGATGACGAAAATGACCTAAATGTACATCCAATGACACAAATGGACTTATTGGATGCACAGGATTGGTTAGAAACCCTAATTGGACAAGAATAAGCCTATGGAGGACAAAAATAACCTAAATGTTCATCCAATGACACAAACACACCTATTGGATTCACAAGATTACTTAAAAACCCTAATTGGACAAGAATAAGCCTAGGGAGGACGAAAATGACCTAAATGTTCATCCAATGACACAAACACACCTATTGGATGCACAAGATTACTTAAAAACCCTAATTGGACAAGAATAAGCCTAGCGAAGACGAAAATGACCTAAATGTACATCCAATGACACAAATGAACTTATTCGATGCACAAGATTGGTTAAAAACCCTATTTGGACAAGAATAAGCCTATGGAGAACGAAAATGACCTAAATGTTCATCCAATGACACAAACACACCTATTGGATGCACAAGATTACTTAAAAACCCTAATAGGACAAGAATAAGCCAAGGGAGGACGAAAATGACCTAAATGTTCATCCAATGACACAAACACACCTATTGGATGCACAAGATTGCTTAAAAACCCTAATTGGACAAGAATAAGCCTAGGGAGGACGAAAATGACCTAAATGTTCATCCAATGACACAAACACATTTATTGGATGCACAAGATTTCTTAAAAACCCTAATTGGACAAGATTAAGCCTAGGGAGGACGAAAATGACCTAAATGTACATCCAATGACACAAATGAACTTATTGGATGCACAAGATTAATTAAAAACCCTAATTGGACAAGAATAAGCCAAGGGAGGACGAAAATGACCCAAATGTTCATCCAATGACACAAACACACCTATTGGATGCACAAGATTGCTTAAAAACCCTAATTGGACAAGAATAAGCCTAGGGAGGAAGAAAATGACCTAAATGTACATCCAATGACACAAATGAACTTATTGGATGCACAAGATTGGTTAAAAACCCTAATTGGACAAGAATAAGCCTATGGAGGACGAAAATGACCTAAATGTTCATCCAATGACACAAACACACCTATTGGATACACAAGATTACTTAAAAACCCTAATTGGACAAGAATAAGCCTAGGGAAGACGAAAATGACCTAAATGTACATCCAATGACACAAATGAACTTATTCGTTGCACAAGATTGGTTAAAAACCCTAATTGGACAAGAATAAGCCTATGGAGAACGAAAATGACCTAAATGTTCATCCAATGACACAAACACACCTATTGGATGCAAAAGATTACTTAAAAACCCTAATAGGACAAGAATAAGCCAAGGGAGGACGAAAATGACCTAAATGTTCATCCAATGACACAAACACACCTATTGGATGCACAAGATTGCTTAAAAACCCTAATTGGACAAGAATAAGCCTTGGGAGGACGAAAATGACCTAAATGTACATCCAATGACACAAATGAACTTATTGGATGCACAAGATTGATTAAAAACCCTAATTGGACAAGAATAAGCCTATGGAGGACGAAAATGACCTAAATGTTCATCCAATGACACAAACACACCTATTGGATGCACAAGATTACTTAAAAACCCTAATTGGACAAGAATAAGCCTAGGGAGGACGAAAATGACCTAAATGATCATCCAATGACACAAACACACCTATTGCATGCACAAGATTGCTTAAAAACCCTAATTAGACAAGAATAAGACTAGGGAGGACGAAAATGACCTCAATGTACATCCAATGACACAAATGAACTTATTGGATGCACAAGATTGGTTAAAAACCCTAATTGGACAAGAATAAGCCTATGGAGGACGAAAATGACCTAAATGTTCATCCAATGACACAAACACACCTATTGGATGCACAAGATTACTTAAAAACCCAAATTGGACAAGAATAAACCTAGGGATGACGAAAATGACCTAAATGTACATCCAATGACACAAATGGACTTATTGGATGCACAGGATTGGTTAGAAACCCTAATTGGACAAGAATAAGCCTATGGAGGACAAAAATAACCTAAATGTTCATCCAATGACACAAATACACCTATTGGATTCACAAGATTACTTAAAAACCCTAATTGGACAAGAATAAGCCTAGGGAGGACGAAAATGACCTAAATGTTCATCCAATGACACAAACACACCTATTGGATGCACAAGATTACTTAAAAACCCTAATTGGACAAGAATAAGCCTAGGGAAGACGAAAATGACCTAAATGTACATCCAATGACACAAATGAACTTATTGGATGCACAAGATTGGTTAAAAACCCTAATTGGACAAGAATAAGCCTATGGAGGACGAAAATGACCTAAATGTTCCTCCAATGACATAAATACACCTATTGGATGCACAAGATTGCTTAAAAACCCTTATTAGACAAGAATAAGACTAGGGAGGACGAAAATGACCTAAATATTCATCCAATGACACAAACACACTTATTAGATGCACAAGATTGCTTAAAAACCCTAATTGGACAAGAATAAGCCTAGGGAAGACGAAAATGACCTCAATGTGCATCAAATGACACAAATGAACTTATTGGATGCACAAGATTGGTTAAAAACCCTAATTGGACAAGAATAAGCCTATGGAGGACGAAAATGACCTAAATGTTCATCCAATGACACAAACACACCTATTGGATGCACAAGATTGCTTAAAAACCCTAATTAGACAAGAATAAGACTAGGGAGGACGAAAATGACCTAAATGTTCATCCAATGACACAAACACACCTATTGGATGCACAAGATTACTTAAAAACCCTAATTGGACAAGAATAAGCCTAGGGAGTACGAAAATGACCTAAATGTACTTCCAATGACACAAATGAACTTATTGGATGCACAAGATTTGTTAAAAACACTAATTGGACAAGAATAAGCCTTGGGAGGACGAAAATGACCTAAATGTTCATCCAATGACACAAACACACCTATTGGATGCAAAAGATTGTTTAAAAACCCTAATTAGACAAGAATAAGACTAGGGAGGACGAAAATGACCTAAATGTTCATCCAATGACACAAACACACCTATTGGATGCACAAGATTACTTAAAAACCCTAATTGGACAAGAATAAGCCTAGGGAAGACGAAAATGACCTAAATGTACATCCAATGACACAAATGAACTTATTGGATGCACAAGATTGGTTAAAAACCCTAATTGGACAAGAATAAGCCTATGGAGGACGAAAATGACCTAAATGTTCCTCCAATGACATAAATACACCTATTGGATGCACAAGATTGCTTAAAAACCCTTATTAGACAAGAATAAGACTAGGGAGGACGAAAATGACCTAAATATTCATCCAATGACACAAACACACTTATTAGATGCACAAGATTGCTTAAAAACCCTAATTGGACAAGAATAAGCCTAGGGAAGACGAAAATGACCTCAATGTGCATCAAATGACACAAATGAACTTATTGGATGCACAAGATTGGTTAAAAACCCTAATTGGACAAGAATAAGCCTATGGAGGACGAAAATGACCTAAATGTTCATCCAATGACACAAACACACCTATTGGATGCACAAGATTGCTTAAAAACCCTAATTAGACAAGAATAAGACTAGGGAGGACGAAAATGACCTAAATGTTCATCCAATGACACAAACACACCTATTGGATGCACAAGATTACTTAAAAACCTTAATTGGACAAGAATAAGCCTAGGGAAGACGAAAATGACCTAAATGTACATCCAATGACACAAATGAACTTATTGGATGCACAAGATTGGTTAAAAACCCTAATTGGACAAGAATAAGCCTATGGAGGACGAAAATGACCTAAATGTTCATCCAATGACACAAACACACCTATTGGATGCACAAGATTGCTTAAAAACCCTAATTAGACAAGAATAAGACTAGGGAGGACGAAAATGACCTAAATGTTCGTCCAATTACACAAACACACCTATTGGATGCACAAGATTACTTAAAAACCCTAATTGGACAAGAATAAGCTTAGGGAAGACGAAAATGACCTAAATGTACATCCAATGACACAAATGAACTTATTGGATGCACAAGATTGGTTAAAAACCCTAATTGGACAAGAATAAGCCTATGGAGGACGAAAATGACCTAAATGTTCATCCAATGACACAAACACACCTATTGGATGCACAAGATAACTTAAAAACCCTAATTGGACAAGAATAAGCCTAGGGAGGATGAAAATGACCTAAATCTTCCTCCAACGACACAAACACACCTATTGGATGCAGAAGATTGCTTAAAAACCCTAATTAGACAAGAATAAGACTAGGGAGGACGAAAATGACCTAAATGTTCATCCAATGACACAAACACACCTATTGGATGCACAAGATTACTTAAAAACCCTAATTGGACAAGAATAAGCTTAGGGAAGACGAAAATGACCTAAATGTACATCCAATGACACAAATGAAATTATTGGATGCACAAGATTGGTTCAAAACCCTAATTGGACAAGAATAAGCCTATGGAGGACGAAAATGACCTAAATGTTCATCCAATGACACAAACACACCTATTGGATGCACAAGATAACTTAAAAACCCTAATTGGACAAGAATAAGCCTAGGGAGGATGAAAATGACCTAAATGTTCCTCCAACGACACAAACACACCTATTGGATGCAGAAGATTGCTTAAAAACCCTAATTAGACAAGAATAAGACTAGGGAGGACGAAAATGACCTAAATGTTCATCCAATGACACAAACACACCTATTGGATGCACAAGATTACTTAAAAACCCTAATTGGACAAGAATAAGCCTAGGGAAGACGAAAATGACCTAAATGTACTTCCAATGACACAAATGAACTTATTGGATGCACAAGATTTGTTAAAAACACTAATTGGACAAGAATAAGCCTAGGGAGGACGAAAATGACCTAAATGTTCATCCAATGACACAAACACACCTATTGGATGCACAAGATTGTTTAAAAACCCTAATTAGACAAGAATAAGACTAGGGAGGACGAAAATGACCTAAATGTTCATCCAATGAAACAAACACACCTATTGGATTCACAAGATTACTTAAAAACCCTAATTGGACAAGAATAAGCCTAGGGAAGACGAAAATGACCTAAATGTACATCCAATGACACAAATGAACTTATTGGATGCACAAGATTGGTTAAAAACCCTAATTGGACAAGAATAAGCCTATGGAGGACGAAAATGACCTAAATGTTCATCCAATGACACAAACACACCTATTGGATGCGCAAGATTACTTAAAAACCCTAATTGGACAAGAATAAGCCTAGGGAGGACGAAAATGACCTAAATGTTCATCCAATGACACAAACACACCTATTGGATGCACAAGATTACTTAAAAACCCTAATTGGACAAGAATAAGCCTAGGGAAGACGAAGATGACCTAAATGTACATCCAATGACACAAATGAACTTATTGGATGCACAAGATTGGTTAAAAACCCTAATTGGACAAGAATAAGCCTATGGAGGACGAAAATGACCTAAATGTTCATCCAATGACACAAACACACCTATTGGATGCACAAGATTACTTAAAAACCCTAATTGGACAAGAATAAGCCTAGGGAGGATGAAAATGACCTAAATGTTCCTCCAACGACACAAACACACCTATTGGATGCACAAGATTGCTTAAAAACCCTAATTAGACAAGAATAAGACTAGGGAGGATGAAAATGACCTAAATGTTCATCCAATGACACAAACACACGTATTGGATGCACAAGATTACTTAAAAACCCTAATTGGACAAGAATAAGCCTAGGGAAGACGAAAATGACCTAAATGTACATCCAATGACACAAATGAACTTATTGGATGCACAAGATTGGTTAAAAACCCTAATTGGACAAGAATAAGCCTATGGAGGACGAAAATGACCTAAATGTTCATCCAATGACACAAACACACCTATTGGATGCACAAGATTTCTTAAAAACCCTAATTAGACAAGAATAAGACTAGGGAGGACGAAAATGACCTAAATGTTCATCCAATGACACAAACACACCAATTGGATGCACAAGATTACTTAAAAACCCTAATTGGACTAGAATAAGCCTAGGGAAGACGAAAATGACCTAAATGTACATCCAATGACACAAATGAACTTATTGGATGCACAAGATTGGTTAAAAACCCTAATTGGACAAGAATAAGCCTATGGAGGACGAAAATGACCTAAATGTTCATCCAATGACACAAACACACCTATTGGATGCAAAAGATTGCTTAAAAACCCTAATTAGACAAGAATAAGACTAGGGAGGACGAAAATGACCTAAATGTTCATCCAATGACACAAACACACTTATTAGATGCACAAGATTGCTTAAAAACCCTAATTGGACAAGAATAAGCCTAGGGAGGACAAAAATGACCTAAATGTACATCCAATGACACAAATGAACTTATTGGAGAACATATTGGATGCACAAGATTACTTAAAAACCCACCTATTGGATGCAATGACTTAAATGTACATCCAATGACACAAACACACCTATTGGATGCACAAGATTACGTAAAAACCCTAATTGGACAAGAATAAGCCTAGGGAGGACGAAAATGACCTAAATGTTCATCCAATGACACAAACACACTTATTAGATGCACAAGATTGCTTAAAAACCCTAATTGGACAAGAATAAGCCTAGGGAGGACGAAAATGACCTAAATGTACATCCAATGACACAAATGAACTTATTGGATGCACAAGATTGGTTAAAAACCCTAATTGGACAAGAATAAGCCTATGGAGGACGAAAATGACCTAAATGTTCATCCAATGACACAAACACACCTATTGGATGCACAAGATTACTTAAAAACCCTAATTAGACAAGAATAAGACTAGGGAGGACGAAAATGACCTAAATGTTCATCCAATGACACAAACACACCTATTGGATGCACAAGATTGCTTAAAAACCCTAATTGGACAAGAATAAGCCTAGGGAATACGAAAATGACCTAAATGTACATCCAATGACACAAATGAACTTATTGGATGCACAAGATTGGTTAAAAACCCTAATTGGACAAGAATAAGCCTATGGAGGACGAAAATGACCTAAATGTTCATCCAATGACACAAACACACCTATTGGATGCACAAGATTGCTTAAAAACCCTAATTAGACAAGAATAGGACTAGGGAGGACGAAAATGACCTAAATGTTCATCCAATGACACAAACACACCTATTAGATGCACAAGATTACCTAAAAACCCTAATTGGACAAGAATAAGCCTAGGGAGGGCGAAAATGACTTAAATGTTCATCCAATGACACAAACACACCTATTGAATGCACAAGATTTCCTAAAAACCCTAATTGGAAAAGAATAAGTCTAGGGAGGACGAAAATGACCTAAATAATGACACAAATGAACTTATTGGATGCACTAGATTGGTAAAAACCCTAATTGGACAAGAATAAGCCTAGGGAGGACGAAAATGACTTAAATGTTCATCCAATGACACAAGCACACCTATTGGATGCACAAGATTACTTAAAAACCCAAATTGGACAAGAATGAGCCTAGGGAGGACGAAAATGACCTAAATGTACATCCAATGACACAAATGAACTTATTGGATGCACAAGATTGATTAAAAACCCTAATTGGACAAGAATAAGCCTATGGAGGACGAAAATGACCTAAATGTTCATCCAATGACACAAACACACCTATTGGATGCACAAGATTGCTTAAAAACCCTAATTAGACAAGAATAAGACTAGGGAGGACGAAAATGACCTAAATGTTCATCCAATGACACAAACACACCTATTGGATGCACAAGATTACTTAAAAACCCTAATTGGACAAGAATAAGCCTAGGGAAAACGAAAATGACCTAAATGTACATCCAATGACACAAATGAACTTATTGGATGCACAAGATTGATTAAAAACCCTAATAGGACAAGAATAAGCCTATGGAGGACGAAAATGACCTAAATGTTCATCCAATGACACAAACACACCTATTGGATGCACAAGATTGCTTAAAAACCCTAATTAGACAAGAATAAGACTAGGGAGGACGAAAATGACCTAAATGTTCATCCAATGACACAAACACACCTATTGGATGCACAAGATTACTTAAAAACCCTAATTGGACAAGAATAAGCCTAGGGAAGACGAAAATGACCTAAATGTACATCCAATGACACAAATGAACTTATTGGATGCACAAGATTGGTTAAAAACCCTAATTGGACAAGAATAAGCCTATGGAGGACGAAAATGACTTAAATGTTCATCCAATGACACAAACACACTTATTGGATGCACAAGATTTCTTAAAAACCCTAATTGGACAAGAATAAGCCTAGGGAGGACGAAAATGACCTAAATGTACATCCAATGACACAAATGAACTTATTGGATGCACAAGATTGTTTAGAAACCCTAATTAGACAAGAATAAACCTAGGGAGGACGAAAATGACCTAAATGTTCATCCAATGACACAAACACACCTATTGGATGCCCAAGATTGCATAAAAACCCTAATTAGACAAGAATAAGACTAGGGAGTACGAAAATGACCTAAATGTTCATCCAATAACACAAACACACTTATTAGATGCACAAGATTGGATAAAAACCCTAATTGGACAAGAATAAGCTTATGGAGGACGAAAATGACCTAAATGTTCATCCAATGACACAAACACACCTATTGGATGCACAAGATTACTTAAAAACCCTAATTGGACAAGAATAAGCCTAGGGAGGACGAAAATGACCTAAATGTTCATCCAATGACACAAACACACCTATTGGATGCACAAGATTACTTAAAAACCCTAATTGGACAAGAATAAGCCTAGGGAGGACGAAAATGACCTAAATGTTCATCCAATGACACAAACACACCTATTGGATGCACAAGATTACTTAAAAACCCTAATTGGACA
>JBBPBR010000004.1:33947992-33964467 GCA_037974775.1 Cicer pinnatifidum | reverse complement strand
GACGAAAATGACCTAAATGTACATCCAATGACACAAATGAACTTATTGGATGCACAAGATTGGTTAAAAACCCTAATTGGACAAGAATAAGCCTATGGAGGACGAAAACGACCTAAATATTCATCCAATGACACAAACACACCTATTGGATGCACAAGATTACTTAAAAACCCTAATTGGACAGGAATACGACTAGGGAGGACGAAAATGACCTAAATGTTCATCCAATGACACAAACACACCTATTGGATGGACAAGATTACTTAAAAACCCTAATTGGACAAGAATAAGCCTAGGGAAGACGAAAATGACCTAAATGTACATCCAATGACACAAATGAACTTATTGGATGCACAAGATTGGTTAAAAACCCTAATTGGACAAGAATAAGCCTATGGAGGACGAAAATGACCTAAATATTCATCCAATGACACAAACACACCTATTGGATGCACAAGATTACTTAAAACCCCTAATTGGACAAGAATAAGCCTAGGGAGGATGAAAATGACCTAAATGTTCCTCCAACGACACAAACAAACCTATTGGATGCACAAGATTGCTTAAAAACCCTTATTAGACAAGAATAAGACTAGGGAGGACGAAAAGGACCTAAATATTCATCCAATGACACAAACACACTTATTAGATGCACAAGATTGCTTAAAAACCCTAATTGGACAAGAATAAGCCTAGGGAGGACGAAAATGACCTAAATGTACATCCAATGACACAAATGAACTTAATGGATGCACAAGATTGGTTAAAAACCCTAATTGGACAAGAATAAGCCAATGGAGGACGAACATGACCTAAATGTTCATCCAATGACACAAACACACCTATTGGATGCACAAGATTACTTAAAAACCCTAATTGGACAAGAATAAGCATAGGGAAGACGAAAATGACCTAAATGTACATCCAATGACACAAATGAACTTATTGGATGCACAAGATTGGTTAAAAACCCTAATTGAACAAGAATAAGCCTATGGAGGACGAAAATGACCTAAATGTTCATCCAATGACACAAACACACCTATTGGATGCACAAGATTACTTAAAAACCCTAATTGGACAAGAATAAGCCTAGGGAAGACGAAAATGACCTCAATGTGCATCAGATGACACAAATGAACTTATTGGATGCACAAAATTGGTTAAAAACCCTAATTGGACAAGAATAAGCCTATGGAGGACGAAAATGACCTAAATGTTCATCCAATGACACAAACACACCTGTTGGATGCACAAGATTACTTAAAAACCCTAATTGGACAAGAATAAGCCTAGGGAGGACGAAAATGACCTAAATGTACATCCAATGACACAAATGAACTTATTGGATGCACAAGATTGGTTCAAAACCCTAATTGAACAAGAATAAGCCTATGGAGGACGGAAATGACCTAAATGTTCATCCAATGACACAAACACATCTATTGGATGCATAAGATTACTTAAAAACCCTAATTGGACAAGAATAAGCCTAGGGAAGACGAAAATGACCTAAATGTGCATCAAATGACACAAATGAACTTATTTGATGCACAAGATTGGTTAAAAACCCTAATTGGACAAGAATAAGCCTTTGGAGGACGAAAATGACCTAAATGTTCAACCAATGACATAAACACACCTGTTAGATGCACAAGATTACTTAAAAACCCTAATTGGACAAGAATAAGCCTAGGGAGGACGAAAATGACCTAAATGTACTTCCAATGACACAAATGAACTTATTGGATGCACAAGATTTGTTAAAAACACTAATTGGACAAGAATAAGCCTAGGGAGGACAAAAATGACCTAAATGTTCATCCAATGACACAAACACACCTATTGGATGCACAAGATTGCTTAAAAACCCTAATTAGACAAGAATAAGACTATGGAGGACGAAAATGACCTAAATGTTCATCCAATGACACAAACACACCTATTGGATGCACAAGATTACTTAAAAACCCTAATTGGACAAGAATAAGCCTAGGGAGGACGAAAATGACCTAAATGTACATCCAATGACACAAATGAACTTACTAGATGCACAGGATTGGTTAAAAACCCTAATTGGACAAGAATAAGCCTATGGAGGACGAACATGACCTAAATGTTCATCCAATGACACAAACACACCTATTGGATGCACAAGATTACTTAAAAACCCTAATTGGACAAGAATAAGCCTAGGGAAGACGAAAATGACCTAAATATACATCCAATGACACAAATGAACTTATTGGATGCACAAGATTGGTTAAAAACCCTTATTGGACAGGAATAAGCCTATGGAGGACGAAAATGACCTAAATATTCATCCAATGACACAAACACACATATTGGATGCACAAGATTACTTAAAAACCCTAATTGGACAAGAATAAGCCTAGGGAGGATGAAAATGACCTAAATGTTCATCCAATGACACGAACACACCTATTGGATGCACAAGATTGCTTAATAACCCTAATTAGACAAGAATAAGACTAGGGAGGACGAAAAATACCTAAATGTTCAACCAATGACACAAAAACACTTATTGGATGCAGAAGATTGCTTAAAAACCCTAATTGTACAAGAATAAGCCTAGGGAGGACGAATATGACCTAAATGTACATCCAATGACACAAATGACCTTATTGGATGCACAAGATTGGTTAAAAACCCTAATTAGACAAGAATAAGCCTAGGGAGGACGAAAATGACCTAAATGTTCATCCAATGACACAAACACACCTATTGGATGTACTAGATTGCTTAAAAACCCTAATTAGACAAGAATAAGACTAGGGAGGACGAAAATGACCTAAATGTTCATCCAATGACACAAACACACTTATTGGATGCACAAGATTTCTTAAAAACCCTAATTGGACAAGAATAAGCCTAGGGAGGACGAAAATGACCTAAATGTACATCCAATGACACAAATGAACTTATTGGATGCACAAGATTGGTTAGAAACCCTAATTAGACAAGAATAAACCTAGGGAGGATGAAAATGACCTAAATGTTCATCCAATGACACAAACACACCTATTGGATGCCCAAGATTGCTTAAAAACCCTAATTAGACAAGAATAAGACTTGGGAGTACGAAAATGACCTAAATGTTCATCCAATAACACAAACACACTTATTAGATGCACAAGATTGGATAAAAACCCTAATTGGACAAGAATAAGCTTATGGAGGACGAAAATGACCTAAATGTTCATCCAATGACACAAACACACCTATTGGATGCACAAGATTACTTAAAAACCCTAATTGGACAAGAATAAGCCTAGGGAGGACGAAAATGACCTAAATGTTCATCCAATGACACAAACACACCTATTGGATGCACAAGATTACGTAAAAACCCTAATTGGACAGGAATACGACTAGGGAGGACGAAAATGACCTAAATGTTCATCCAATGACACAAACACACCTATTGGATGGACAAGATTACTTAAAAACCCTAATTGGACAAGAATAAGCCTAGGGAAGACGAAAATGACCTAAATGTACATCCAATGACACAAATGAACTTATTGGATGCACAAGATTGGTTAAAAACCCTAATTGGAAAAGAATAAGCCTATGGAGGACGAAAATGACCTAAATATTCATCCAATGACACAAACACACCTATTGGATGCACAAGATTACTTAAAACCCCTAATTGGACAAGAATAAGCCTACGGAGGATGAAAATGACCTAAATGTTCCTCCAACGACACAAACAAACCTATTGGATGCACAAGATTGCTTAAAAACCCTTATTAGACAAGAATAAGACTAGGGAGGACGAAAAGGACCTAAATATTCATCCAATGACACAAACACACTTATTAGATGCACAAGATTGCTTGAAAACCCTAATTGGACAAGAATAAGCCTAGGGAGGACGAAAATGACCTAAATGTACATCCAATGACACAAATGAACTTACTGGATGCACAAGATTGGTTAAAAACCCTAATTGGACAAGAATAAGCCTATGGAGGACGAACATGACCTAAATGTTCATCCAATGACACAAACACACCTATTGGATGCACAAGATTACTTAAAAACCCTAATTGGACAAGAATAAGCATAGGGAAGACAAAAATGACCTAAATGTACATCCAATGACACAAATGAACTTATTGGATGCACAAGATTGGTTAAAAACCCTAATTGAACAAGAATAAGCCTATGGAGGACGAAAATGACCTAAATGTTCATCCAATGACACAAACACACCTATTGGATGCACAAGATTACTTAAAAACCCTAATTAAACAAGAATAAGCCTAGGGAAGACGAAAATGACCTCAATGTGAATCAGATGACACAAATGAACTTATTGGATGCACAAAATTGGTTAAAAACCCTAATTGGACAAGAATAAGCCTATGGAGGACGAAAATGACCTAAATGTTCATCCAATGACACAAACACACCTGTTGGATGCACAAGATTACTTAAAAACCCTAATTGGACAAGAATAAGCCTAGGGAGGACGAAAATGACCTAAATGTACATCCAATGACACAAATGAACTTATTGGATGCACAAGATTGGTTAAAAACCCTAATTGAACAAGAATAAACCTATGGAGGACGAAAATGACCTAAATGTTCATCCAATGACACAAACACATCTATTGGATGCACAAGATTACTTAAAAACCCTAATTGGACAAGAATAAGCCTAGGGAAGACGAAAATGACCTAAATGTGCATCAAATGACACAAATGAACTTATTTGATGCACAAGATTGGTTAAAAACCCTAATTGGACAAGAATAAGCCTATGGAGGACGAAAATGACCTAAATGTTCAACCAATGACACAAACACACCTGTTAGATGCACAAGATTACTTAAAAACCCTAATTGGACAAGAATAAGCCTAGGGAGGTCGAAAATGACCTAAATGTACTTCCAATGACACAAATGAACTTATTGGATGCACAAGATTTGTTAAAAACACTAATTGGACAAGAATAAGCCTAGGGAGGACAAAAATGACCTAAATGTTCATCCAATGACACAAACACACCTATTGGATGCACAAGATTGCTTAAAAACCCTAATTAGACAAGAATAAGACTAGGGAGGACGAAAATGACCTAAATGTTCATCCAATGACACAAACACACCTATTGGATGCACAAGATTACTTAAAAACCCTAATTGGACAAGAATAAGCCTAGGTAGGACGAAAATGACCTAAATGTACATCCAATGACACAAATGAACTTACTAGATGCACAAGATTGGTTAAAAACCCTAATTGGACAAGAATAAGCCTATGGAGGACGAACATGACCTAAATGTTCATCCAATGACACAAACACACCTATTGGATGCACAAGATTACTTAAAAACCCTAATTGGACAAGAATAAGCCTAGGGAAGACGAAAATGACCTAAATATACATCCAATGACACAAATGAACTTATTGGATGCACAAGATTGGTTAAAAACCCTTATTGGACAGGAATAAGCCTATGGAGGACGAAAATGACCTAAATGTTCATCCAATGACACAAACACACATATTGGATGCACAAGATTACTTAAAAACCCTAATTGGACAAGAATAAGCCTAGGGAGGATGAAAATGACCTAAATGTTCATCCAATGACACAAACACACCTATTGGATGCACAAGATTGCTTAATAACCCTAATTAGACAAGAATAAGACTAGGGAGGACGAAAAATACCTAAATGTTCATCCAATGACACAAAAACACTTATTGGATGCAGAAGATTGCTTAAAACCCCTGATTGGACAAGAATAAGCCTAGGGAGGACGAATATGACCTAAATGTACATCCAATGACACAAATGACCTTATTGGATGCACAAGATTGGTTAAAAACCCTAATTAGACAAGAATAAGCCTAGGGAGGACGAAAATGACCTAAATGTTCATCCAATGACACAAACACACCTATTGGATGTACTAGATTGCTTAAAATCCCTAATTAGACAAGAATAAGACTAGGGAGGACGAAAATGACCTAAATGTACATCCAATGACACAAATGAACTTATTGGATGCACAAGATTGGTTAGAAACCCTAATTAGACAAGAATAAACCTAGGGAGGATGAAAATGACCTAAATGTTCATCCAATGACACAAACACACCTATTGGATGCCCAAGATTGCTTAAAAACCCTAATTAGACAAGAATAAGACTAGGGAGTACGAAAATGACCTAAATATTCATCCAATAACACAAACACACTTATTAGATGCACAAGATTGGATAAAAACCCTAATTGGACAAGAATAAGCTTATGGAGGACGAAAATGACCTAAATGTTCATCCAATGACACAAACACACCTATTGGATGCACAAGATTACTTAAAAACCGTAATTGGACAAGAATAAGCCTAGGGAGGACGAAAATGACCTAAATGTTCATCCAATGACACCAACACACCTATTGGATGCACAAGATTACTTTAAAACCCTAATTGGACAAGAATACGACTAGGGAGGACGAAAATGACCTAAATGTTCATCCAATGACACAAACACGCCTATTGGATGCACAAGATTTGGTTAACAACCCTAATTGGACAAGAATAAGCCTAGGGAGGACAAAAATGACCTAAATGTTCATCCAATGACACAAACACACCTATTGGATGCACAAGATTGCTTAAAAACCCTAATTAGACAAGAGTAAGACTAGGGAGGACGAAAATGACCTAAATATTCATCCAATGACACAAACACACTTATTAGATGCACAAGATTGCTTAAAAACCCTAATTGGACAAGAATAAGCCTATGGAGGACGATAATGACCTAAATGTTCATCCAATGACACAAATGAACTTATTGGATGCACAAGATTACTTAAAAACCCTAATTGGAGAAGAATAAGCCTATGGGGGACGAAAATGACCTAAATGTTAATCCAATGACACAAACACCTATTGGATGCACAAGATTGGTCAAAAACCCTAATTGGACAAGAATACGACTAGGGAGGACGAAAATGACCTAAATGTTCATCCAATGACACAAACACACCTATTGGATGCACAAGAATGGTTAAAAACCCTAATTGGACAAGAATAAGCCTAGGGGTGACGAAAATGGCCTAAATGTTAATCCAATGACACAAATGAACTTATTGGATGC
The DNA here is from genome assembly GCA_037974775.1 of Cicer pinnatifidum. Lineage (NCBI taxonomy): Eukaryota > Viridiplantae > Streptophyta > Magnoliopsida > Fabales > Fabaceae > Cicer > Cicer pinnatifidum. Next base: position 33,957,315 of record JBBPBR010000004.1, on the reverse strand, counting down.
ACAAGATTGCTTAAAAACCCTAATTGGAAAAGAATAAGCCTATGGAGGACGAAAATGACCTAAATGTTCATCCAATGACACAAACACACCTATTGGATGCACAAGATTACTTAAAAACCCTAATTGGACAAGAATAAGCCTAGGGAGGACGAAAATGACCTAAATGTTCATCCAATGACACAAACACACCTATTGGATGCACAAGATTACTTAAAAACCCTAATTGGACAAGAATACGACTAGGGAGGACGAAAATGACCTAAATGTTCATCCAATGACACAAACACACCTATTGGATGCACAAGATTGGTAAAAAACCCTAATTGGACAAGAATAAACCTATGGAGGAAGAAAATGACTTAAATGTTCATCCAATGACACAAACATACCTATTGGATGCACAAGATTGGTTAAAAACCCAAATTTGTAACGAATAAGCCTAGGGAGGACGAAAATGACCTAAATGTTCATCTAATGACACAAACACACCTATTGGATGCACAAGATTGGTTAAAAACCCTAATTAGACAAGAATAAGACTAGGGAGGACGAAAATGACCTAAATGTTCATCCAATGACACAAACACACTTATTAGATGCACAAGATTTCTTAAAAACCGTAATTGGAAAGGAATAAGCCTATGGAGGACGAAAATGACCTAAATGTTCATCCAATGACGCAAATGAACTTATTGGATGCACAAGATTACTTAAAAACCCTAATTGGACAAGAATAAGCCTAGGGAGGACGAAAATGACCTAAATGTTCATCCAATGACACAAACACACCTATTGGATGCACAAGATTACTTAAAAACCCTAATTGGACAAGAATACGACTAGGGAGGACGAAAATGACCTAAATGTTCATCCAATGACACAAACACACCTATTGGATGCACAAGATTGGTAAAAAACCCTAATTGGACAAGAATAAACCTAGGGAAGAAGAAAATGACTTAAATGTTCATCCAATGACACAAACATACCTATTGGATGCACAAGATTGGTTAAAAACCCTAATTTGTAACGAATAAGCCTAGGGAGGATGAAAATGACCTAAATGTTCATCTAATGACACAAACACACCTATTGGATGCACAAGATTGGTTAAAAACCCTAATTAGACAAGAATAAGACTAGGGAGGACGAAAATGACCTAAATGTTCATCCAATGACACAAACACACTTATTAGATGCACAAGATTTCTTAAAAACCGTAATTGGAAAGGAATAAGCCTATGGAGGACGAAAGTGACCTAAATGTTCATCCAATGACACAAATGAACTTATTGGATGGACAAGATTACTTAAAAACCCTAATTGGACAAGAATAAGCCTATGGGGGACTAAAATGACCTAAATGTTAATCCAATGACACAAACACACCTATTGGATGCACAAGATTGGTCAAAAACACTGATTGGACAAGAATACGACTAGGGAGGACGAAAATGACCTAAATGTTTATCCAATGACACAAACACACCTATTGGATGCACAAGAATGGTTAAAAACCCTAATTGGACAAGAATAAGCCTAGGGGAGACGAAAATGACCTAAATGTTAATCCAATGACACAAATGAACTTATTGGATGCACAAGATTGCTTAAAAACCCTAATTGGACAAGAATAAGCCTATGTAGGACGAAAATGACCTAAATGTTCATCCAATGACACAAACACACATATTGGATGCACAAGATTGGTCAAAAACCCTAATTGGACAAGAATAACCCTAGGGTGGACGAAAATGACCTAAATGTTCATCCAATGACACAAACACACTGATAGGATGTACAATATTGCTTAAAAACCCTAATTGGACAAGAATAAGCCTAGGGAAGACGAAAATGACCTTAATGTACATCCAATGACACAAATGAACTTATTGGATGCACAAGATTGGTTAAAAACCCTAATTGGACAAGAATAAGCCTTTGGAGGACGAAAATGACCTAAATGTTCATCCAATCACACAAACACACCTATTGGATGCACAAGATTGCTTAAAAACCCTAATTGGAAAAGAATAAGACTAGGGAGGACGAAAATGACATAAATGTTCATCCAATGACACAAACACACCTATTGGATGCACAAGATTGGTCAAAAACCCTAATTGGACAAGAATAACCCTAGGGTGGACCAAAATGACCTAAGTGTTCATCCAATGACACAAACACACTGATAGGATGCACAAGATTGCTTAAAAACCCTAATTGGACAAGAATAAGCCTAGGGAAGACGAAAATGACCTTAATGTACATCCAATGACACAAATGAACTTATTGGATGCACAATATTGGTTGAAAACCCTAATTGGACAAGAATAAGCCTTTGGAGGACGAAAATGACCTAAATGTTCATCCAATGACACAAACACACCTATTGGATGCACAAGATTGCTTAAAAACCCTAATTGAAAAAGAATACGACTAGGGAGGACGAAAATGACATAAATGTTCATCCAATGACACAAACACACCTATTGGATCCACAAGATTGGTTCAAAACCCTAATTGGACAAGAATAAGCCTTGGGAGGACGAAAATGACCTAAATGTTCATCAAATGACACAAACACACCTATTGGATGCACAAGATTGCTTAAAAATCCTATTTAGACAAGAATAAGACTAGCGAGGACAAAAATGACCTAAATGTTCATCCAATGACACAAACACACTTATTAGATGCACAAGATTGCTTAAAAACCCTTATTGGACAAGAATAAGCCTAGGGAGGACGAAAAGGACCTAAATGTACATCCAATGACACAAATGAACTTATTGGATGGACAAGATTGGTTAAAAACCTTAATTGGACAAGAATAAGCCTATGGAGGACGAAAATGACCTAAATGTTCATCCAATGACACAAACACACCTATTGGATGCACAACATTACTTAAAAACCCTAATTGGACAAGAATAAGCCTAGGGAGCACGAAAATGACCTAAATGTTCATCTAATGACACAAACACACCTATTGGATGCACAAGATTGGTTAAAAACCCTAATTGGACAAGAATAAGCCTATGGAAGCCGAAAATGACCTAAATGTTCATCCAATGACACAAAGGAACTTATTGGATGCACAAGATTGGTTAAAACCCTAATTCGACAAGAATAAGCCTATGGAGGACGAAAATGACCTAAATGTTCATCCAATGACACAAACACACCTATTGGATGCACAAGATTACTTTAAAACCCTAATTGGACAAGAATAAGCCTAGGGAGGACGAAAATGACCTAAATGTTCATCCAATGACACAAACACACCTATTGGATGCACAAGATTACTTAAAAATCCTAATTGGACAAGAATACGACTAGGGAGGACGAAAATGACCTAAATGTTCATCCAATGACACAAACACACCTATTGGATGCACAAGATTGGTAAAAAAACCTTAATTGGACAAGAATATACCTAGGGAGGAAGAAAATGACCTAAATGTTCATCTAATGACACAAACACACCTATTGGATGCACAAGATTGGTTAAAAACCCTAATTAGACAAGAATAAGACTAGGGAGGACGAAAATCACCTAAATGTTCATCCAATGACACAAACACACCTATTGGATGCACAAGATTGGTCAAAAACCCTAATTGGACAAGAATACGACTAGGGAGGACGAAAATGACCTAAATGTTCATCCAATGACACAAACACACCTATTGGATGCACAAGATTGGTTAAAAACCCTAATTGGACAAGAATAAGCCTAGGGGGGGCGAAAATGACCTAAATGTTAATCCAATGACACAAATGAACTTATTGGATGCACAAGATTGCTTAAAAACCCTAATTGGACAAGAATAAGCCTATGGAGGAAGAAAATGGCCTAAATGTTCATCCAATGACACAAACACACCTATTGGATGCACAAGATTGGTCAAAAACCCTAATTGGACAAGAATAACCCTAGGGTGGACGAAAATGACCTAAATGTTCATCCAATGACACAAACACACTGATAGGATGCACAAGATTGCTTAAAAACCCTAATTGGACAAGAATAAGCCTAGGGAAGACGAAAATTACCTTAATGTACCTCCAATGACACAAATGAACTTATTGGATGCACAAGATTGGTTAAAAACCCTAATTGGACGAGAATAAGCCTTTGGAGGACGAAAATGACCTAAATGTTCATCCAATGACACAAACACACCTATTGGACGCACAAGATTGCTTAAAAACCCTAATTGGAAAAGAATAAGACTAGGGAGGACGAAATTGACATAAATGTTCATCCAATGACACAAACACACCTATTGGATCCACATGATTGGTTCAAAACCCTAATTGGACAAGAATAAGCCTTGGGAGGACGAAAATGACCTAAATGTTCATCCAATGACACAAAACACACCTATTGGATGCACAAGATTGCTTAAAAACCCTATTTAGACAAGAATAAGACTAGCGGGGACAAAAATGACCTAAATGTTCATCCAATGACATAAACACACTTATTAGATGCACAAGATTGCTTAAAAACCGTTATTGGACAAGAATAAGCCTAGGGAGGACGAAAAGGACCTAAATGTACATCCAATGACAAAAATGAACTTTTTGGATGAACAAGATTGGTTAAAAACCCTAATTGGACAAGAATAAGCCTATGGAGGACGAAAATGACCTAAATGTTCATCCAATGACACAATCACACCTATTGAATGCACAACATTACTTAAAAACCCTAATTGGACAAAAATAACCCTAGGGAGGATGAAAATGACCTAAATGTTCATCCAATGACATAAACACACCTATTGGATGCACAATATTACTTAAAAACCCTAATTGGACAAGAATACGACTAGGGAGGACGAAAATGACCTAAATGTTCATCCAATGACACAATCACACTTATTGGATGCACAAGATTGGTTAAAAACCCTAATTGGACAAGAATAAGCCTAGGGGGGACGAAAATGACCTAAATGTTAATCCAATGACTCAAACACACCTATTTGATGCACAAGATTGGTAAAAAACCCTAATTGGACAAGAATAACCCTAGGGTGGACGAAAATGACATAAATGTTCATCCAATAACACAAACACACTTATTAGATGCACAAGATTGCTTAAAAACCTTTATTGGACAAGAATAAGCCTAGGGAGGATGAAAAGGACCTAAATGTACATCCAATGACACAAATGAACTTATTGGATGCAAAAGATTGGTTAAAAACCCTAATTGGAAAAGAATAAGCCTATGGAGGACGAAAATGACCTAAATATTCATCCAATGACACAAACACACCTATTGGATGCACAAGATTACTTAAAAACCCTAATTGGACAAGAATAACCCTAGGGAGGACGAAAATGACCTAAATGTTCATCCAATGACATAAACACACCTATTGGATGGACAAGATTACTTAAAAACCCTAATTGGACAAGAATACGACTAGGGAGGACGAAAATGACCTAAATGTTCATCCAATGACACAAACACACCTATTGGATGCACAAGATTGGTTAAAAACCCTAATTGGACAAGAATAAGCCTAGGGGGGACGAAAATGACGTAAATGTTAATCCAATGACACAAACACACCTATTGGATGCACAAGATTGGTCAAAAACCCTAATTGGTCAAGAATAACCCTAGGGTGGACGAAAATGACCTAAATGTTCATCCAAGGACACAAACACACTGATAGGATGCAGAAGATTGCTTAAAAACCCTAATTTGACAAGAATAAGCCTAGGGTAGAGGAAAATGTCATTAATGTACATCCAATGACACAAATGAACTTATTGGATGCACAAGATTGGTTAAAAACCATAATTGGACAAGAAAAAGCCTAGGGGGGACGAAAATGACCTAAATGTTAATCCAATGACACAAACACACCTATTGGATGCACAAGATTGGTCAAAAACCCTATTTGGACAAGAATAACCCTAGGGTGGACGAAAATGACCTAAATGTTCATCCAATGACACAAACACACTGATAGGATGCAGAAGATTGCTTAAAAACCCTAATTTGACAAGAATAAGCCTAGGCAAGAGGAAAATGACATTAATGTACATCCAATGACACAAATAAACTTATTGGATGCACAAGATTGGTTAAAAACCCTAATTGGACAAGAATAAGCCTTTGGAGGACGAAAACTACCTAAATGTTCATCCAATGACACAAACACACGTATTGGATGCACAACATTACTTAAAAACCATAATTGGACAAGAATAACCTTAGGTAGGACGAAAATGACCTAAATGTTCATCCAATGACATAAACACACCTATTGGATGCACAATATTACTTAAAAACCCTAATTGGACAAGAATACGACTAGGGAGGACGAAAATGACCTAAATGTTCATCCAATGACACAATCACACCTATTGGATGCACAAGATTGGTTAAAAACCCTAATTGGAAAAGTATAACCCTAGGGTGGACGAAAATGACCTAAATGTTCATCCAATGACACAAACACACTGATAGGATGCACAAGATTGCTTAAAAACCCTAATTGGACAAGAATAAGCCTAGGGAAGAAGAAAATGACCTTAATGTACATCCAATGACCCAAATGAACTTATTGGATGCACAAGATTGGTTAAAAACCTTAATTGGACAAGAATAAGCCTTTGGAGGACGAAAATGACCTAAATGTTCATCCAATGACACAAACACACCTATTGGATGCACAAGATTGGTTAAAAACCCTAATTGGAAAAGAATAATAATAGGGAGCACGAAAATAACATAAATGTTCATCCAATGACACAAACACACGTATTGGATCCACAAGATTGGTTCAAAACCCTAATTGGACAAAAATAAGCCTAGGGAGGACAAAAATAACCTAAATGTTCATCCAATGACACAAACACACCTATTGGATGCACAAGATTGCTTAAAAACCCTATTTAGACAAGAATAAGACTAGCGAGGACAAAAATGACATAAATGTTCATCCAATGACAAAAACACACTTAATAGATGCACAAGATTGCTTAAAAACCCTTATTGGACAAGAATAAGCCTAGGGAGGACGAAAAGGACCTAAATGTACATCCAATGACACAAATGAACTTATTGGATGCACAAGATTGGTTAAAAACCCTAATTGGACAATAAAAAGCCTATGGAGGACGAAAATGACCTAAATGTTCATCCAATGACACAAACACACCTATTGGATGCACAAGATTACTTAAAAACCCTAATTGGACAAGAATAACCCTAGGGAGGACGAAAATGACCTAAATGTTCATCCAATGACATAAACACACCTATTGGATGCACAAGATTACTTAAGAACCCTAATTGGACAAGAATACGATTAGGGAGGACGAAAATGACCTAAATGTTCATCCAATGACACAAACACACCTATTGGATGCACAAGATTGGTTAAAAACCCTAATTGGACAAGAATAAGCCTAGGGGGGACGAAAATGACGTAAATGTTAATCCAATGACACAAACACACCTATTGGATGCACAAGATTGGTCAAAAACCCTAATTGGACAAGAATAACCCTAGGGTGGACGAAAATGACCTAAATGTTCATCCAATGACACAAACACACTGATAGGATGCAGAAGATTGCTTAAAAACCCTAATTTGACAAGAATAAGCCTAGGGTAGAGGAAAATGTCATTAATGTACATCCAATGACACAAATGAACTTATTGGATGCACAAGATTGGTTAAAAACCCTAATTGAACAAGAATAAGCCTAGGGGGGACGAAAATGACCTAAATGTTAATCCAATGACACAAACACACCTATTTGATGCACATGATTGGTCAAAAACCCTAATTGGAAAAGAATAACCCTAGGGTGGACGAAAATGACATAAATGTTCATCCAATGACACAAACACACTGATAGGATGCACAAGATTGCTTAAAAACCCTAACTGGACCAGAATAAGCCTAGGGAAGACGAAAATGACCTTAATGTACATCCAATGACCCAAATGAACTTATTGGATGCACAAGATTGGTTAAAAACCCTAATTGGACAAGAATAAGCCTTTGGAGGACGAAAATGACCTAAATGTTCATCCAATGACACAAACACACCTATTGGATGCACAAGATTGCTTAAGAACCCTAATTGGAAAAGAATAAGACTAGGGAGGACGAAAATGACATAAATGTTCATCCAATGACACAAACACACGTATTGGACCCACAAGATTGGTTCAAAACCCTAATTGGACAAAAATAAGCCTAGGGAGGACGAAAATGACCTAAATATTCATCCAATGACACAAATGAACTTATTGGATAAACAAGATTGGTTAAAAACCCTAATTGGACCAGAATAAGCCTAGGGAGGACGAAAATGACCTAAATGTTCATCCAATGACACAAACACACCTATTGGATGCACAACATTACTTAAAACCCTAATTGGACAAGAATAACCCTAGGGAGGATGAAAATGACCTAAATGTTCATCCAATGACATAAACACACGTATTGGATGCACAATATTACTTAAAAACCGTAATTGGACAAGAATACGACTAGGGAGGACGGAAATGACCTAAATGTTCATCCAATGACACAATCACACCTATTGGATGCACAAGATTGGTTAAAAACCCTAATTGGACAAGAATAAGCCTAGGGGGGACGAAAATGACCTAAATGTTAATCCAATGACACAAACACACCTATTTGATGCACAAGATTGGTCAAAAACCCTAATTGGAAAAGAATAACCCTAGGGTGGACGAAAATGACCTAAATGTTCATCCAATGACACATACACACTGATAGGATGCACAAGATTGCTTAAAAACCCTAATTGGACAGGAATAAGCCAAGGGAAGACGAAAATGACCTTAATGTACATCTAATGACCCAAATGAACTTATTGGATGCACAAGATTGGTTAAAAACCCTAATTGGACAAGAATAAGCCTTTGGAGGACGAAAATGAACTAAATGTTCATCCAATGAAACAAACACACCTATTGGATGCACAAGATTGCTTAAAAACCCTAATTTGAAAAGAATAAGACTAGGGAGGACGAAAATGACATAAATGTTCATCCAATGACACAAACACACGTATTGGATCCACAAGATTGGTTCAAAACCCTAATTGGAAAAAAATAAGCCTAGGGAGGACGAAAATGACCTAAATGTTCATCCAATGACACAAACACACCTATTGGATGCACAATATTGCTTAAAAACCCTAATTTGAAAAGAATAAGACTAGGTAGGACGAAAATGACATAAATGTTCATCCAATGACACAAACACACGTATTGGACCCACAAGATTGGTTCAAAACCCTTA
>JBBPBR010000004.1:33932072-33944329 GCA_037974775.1 Cicer pinnatifidum | reverse complement strand
GATTGCTTAAAAACCTTTATTGGACTAGAATAAGCCTAGGGAGGATGAAAAGGACCTTAATGTACATCCAATGACCCAAATGAACTTATTAGATGCACAAGATTGGTTAAAAACCCTAATTGGACAAGAATAAGCCTTTGGAGGACGAAAATGACCTAAATGTTCATCCAATGACACAAACACACCTATTCGATGCACAAGATTGCTTAAAAACCCTAATTGGAAAAGAATAAGACTAGGGAGGACGAAAATGACATAAATGTTCATCCAATGACACAAACACACGTATTGGATCCACAAGATTGGTTCAAAATCCTAATTGGACAAAAATAAGCCTAGGGAGGACGAAAATGACCTAAATGTTCATCCAATAACACAAACACACCTATTGGATGCACAAGATTGCTTAAAAACCCTATTTAGACAAGAATAAGACTAGCGAGGACAAAAATGACATAAATGTTCATCCAATGACACAAACACACTTATTAGATGCACAAGATTGCTTAAAAACCTTTATTGGACAAGAATAAGCCTAGGGAGGATGAAAAGGACCTAAATGTACATCCAATGACACAAATGAACTTATTGGATGCACAAGATTGGTTAAAAACCCTAATTGGATTGGAATAAGCCTATGGAGGACGAAAATGACCTAAATGTTCATCCAATGACACAAACACACCTATTGGATGCACAACATTACTTAAAACCCTAATTGGACAAGAATAACCCTAGGGAGGATGAAAATGACCTAAATGTTCATCCAATGACATAAACACACCTATTGGATGCACAATATTACTTAAAAACCCTAATTGGACAAGAATACGACTCGGGAGGACGAAAATGACTTAAATGTTCATCCAATGACACAATCACACCTATTGGATGCACAACATTGGTTAAAAACCCTAATTGGACAAGAATAAGCCTAGGGGGGACGAAAATGACCTAAATGTTATTCCAATGACACAAACACACCTATTTGATGCACAAGATTGGTCAAAAACCCTAATTGGAAAAGAATAACCCTAGGGTGGACGAAAATGACCTAAATGTTCATCCAATGACACAAACACACTGATAGGATGCACAAGATTGCTTAAAAACCATAATTGGACAAGAAAAAGCCTAGGGAAGAAGAAAATGACCTTAATGTACATCCAATGACCCAAATGAACTTATTGGATGCACAAGATTGGTTAAAAACCCTAATTGGACAAGAATAAGCCTTTGGAGGACGAAAATGACCTAAATGTTCATCCAATGACACAAACACACCTATTGGATGCACAAGATTGGTTAAAAACCCTAATTGGAAAAGAATAATAATAGGGAGCACGAAAATGACATAAATGTTCATCCAATGACACAAACACACGTATTGGATCCACAAGATTGGTTCAAAACCCTAATTGGACAAAAATAAGCCTAGGGATGACTAAAGTAAACTAAATGTTCATCCAATGACATAAACACACCTATTGGATGCAAAAGATTGCTTAAAAACCCTATTTAGACAAGAATAAGACTAGCGAGGACAAAAATGACATAAATGTTCATCCAATGACACAAACACACTTATTAGATGCACAAGATTGCTTAAAAACCCTTATTGGACAAGAATAAGCCTAGGGAGGACGAAAAGAACTTAAATGTACATCCAATGACACAAATGAACTTATTGGATGCACAAGATTGGTTAAAAACCCTAATTGGACAATAGAAAGCCTATGGAGGACGAAAATGACCTAAATGTTCATCCAATGACACAAACACACCTATTGGATGCACAAGATTACTTAAAAACCCTAATTGGACAAGAATAACCCTAGGGAGGACGAAAATGACCTAAATGTTCATCCAATGACATAAACACACCTATTGGATGCACAAGATTACTTAAGAACCCTAATTGGACAAGAATACGACTAGGGAGGACGAAAATGACCTAAATGTTCATCCAATGACACAAACACACCTATTGGATGCACAAGATTGGTTAAAAACCCTAATTGGACAAGAATAAGCCTAGGGGGGACGAAAATGACGTAAATGTTAATCCAATGACACAAACACACCTATTGGATGCACAAGATTGGTCAAAAACCCTAATTGGACAAGAATAACCCTAGGGTGGAAGAAAATGACCTAAATGTTCATCCAATGACACAAACACACTGTTAGGATGCAGAAGATTGCTTAAAAACCCTAATTTGACAAGAATAAGCCTAGGGTAGAGGAAAATGTCATTAATGTACATCCAATGACACAAATGAACTTATTGGATGCACAAGATTGGTTAAAAACCCTAATTGGACAAGAATAAGCCTAGGGGGGACGAAAATGACCTAAATGTTAATCCAATGACACAAACACACCTATTTGATGCACAAGATTGGTCAAAAACCCTAATTGGAAAAGAATAACCCTAGGGTGGACGAAAATGACCTAAATGTTCATCCAATGACACAAACACACTGATAGGATGCACAAGATTGCTTAAAAACCCTATTTGGACAAGAATAAGCCTAAGGAAGACGAAAATGACCTTAATGTACATCCAATGACCCAAATGAACTTATTAGATGCACAAGATTGGTTAAAAACCCTAATTGGACAAGAATAAGCCTTTGAAGGACGAAAATGACCTAAATGTTCATCCAATGACACAAACACACCTATTGGATGGACAAGATTGCTTAAAAACCCTAATTGGAAAAGAATAAGACTAGGGAGCCCGAAAATGACATAAATGTTCATCCAATGACACAAACACACGTATTGGATCCACAAGATTGGTTCAAAACCCTAATTGGACAAAAATAAGCCTAGGGAGGACGAAAATGACCTAAATGTTCATCCAATGACACAAACACACCTATTGGATGCACAAGATTGCTTAAACACCCTATTTAGACAAGAATAAGACTAGCGAGGACAAAAATGACATAAATGTTCATCCAATGACACAAACACACTTATTAGATGCACAAGATTGCTTAAAAACCTTTATTGGACAAGAATAAGCCTAGGGAGGATGAAAATGACCTAAATGTACATCCAATGACACAAACACACGTATTGGATGCACAAGATTGGTTCAAAACCCTAATTGGACAAGAATAAGCCTATGGAGGACGAAAATGACCTAAATGTTCATTCAATGACACAAACACACCTATTGGATGCACAAGATTACTTAAAAACCCTAATTGGACAAGAATAACCCTAGGGAGGACGAAAATGACCTAAATGTTCATCCAATGACATAAACACACCTATTGGATGGACAAAATTACTTAAAAGCCCTAATTGGACAAGAATACGACTAGGGAGGACGGAAATGACCTAAATGTTCATCCAATGACACAAACACACCTATTGGATGCACAAGATTGCTTAAAAACCCTATTTAGACAAGAATAAGACTAGCAAGGACAAAAATGACATAAATGTTCATCCAATGACACAAACACACTTATTAGATGCACAAGATTGCTTAAAAACCTTTATTGGACTAGAATAAGCCTAGGGAGGATGAAAAGGACCTTAATGTACATCCAATGACCCAAATGAACTTATTAGATGCACAAGATTGGTTAAAAACCCTAATTGGACAAGAATAAGCCTTTGGAGGACGAAAATGACCTAAATGTTCATCCAATGACACAAACACACCTATTCGATGCACAAGATTGCTTAAAAACCCTAATTGGAAAAGAATAAGACTAGGGAGGACGAAAAGGACATAAATGTTCATCCAATGACACAAACACACGTATTGGATCATCAAGATTGGTTCAAAACCCTAATTGGACAAAAATAAGCCTAGGGAGGACGAAAATGACCTAAATGTTCATCCAATAACACAAACACACCTATTGGATGCACAAGATTGCTTAAAAACCCTATTTAGACAAGAATAAGACTAGGGAGGACAAAAATGACATAAATGTTCATCCAATGACACAAACACACTTATTAGATGCACAAGATTGCTTAAAAACCTTTATTGGACAAGAATAAGCCTAGGGAGGATGAAAAGGACCTAAATGTACATCCAATGACACAAATGAACTTATTGGATGCACAAGATTGGTTAAAAACCCTAATTGGATTTGAATAAGCCTATGGAGGACGAAAATGACCTAAATGTTCATCCAATGACACAAACACACCTATTGGATGCACAACATTACTTAAAACCCTAATTGGACAAGAATAACCCTAGGGAGGATGAAAATGACCTATATGTTCATCCAATGACATAAACACACCTATTGGATGCACAATATTACTTAAAAACCCTAATTGGACAAGAATACGACTAGGGAGGACGAAAATGACTTAAATGTTCATCCAATGACACAATCACACCTATTGGATGCACAAGATTGGTTAAAAACCCTAATTGGACAAGAATAAGCCTAGGGGGGACGAAAATGACCTAAATGTTAATCCAATGACACAAACACACCTATTTGATGCACAAGATTGGTCAAAAACCCTAATTGGAAAAGAATAACCCTAGGGTGGACGAAAATGACCTAAATATTCATCCAATGACACAAACACACTGATAGGATGCACAAGATTGCTTAAAAACCCTAATTGGACAAGAATAAGCCTAGGGAAGAAGAAAATGACCTTAATGTACATCCAATGACCCAAATGAACTTATTGGATGCACAAGATTGGTTAAAAACCCTAATTGGACAAGAATAAGCCTTTGGAGGACGAAAATGACCTAAATGTTCATCCAATGACACAAACACACCTATTGGATGCACAAGATTGGTTAAAAACCCTAATTGGAAAAGAATAATAATAGGGAGCACGAAAATGACATAAATGTTCATCCAATGACACAAACACACGTATTGGATCCACAAGATTGGTTCAAAACCCTAATTGGACAAAAATAAGCCTAGGGAGGACAAAAATATCCTAAATGTTCATCCAATGACACAAACACACCTATTGGATGCACAAGATTGCTTAAAAACCCTATTTAGACAAGAATAAGACTAGCGAGGACAAAAATGACATAAATGTTCATCCAATGACACAAACACACTTATTAGATGCACAAGATTGCTTAAAAACCCTTATTGAACAAGAATAAGCCTAGGGAGGACGAAAAGGACCTAAATGTACATCCAATGACACAAATGAACTTATTGGATGCACAAGATTGGTTAAAAACCCTAATTGGACAATAAAAAGCCTATGGAGGACGAAAATGACCTAAATGTTCATCCAATGACACAAACACACATATTGGATGCACAAGATTACTTAAGAACCCTAATTGGACAAGAATACGACTAGGGAGGACGAAAATGACCTAAATGTTCATCCAATGACACAAACACACCTATTGGATGCACAAGATTGGTTAAAAACCCTAATAGGACAAGAATAAGCCTAGGGGGGACGAAAATGACGTAAATGTTAATCCAATGACACAAACACACCTATTGGATGCACAAGATTGGTCAAAAACCCTAATTGGACAAGAATAACCCTAGGGTGGACGAAAATGACCTAAATGTTCATCCAATGACACAAACACACTGATAGGATGCAGAAGATTGCTTAAAAACCCTAATTTGACAAGAATAAGCCTAGGGTAGAGGAAAATGTCATTAATGTACATCCAATGACACAAATGAACTTATTGGATGCACAAGATTCGTTAAAAACCCTAATTGGACAAGAATAAGCCTAGGGGGGACGAAAATGACCTAAATGTTAATCCAATGACACAAACACACCTATTTGATGCACATGATTGGTCAAAAACCCTAATTGGAAAAGAATAACCCTAGGGTGGACGAAAATGACCTAAATGTTCATCCAATGACACAAACACACTGATAGGATGCACAAGATTGCTTAAAAACCCTAATTGGACCAGAATAAGCCTAGGGAAGACGAAAATGACCTTAATGTACATCCAATGACCCAAATGAACTTATTGGATGCACAAGATTGGTTAAAAACCCTAATTGGACAAGAATAAGCCTTTGGAGGACGAAAATGACCTAAATGTTCATCCAATGACACAAACACACCTATTGGATGCACAAGATTGCTTAAAAACCCTAATTGGAAAAGAATAAGACTAGGTAGGACGAAAATGACATAAATGCTCATCCAATGACACAAACACACGTATTGGACCCACAAGATTGGTTCAAAACCCTAATTGGACAAAAATAAGCCTAGGGAGGACGAAAATGACCTAAATGTTCATCCAATGACACAAATGAACTTATTGGAAGAACAAGATTGGTTAAAAACCCTAATTGGACCAGAATAAGCCTAGGGAGGACGAAAATGACCTAAATGTTCATCCAATGACACAAACACACCTATTGGATGCACAACATTACTTAAAACCCTAATTGGACAAGAATAACCCTAGGGAGGATGAAAATGACCTAAATGTTCATCCAATGACATAAACACACCTATTGGATGCACAATATTACTTAAAAACCGTAATTGGACAAGAATACGACTAGGGAGGACGAAAATAACCTAAATGTTCATCCAATGACACAATCACACCTATTGGATGCACAAGATTGGTTAAAAACCCTAATTGGAATAGAATAAGCCTATAGGGGACGAAAATGACCTAAATGTTAATCCAATGACACAAACACACCTATTTGATGCACAAGATTGGTCAAAAACCCTAATTGGAAAAGAATAACCCTAGGGTGGACGAAAATGACCTAAATGTTCATCCAATGACACAAACACACTGATAGGATGCACAAGATTGCTTAAAAACCCTATTTGGACAAGAATAAGCCTAAGGAAGACGAAAATGACCTTAATGTACATCCAATGACCCAAATGAACTTATTAGATGCACAAGATTGGTTAAAAACCTTAATTGGACAAGAATAAGCCTTTGGAGGACGAAAATGACCTAAATGTTCATCCAATGACACAAACACACCTATTGGATGGACAAGATTGCTTAAAAACCCTAATTGGAAAAGAATAAGACTAGGGAGCCCGAAAATGACATAAATGTTCATCCAATGACACAAACACACGTATTGGATCCACAAGATTGGTTCAAAACCCTAATTGGACAAAAATAAGCCTAGGGAGGACGAAAATGACCTAAATGTTCATCCAATGACACAAACACACCTATTGGATGCACAAGATTACTTAAAAACCCTAATTGGACAAGAATAACCCTAGGGAGGACGAAAATGACCTAAATGTTCATCCAATGACACAAACACACTTATTAGATGCACAAGATTGCTTAAAAACCTTTATTGGACAAGAATAAGCCTAGGGAGGATGAAAAGGACCTAAATGTTCATCCAATGACACAAACACACTTATTGGATGCACAAGATTGCTTAAAAACCCTATTTAGACAAGAATAAGACTAGCGAGGACAAAAATGACCTAAATGTTCATCCAATTACACAAACACACCTATTGGATGCACAAGATTACTTAAAAACCCAAATTGGACAAGAATAACCCTAGGGAGGACGAAAATGACCTAAATGATCATCCAATGACATAAACACACCTATTGGATGGACAAAATTACTTAAAAACTCTAATTGGACAAGAATACGACTAGGGAGGACGGAAATGACCTAAATGTTCATCCAATGACACAAACACACCTATTGGATGCACAAGATTGCTTAAAAACCCTATGTAGACAAGAATAAGACTAGCGAGGACAAAAATGACATAAATGTTCATCCAATGACACAAACACACTTATTAGATGCACAAGATTGCTTAAAAACCTTTATTGGACTAGAATAAGCCTAGGGAGGATGAAAAGGACCTTAATGTACATCCAATGACCCAAATGAACTTATTAGATGCACAAGATTGGTTAAAAACCCTAATTGGACAAGAAAAAGCCTTTGGAGGACGAAAATGACCTAAATGTTCATCCAATGACACAAACACACCTATTGGATGCACAAGATTGCTTAAAACCCCTAATTGGAAAAGAATAAGACTAGGGAGGACGAAAATGACATAAATGTTCATCCAATGACACAAACACACGTATTGGATCCACAAGATTGGTTCAAAACCCTAATTGGACAAAAATAAGCCTAGGGAGGACGAAAATGACCTAAATGTTCATCCAATAACACAAACACACCTATTGGATGCACAAGATTGCTTAAAAACCCTATTTAGACAAGAATAAGACTAGCGAGGACAAAAATGACATAAATGTACATCCAATGACACAAATGAACTTATTGGATGCCCATGATTGGTTAAAAACCCTAATTGGACAAGAATAAGAATAGGGAGGACGAAAATGACATAAATGTTCATCCAATGACACAAACACACGTATTGGATCCACAAGATTGGTTCAAAACCCTAATTGGATAAAAATAAGCCTAGGGAGGACAAAAATGACCTAAATGTTCATCCAATGACACAAACACACCTATTGGATGCACAAGATTGCTTAAAACCCCTAATTGGAAAAGAATAAGACTAGGGAGGACGAAAATGACATAAATGTTCATCCAATGATACAAACACACGTATTGGACCCACAAGATTGGTTCAAAACCCTAATTGGACAAAAATAAGCCTAGGGAGGACGAAAATGACCTAAATGTTCATCCAATGACACAAACACACCTATTGGATGCACAAGATTGCTTAAAAACCCTATTTAGACAAGAATAAGACTAGCGAGGACAAAAATGACATAAATGTTCATCCAATGACACAAACACACTTATTAGATGCACAAGATTGCTTAAAAACCCTTATTGGACAAGAATAAGCCTAGGGAGGACGAAAAGGACCTAAATGTACATCCAATGACACAAATGAACTTATTGGATGCACAAGATTGGTTAAAAACCCTAATTGGACAACAATAAGCCTATGGAGGACGCAAATGACCTAAATGTTCATCCAATGACACAAACACACCTATTGTATGCACAAGATTACTTAAAAACCCTAATTGGACAAGAATAACCCTAGGGAGGACAAAAATGACCTAAATGTTCGTCCAATGACATAAACACACCTATTGGATGCACAAGATTACTTAAAAACCCTAATTAGACAAGAATACGACTAGGGAGGACGAAAATGACCTAAATGTTCATCCAATGACACAAACACACCTATTGGATGCACAAGATTGGTTAAAAACCCTAATTGGACAAGAATAAGCCTAGGGGGGATGAAAATGACCTAAATGTTAATCCAATGACACAAACACACCTATTGGATGCACAAGATTGGTCAAAAACACTAATTGGACAAGAATAACCCTAGGGTGGACGAAAATGACCTAAATGTTTATCCAATGACACAAACACACTGATAGGATGCAGAAGATTGCTTAAAAACCCTAATTTGACAAGAATAAGCCTAGGGAAGAGGAAAATGTCATTAATGTACATCTAATGACACAAATGAACTTATTGGATGCACAAGATTGGTTAAAAACCCTAATTGGACATGAATAAGCCTAGGGGGGACGAAAATGACCTAAATGTTAATCCAATGACACAAACACACCTATTTGATGCACAAGATTGGTCAAAAACCCTAATTGGAAAAGAATAACCCTAGGGTGGACGAAAATGACCTAAATGTTCATCCAATGACACAAACACACTGATAGGATGCACAAGATTGCTTAAAAACCCTAATTGGACCAGAATAAGCCTAGGGAAGACGAAAATGACCTTAATGTACATCCAATGACCCAAATGAACTTATTGGATGCACAAGATTGGTTAAAAACCCTAATTGGACAAGAATAAGCCTTTGGAGGACGAAAATGACCTAAATGTTCATCCAATGACACAAACACACCTATTGGATGCACAAGATTGCTTAAAAACCCTAATTGGAAAAGAATAAGACTACGGAGGACGAAAATGACATAAATGTTCATCCAATGACACAAACACACGTATTGGACCCACAAGATTGGTTCAAAACCCTAATTGGACAAAAATAAGCCTAGGGAGGACGAAAATGACCTAAATGTCCATCCAATGACACAAATGAACTTATTGGATGAACAAGATTGGTTAAAAACCCTAAATGGACAAGAATAAGCCTATGGAGGACGAAAATGACCTAAATGTTCATCCAATGACACAAACACACCTATTGGATGCACAACATTACTTAAAAACCCTAATTGGACAAGAATAACCCTAGGGAGGACGAAAATGACCTAAATGTTCATCCAATGACATAAACACACCTATTGGATGCACAATATTACTTAAAAACCCTAATTGGACAAGAATACGACTAGGGAGGACGAAAATGACATAAATGTTCATCCAATGACACAAACACATGTATTGGATCCACAAGATTGGTTCAAAACCCTAATTGGACAAAAATAAGCCTAGGGAGGACGAAAATGACCTAAATGTTCATCCAATGACACAAACACACCTATTGGATGCACAAGATTGCTTAAAAACCCTAATTGGAAAAGAATAAGACTAGGGAGGACGAAAATGACATAAATGTTCATCCAAGGACACAAACACACGTATTGGACCAACAAGATTGGTTCAAAACCCTAATTGCACAAAAATAAGCCTAGGGAGGACTAAAATGACTTAAATGTTCATCCAATGACACAAATGAACTTATTGGATGAACAAGATTGGTTAAAAACCCTAATTGGACAAGTATAAGCCTATGGAGGACGAAAATGACCTAAATGTTCATCCAATGACACAAACACACCTATTGGATGCACAACATTACTTAAAAACCCTAATTGGACAAGAATAACCCTAGGGAGGACTAAAATGACCTAAATGTTCATCCAATGACATAAACACACCTATTGGATGCACAATATTACTTAAAAACCCTAATTGGACAAGAATACGACTAGGGAGGACGAAAATGACCTAAACGTTCATCCAATGACACAATCACACCTATTGGATGCACAAGATTGGTTAAAAACCCTAATTGGACAAGAATAAGCCTAAGGGGGACGAAAATGACCTAAATGTTAATCCAATGACACAAACACACCTATTTGATGCACAAGATTGGTCAAAAACCCTAATTGGAAAAGAATAACCCTAGGGTGGACAAAAATGACCTAAATGTTCATCCAATGACACAAACACACTGATAGGATGCACAAGATTGCTTAAAAACCCTAATTGGACAAGAATAAGCCTAGGGAAGACGAAAATGACCTTAATGTACATCCAATGACCCAATTGAACTTATTGGATGCACAAGATTGGTTAATAACCCTAATTGGACAAGAATAAGCCTTTGGAGGACGAAAATGACCTAAATGTTCATCCAATGACACAAACACACCTATTGGATGCACAAGATTGCTTAAAAACCCTAATTGGAAAAGACTAAGACTAGGGAGGACAAAAATGACATAAATGTTCATCCAATGACACAAACACACGTATTGGATGCACAAGATTGCTTAAAAAACCTATTTAGACAAGAATAAGACTAGCGAGGACAAAAATGACATAATTGTTCATCCAATGACACAAACACACTTATTAGATGCACAAGATTGTTTAAAAACCCTTATTGGACAAGAATAAGCCTAGGGAGGACGAAAAGGACCTAAATGTACATCCAATGACACAAATGAACTTATTGGATGCACAAGATTGGTTAAAAACCCTAATTGGACAAGAATAAGCCTATGGAGGACGAAAATGACCTAAATGTTCATCCAATGACACAAACACACCTATTGGATGCACAAGATTACTTAAAGACCCTAATTGGACAAGAATAACCCTAGGGAGGACGAAAATGACCTAAATGTTCATCCAATGACATAAACACACCTATTGGATGCACAAGATTACTTAAAAACCCTAATTGGACAAGAATACGACTAGGGAGGACTAAAATGACCTAAATGTTCATCCAATGACACAAACACACCTATTGGATGCACAAGATTGCTTAAAACCCCTAATTGGAAAAGAATAAGACTAGGGAGGACGAAAATGACATAAATGTTCATCCAATGATACAAACACACGTATTGGACCCACAAGATTGGTTCAAAACCCTAATTGGACAAAAATAAGCCTAGGGAGGACGAAAATGACCTAAATGTTCATCCAATGACACAAACACACCTATTGGATGCACAAGATTGCTTAAAAACCCTATTTAGACAAGAATAAGACTAGCGAGGACAAAAATGACATAAA
>JBBPBR010000004.1:33909707-33925523 GCA_037974775.1 Cicer pinnatifidum | reverse complement strand
TAATTGGACAAGAATAAGCCTAGGGGGGACGAAAATGACCTAAATGTTAATCCAATGACACAAACGCACCTATTGGATGCACAAGATTGGTCAAAAACCCTAATTGGACAAGAATAACCCTAGGGTGGACGAAAATGACCTAAATGTTCATCCAATGACACAAACTCACTGATAGGATGCAGAAGATTGCTTAAAAACCCTAATTTGACAAGAATAAGCCTAGGGAAGAGGAAAATGACATTAATGTACATCCAATGACACAAATGAACTTATTGGATGCACAAGATTGGTTAAAACCCCTAATTGGACAAGAATAAGCCTTTGGAGGACGAAAATGACCTAAATGTTCATCCAATGACACAAACACACCTATTGGATGCACAAGATTGCTTAAATACCCTAATTGGGAAAGAATAAGACTAGGGAGGACGAAAATGACATAAATGTTCATCCAATGACACAAACACACGTATTGGACCCACAAGATTGTTTCAAAACCCTAATTGGACAAAAATAAGCCTAGGGAGGACGAAAATGACATAAATGTTCATCCAATGACACAAACACACCTATTGGATGCACAAAATTGCTTAAAAACCCTATTTAGACAAGAATAAGACTAGCGAGGACAAAAATGACATAAATGTTCATCCAATGACACAAACACACTTATTAGATGCACAAGATTGCTTAAAAATCCTTATTGGACAAGAATAAGCCTAGGGAGGACGAAAAGGACCTAAATGTACATCCAATGACACAAATGAACTTATTGGATGCACAAGATTGGTTAAAAACCCTAATTCGACAAGAATAAGCGTATGGAGGACGAAAATGACCTAAATGTTCATCCAATGACACAAACACACCAATTGGATGCACAAGATTACTTAAAAACCCTAATTGGACAAGAATAACCCTAGGGAGGACGAAAATGACCTAAATGTTCATCCAATGACATAAACACACCTATTGGATGCACAAGATTACTTAAAAACCCTAATTGGACAAGAATACGACTAGGGAGGACGAAAATGACCTAAATGTTCATCCAATGACACAAACACACCTATTGGATGCACAAGATTGGTTAAAAATCCTAATTGGACAAGAATAAGCCTAGGGGGGACGAAAATGACCTAAATGTTAATCCAATGACACAAACACACCTATTGGATGCACAAGATTGGTCAAAAACCCTAATTGGACAAGAATAACCCTAGGGTGGACGAAAATGACCTAAATGTTCATCCAATGACACAAACACACTGATAGGATGCAGAAGATTGCTTAAAAACCCTAATTTGACAACATTAAGCCTAGGGAAGAGGAAAATGACATTAATGTACATCCAATGACACAAATGAACTTATTGGATGCACAAGATTGGTTAAAAATCCTAATTGGACAAGAATAAGCCTTTAGAGGACGAAAATGACCTAAATGTTCATCCAATGACACAAACACACCTATTGGATGCACAAGATTGCTTAAAAACCCTAATTAGAAAAGAATAAGACTAGGGAGGACGAAAATGACATAAATGTTCATCCAATGACACAAACACACGTATTGGACCCACAAGATTGTTTAAAAACCCTAATTGGACAAAAATAAGCCTAGGGAGGACGAAAATGACCTAAATGTTCATCCAATGACACAAACACACCTATCGGATACAAGATTACTTAAAAACCCTAATTGGACAAGAATAACCCTAGGGTGGACGAAAATGACCTAAATGTTCATCCAATGACACAAACACACTGATAGGATGCAGAAGATTGCTTAAAAACCCTAATTTGACAAGAATAAGCCTAGGGAAGAGGAAAATGACATTAATGTACATCCAATGACACAAATGAACTTATTGGATGCACAAGATTGCTTAAAAACCCTAATTTGACAACATTAAGCCTAGGGAAGAGGAAAATGACATTAATGTACATCCAATGACACAAATGAACTTTTTGGATGCACAAGATTGGTTAAAAATCCTAATTGGACAAGAATAAGCCTTTAGAGGACGAAAATGACCTAAATGTTCATCCAATGAGACAAACACACCTATTGGATGCACAAGATTGCTTAAAAACCCTAATTAGAAAAGAATAAGACTAGGGAGGACGAAAATGACATAAATGTTCATCCAATGACACAAACACACGTATTGGACCCACAAGATTGTTTCAAAACCCTAATTGGACAAAAATAAGCCTAGGGAGGACGAAAATGACCTAAATGTTCATCCAATGACACAAACACACCTATCAGATGCACAAAATTGCTTAAAAACCCTATTTTGACAAGAATAAGACTAGCGAGGACAAAAATGACATAAATGTTCATCCATTGACACAAACACACTTATAAGATGCACAAGATTGTTTAAAAACCCTTATTGGACAAGAATAAGCCTAGGGAGGACGAAAATGACCTAAATGTACATCCAATGACACAAACACACCAATTGGATGCACAAGATTACTTAAAAACCCTAATTGGACAAGAATAACCCTAGGGAGGACGAAAATGACCTAAATGTTCATCCAATGACATAAACACACCTATTGGATGCACAAGATTACTTAAAAACCCTAATTGGACAAGAATACGACTAGGGAGGACGAAAATGACCTAAATGTTCATCCAATGACACAAACACACCTATTGGATACACAAGATTGGTTAAAAACCCTAATTGGACAAGAATAAGCCTAGGGGGGACGAAAATGACCTAAATGTTAATCCAATGACACAAACACACCTATTGGATGCACAAGATTGGTCAATAACCCTAATTAGACAAGAATAACCCTAGGGTGGACAAAAATGACCTAAATGTTCATCCAATGACACAAACACACTGATAGGACGCAAAAGATTGCTTAAAAACCCTGATTTGACAAGAATAAGCCTAGGAAAGAGGAAAATGACATTAATGTACATCCAATGACACAAATGAACTTATTGGATGCACAAGATTGGTTAAAAACCCTAATTGGACAAGAGTAAGCCTATGGAGGACGAAAATGGCCTAAATGTTCATTCAATGACACAAACACACCTATTGGATGCACAAGATTGCTTAAAAACCCTAATTAGACAAGAATAAGACTAGCGAGGACAAAAATGACCTAAATGTTCATTCAATGACACAAACACACTTATTAGATGCACAAGATTGCTTAAAAACCCTAATTGGGCAAGAATAAGCCTAGGGAGGACGAAAATGACCTAAATGTACTTCCAATAACACAAATGAACTTATTGGATGCACAAGATTGGTTAAAAACACTAATTGGACAAGAATAAGCCTATGGAGGACGAAAATGACCTAAATGTTCATCCAATGACACAAACACACATATTGGACGCACAAGATTACTTAAAAACCCTAATTGGACAAGAATAAGCCTATGGAGGACGAAAATGACCTAAATGTTCATCCAATGACATAAACACACCTATTGGATGCACAACATTACGTAAAAACCCTAATTGGACAAGAATACGACTAGGGAGGACGAAAATGACCTAAATGTTCATCCAATGACACAAACACACCAATTGGATGCACAAAATTGGTTAAAAACCCTAATTGGACAAGAATAAGCCTAGGGGGGACGAAAATGACCTAAATGTTAATCCAATGACCCTAACACACCTATTGGATGCACAAGATTGGTCAAAAACCCTAATTGGACAAGAATAACCCTAGGGTGGACGAAAATGACCTAAATGTTCATCCAATGACACAAACACACTGATAGGATGCACAAGATTGCTTAAAAACCCTAATTGGACATGAATAAGCCTAGGGAAGACGAAAATGACCTTAATGTACATCCAATGACACAAATGAACTTATTGGATGCACAAGATTGGTTAAAAACCCTAATTGGACAAGAATAAGCCTTTGGAGGACGAAAATGACCTAAATGTTCATCCAATGACACAAATACACCTATTGGATGCACAAGATTGCTTAAAAACCCTAATTGGAAAAGAATAAGACTAGGGAGGATGAAAATGACCTAAATGTTCATCCAATGACACAAACACACCTATTAGGTCCACAAGATTGGTTCAAAACCCTAATTGGACAAGAATAAGCCTAGGGAGGACGAAAATGACCTTAATGTTCATCCAATGACACAAACACACCTATTGGATGCACAAGATTGCTTAAAAACCCTAATTAGACAAGAATAAGACTAGCGAGGACAAAAATGACCTAAATGTTCATCCAATAACACAAAAACACTTATTAGATGCACAAGATTGCTTAAAAACCCTAATTGGACAAGAATAAGCCTAGGGAGGACGAAAATGACTTAAATGTACATCCAATGACACAAATGAACTTATTGGATGCACAACATTGGTTAAAAACCCTAATTGGACAAGAATAAGCCTATGGAGGACGAAAATGACCTAAATGTACATCCAATGACACAAACACACCTATTGGATGCACAAGATTACTTAAAAACCCTAATTGGACAAGAATAAGCGTAGGGAGGACGAAAATGACCTAAATGTTCATCCAAGGACAAAACACACCTATTGGATGCACAAGATTACTTAAAAACCCTAATTGGACAAGAATACGACTAGGGAGGATGAAAATGACCTAAATGTTCATCCAATAACACAAACACACCTATTGGATGCACAAGATTGGTTAACAACCCTAATTGGACAACAATAAGCCTAGGGAGGATGAATATGACATAAATGTTCATCCAATGACACAAACACACCTATGGGATACACAAGATTGCTTAAAAACCCTAATTGGAATAGAATAAGACTTGGGAGGACAAAAATGACCTAAATGTTGATCCAATGACACAAACACACCTATTTGATGCACAAGATTGGTTAAAAACCCTAATTGGACAAGAATAAGCCTATGGGGGACGAAAATGACTTAAATGTACATCCAATGACACAAATGAACTTATTGGATGCACAACATTGGTTAAAAACCCTAATTGGACAAGAATAAGCATATGGAGGACGAAAATGACATAAATGTACATCCAATGACACAAACACACCTATTGGATGCACAAGATTACTTAAAAACCCTAATTGGACAAGAATAAGCCTAGGGAGGACGAAAATGAACTAAATGTTCATCCAAGGACAAAACACACCTATTGGATGCACAAGATTACTTAAAAACCCTAATTGGACAAGAATACGACTAGGGAGGATGAAAATGACTTAAATGTACATCCAATGACACAAATGAACTTATTGGATGCACAAGATTGGTTAAAAACCCTAATTGGACAAGAATAAGCCTTTGAAGGACGAAAATGACCTAAATGTTCATCCATTGACACAAATACACCTATTGGATGCACAAGATTGCTTAAAAACCCTAATTTGAAAAGAATAAGACCAGGGAGGACGAAAATGACCTAAATGTTCAACCAATGACACAAACACACCTATTGGATGCACAAGATTGGTTAAAAACCCTAATTGGACAAGAATAAGTCTATGGGGGACGAAAATGACCTAAATGTTAATCCAATGACAGAAACACACCAATTGGATGCACAAGATTGGTTAAAACCCTAATTGGATAAGAATAACCCTAGGGAGGACGAAAATGACCTAAATGTACATCCAATGACACAAATGAACTTATTGGATGAAGGATTTGTTAAAAACCCTAATTGGACAAGAATAAGCCTATGGAGGACGAAAATGACATAAATGTTCATCCAATGACACAAACACACCTATTGGATGCACAAGATTACTTAAAAACCCTAATTGGACAAGAATAAGCCTAGGGAAGACGAAAACGACCTAAATGTACATCCAATGACACAAATAAACTTATTGGAGGCACAAGATTGGTTAAAAACCCTAATTGGACAAGAATAAGCCTTCGGAGGACGAAAATGACCTAAATGTTCATCCAATGACACAAACACACCTATTGGATGCACAAGATTGGTTAAAAACCCTAATTGGACAAGAAAAAGCCTAGTGGGGACGAAAATGACCTAAATGTTAATCCAATGACACAAACACACCTATTGGATGCACAAGATTGGTTAAAAACCCTTATTGGACAAGAATAAGCCTATGGAGGACGAATATGACTTAAATGTTCATCCAATGACACAAACACACCTATTGGATGCACAAGATTACTTAAAAACCCTAATTGGACAAGAATAAGCCTAGGGAGGATGAGAATGACCTAAATGTACATCCAATGACACAAATGAACTTATTGGATGCACAAGATTGGTTAAAAACCCTAATTGGACAAGAATAAGCCTTTCGAGGACGAAAATGACCTAAATGTTCATCAAATGACACAAACACACCTATTGGATGCACAAGATTGCTTAAAACCCCTAATTGGAAAAGAATAAGACTAGGGAGGACGAAAATAACATAAATGTTCATCCAATGACACAAACACACGTATTTGACCCATAAGATTGGTTCAAAACCCTAATTGGACAAAAATAAGCCTAGGGAGGACGAAAATGACCTAAATGTTCATCCAATGACATAAACACACCTATTGGATGCACAAGATTGCTTAAAAACCCTATTTAGACAAGAATAAGACTAGCGAGGACAAAAATGACATAAATGTTCATCCAATGACACAAACACACTTATTAGATGCACAAGATTGCTCAAAAACCCTTATTGGACAAGAATAAGCCTAGGGAGGACGAAAAGGACCTAAATGTACATCCAATGACACAAATGAACTTATTGGATGCACAAGATTGGTTAAAACCCCTAATTGGACAAGAATAAGCCTATGGAGGACGAAAATGACCTAAATGTTCATCCAATGACACAAACACACCTATTGGATGCACAAGATTACTTAAAAACCCTAATTGGACAAGAATAACCCTAGGGAGGACGAAAATGACCTAAATGTTCATCCAATGACATAAACACACCTATTGGACGCACAAGATTAAGTAAAAACCCTAATTGGACAAGAATACGACTAGGGAGGACGAAAATGACATAAATGTTCATCCAATGACACAAACACACCTATTGGATGCACAAGATTGGTTAAAAACCCTAATTGGACAAGAATAAGCCTAGGGGGGACGAAAATGACCTAAATGTTAATCCAATGACACAAACGCACCTATTGGATGCACAAGATTGGTCAAAAACCCTAATTGGACAAGAATAACCCTAGGGTGGACGAAAATGACCTAAATGTTCATCCAATGACACAAACACACCTATTGGATGCACAAGATTACTTAAAAACCCTAATTGGACAAGAATAAGCCTAGGGAGGATGAGAATGACCTAAATGTTCATCCAATGACACAAATGAACTTATTCGATGCACAAGATTGGTTCAAAACCCTAATTGGACAAGAATAACCCTTTGGAGGACGAAAATGACCTAAATGTTCATCCAATGACACAAACACACCTATTGGATGCACAAGATTGCTTAAAAACCCTAATTGGGAAAGAATAAGACTAGGCAGGACGAAAATGACATAAATGTTCATCCAATGACACAAACACACGTATTGGACCCACAAGATTGTTTCAAAACCCTAATTGGACAAAAATAAGCCTAGGGAGGACGAAAATGACCTAAATGTTCATCCAATGACACAAACACACCTATTGGATGCACAAGATTGTTTAAAAACCCTATTTAGAACATAATAAGACTAGCTAGGACAAAAATGACATAAATGTTCATCCAATGACACAAACACACTTATTAGATGCACAAGATTGCTTAAAAACCCTTATTGGACAAGAATAAGCCTAGGGAGGACGAAAAGGACCTAAATGTACATCCAATGATACAAATGAACTTATTGGATGCACAAGATTGGTTAAAAACCCTAATTGGACAAGAATAAGCCTATGGAGGACGAAAATGACCTAAATGTTTATCCAATGACACAAACAAACCAATTGGATGCACAAGATTACTTAAAAACCCTAATTGGACAAGAATAACCCTAGGGAGGACGAAAATGACCTAAATGTTCATCCAATGACATAAACACACCTATTGGATGCACAAGATTACTTAAAAAACCCTAATTGGACAAGAATACGACTAGGGAGGACGAAAATGATCTAAATGTTCATCCAATGACACAAACACACCTATTGGATGCACAAGTTTGGTTAAAAACCCTAATTGGACAAGAATAAGCCTAGGGGGGACGAAAATGACCTAAATGTTAATCCAATTACACAAACACACCTATTGGATGCACAAGATTGGTCAAAAACCCTAATTAGACAAGAATAACCCTAGGGTGGACGAAAATGACCTAAATGTTCATCCAATGACACAAACACACTGATAGGATGCAGAAGATTGCTTAAAAACCCTAATTTGACAAGAATAAGCCTAGGGAAGAGGAAAATGACATTAATGTACATCCAATGACACAAATGAACTTAATTGGATGCACAAGATTGGTTAAAAACCTTAATTGGACAAGAATAAGCCTATGGAGGACGAAAATGACCTAAATGTTTATCCAATGACACAAACACACCTATTGGATGCACAAGATTGCTTAAAAACCCTAATTAGACAAGAATAAGACTAGCGAGGACAAAAATGACCTAAATGTTCATTCAATGACACAAACACACTTATTAGATGCACAAGATTGCTTAAAAACCCTAATTGGGCAAGAATAAGCCTAGGGAGGACGAAAATGACCTAAATGTACTTCCAATTACACAAATGAACTTATTGGATGCACAAGATTGGTTAAAAACCCTAATTGGACAAGAATAAGCCTATGGAGGACGAAAATGACCTAAATGTTCATCCAATGACACAAACACACCTATTGGATGCACAAGATTACTTAAAAACCCTAATTGGACAAGAATAAGCCTAGGGAGGACGAAAATGACCTAAATGTTCATCCAATGACATAAACACACCTATTGGATGCACAAGATTACTTAAAAACCGTAATTGGACAAGAATACGACTAGGGAGGACGAAAATGACCTAAATGTTCATCCAATGACACAAACACACCTATTGGATGCACTAAATTGGTTAAAAACCCTAATTGGACAAGAATAAGCCTAGGGGGGAGGAAAATGACCTAAATGTTAATCCAATGACACAAACACACTGATAGGATGCACAAGATTGCTTAAAAACCCTAATTGGACAAGAATAAGCCTAGGGAAGACGAAAATGACCTTAATGTACATCCAATGACATAAATGAACTTATTGGATGCACAAGATTGGTTAAAAACCCTAATTGGACAAGAATAAGCCTTTGGAGGACGAAAATGACCTAAATGTTCATCCAATGACACAAATACACCTATTGGATGCACAAGATTGCTTAAAAACCCTAATTGGAAAAGAATAAGACTAGGGAGGATGAAAATGACCTAAATGTTTATCCAATGACACCAACACACCTATTAGGTCCACAAGATTGGTTCAAAACCCTAATTGGACAAGAATAAGCCTAGGGAGGACGAAAATGACCTTAATGTTCATCCAATGACACAAACACACCTATTGGATGCACAAGATTGCTTAAAAACCCGAATTAGACAAGAATAAGACTAGCGAGGACAAAAATGACCTAAATGTTCATCCAATAACACAAAAACACTTATTAGATGCACAAGATTGCTTAAAAACCCTAATTGGACAAGAATAAGCCTAGGGAGGACAAAAAGGACTTAAATGTACATCCAATGACACAAATGAACTTGTTGGATGCACAACATTGGTTAAAAACCCTAATTGGACAAGAATAAGCCTATGGAGGACGAAAATGACCTAAATGTACATCCAATGACACAAACACACCTATTGGATGCACAAGATTACTTAAAAACTCTAATTGGACAAGAATAAGCCTAGGGAGGACGAAAATGACCTAAATGTTCATCCAAGGACAAAACACACCTATTGGATGCACAAGAATACTTAAAAACCCTAATTGGACAAGAATACGACTAGGGAGAATGAAAATGACCTAAATGTTCATCCAATAACACAAACACACCTATTGGATGCACAAGATTGGTTAAAAACCCTAATTGGACAAGAATAAGCCTATGGAGGACGAAAATGACCTAAATGTTTATCCAATGACACAAACAAACCAATTGGATGCACAAGATTACTTAAAAACCCTAATTGGACAAGAATAAACCGAGGGAGGACGAAAATGACCTAAATGTTCATCCAATGACATAAACACACCTATTGGATGCACAAGATAACTTAAAAAACCCTAATTGGACAAGAATACGACTAGGGAGGACGAAAATGACCTAAATGTTCATCCAATGACACAAACACACCTATTGGATGCACAAGATTGGTTAAAAACCCTAATTGGACAAGAATAAGCCTAGGGGGGACGAAAATGACCTAAATGTTAATCCAATGACACAAACACACCTATTGGATGCACAAGATTGGTCAAAAACCCTAATTAGACAAGAATAACACTAGGGTGTACGAAAATGACCTAAATGTTCATCCAATGACAAAAACACACTGATAGGATGCAAAAGATTGCTTAAAAACCCTAATTTGACAAGAATAAGCCTAAGGAAGAGGAAAATGACATTAATGTACATCCAATGACACAAATGAACTTAATTGGATGCACAAGATTGGTTAAAAACCCTAATTGGACAAGAATAAGCCTATGGAGGACGAAAATGACCTAAATGTTTATCCAATGACACAAACACACCTATTGGATGCACAAGATTGCTTAAAAACCCTAATTAGACAAGAATAAGACTAGCGAGGACAAAAATGACCTAAATGTTCATTCAATGACACAAACACACTTATTAGATGCACAAGATTGCTTAAAAACCCTAATTGGGCAAGAATAAGCCTAGGGAGGACGAAAATGACCTAAATGTACTTCCAATTACACAAATGTTCATCCAATAACACAAAAACACTTATTAGATGCACAAGATTGCTTAAAAACCCTAATTGGACAAGAATAAGCCTAGGGAGGAAGAAAATGACTTAAATGTACATCCAATGACACAAATGAACTTATTGGATGCACAAGATTGGTTAAAAACCCTAATTGGACAAGAATAAGCGTAGGCAGGACGAAAATGACCTAAATGTTCATCCAAGGACAAAACACACCTATTGGATGCACAAGATTACTTAAAAACCCTAATTGGACAAGAATACTAATAGGGAGGACGAAAATGACCTAAATGTTCATCCAATGACACAAACACACCTATTGGATGCACAAGATTGGTTAAAAACCCTAATTGGACAAGAATAAGCCTATGGGGGACGAAAATGACCTAAATGTTAATCCAATGACAGAAACACACCAATTGGATACACAAGATTGGTCAAAAACCCTAATTGGACAAGAATAACTCTAGGGAGCACGAAAATGACCTAAATGTAAATCCAATGACACAAATGAACTTATTGGATGCACAAGATTTGTTAAAAACCCTAATTGGACAAGAATAAGCCTATGGAGGACGAAAATGACCTAAATGTACATCCAATGACACAAACACACCTATTGGATGCACAAGATTACTTAAAAACCCTAATTGGACAAGAATACGACAAGGGAGGATGAAAATGACCTAAATGTTTATCCAATAACACAAACACACCTATTGGATGCACAAGATTGGTTAACAACCCTAATTGGACAAGAATAAGCCTAGGGAGGATGAAAATGACCTAAATGTTCATCCAATGACACAAACACACCTATCGGATGTACAAGATTGCTTAAAAACCCTAATTGGAATAGAATAAGACTTGGGAGGACAAAAATGACCTAAATGTTCATCCAATGACACAAACACACCTATTGGATGCACAAGATTGGTTAAAAACCCTAATTGGACAAGAATAAGCCTATGGGGGACGAAAATGACTTAAATGTACATCCAATGACACAAATGAACTTATTGGATGCACAACATTGGTTAAAAACCCTAATTGGACAAGAATAAGCCTATGGAGGACGAAAATGACCTAAATGTACATCCAATGACACAAACACACCTATTGGATGCACAAGATTACTTAAAAACCCTAATTGGACAAGAATAAGCCTTGGGAGGACGAAAATGACCTAAATGTTCATCCAATAACACAAACAAGCCTATTGGATGCACAAGATTGCTTAAAAACCCTAATTAGACAAGAATAAGACTAGCGAGGACAAAAATGTCCTAAATGTTCATCCAATAACACAAAAACACTTATTAGATGCACAAGATTGCTTAAAAACCCTAATAGGACAAGAATAAACCTAGGGAGGACGAAAATGACTTAAATGTACATCCAATGACACAAATGAACTTATTGGATGAACAAGATTGGTTAAAAACCCTAATTGGACAAGAATAAGCCTATGGAGGACGAAAATGACATAAATGTTCATCCAATGAAACAAACACACCTATTGGATGCACAAGATTACTTAGAAACCCTAATTGGACAAGAATAAGCCTAGGGAAGACGAAAACGACCTAAATGTACATCCAATGACACAAATAAACTTATTGGATGCACAAGATTGGTTAAAAACCCTAATTGGACAAGAATAAGCCTTTGGATGATGAAAATGACCTAAATGTTCATCCAATGACACAAACACACCTATTGGATGCACAAGATTGGATAAAAACCCTAATTGGACAAGAATAAGCCAAGTGGGGACGAAAATGACCTAAATGTTAATCCGATGACACAAACACACCTATTGGATGCACAAGATTGGTTAAAAACCATAATTGGACAAGAAGAAGCCTATGGAGGACGAATATGACTTAAATGTTCATCCAATGACACAAACACACCTATTGGATGCACAAGATTACTTAAAAACCCTAATTGGACAAGAATAAGCCTACGGAGGACGAAAATGACCTAAATGTTCATCCAATGACACAAACACACCTATTGTATGCACAAGATTGCTTAAAAACCTTAATTAGACAAGAATAAGACTAGGGAGGACGAAAATGACCTAAATGTTCATCCAATGACACAAACACACTTATTAGATGCACAAGATTGCTTTAAAACCCTAATTGGACAAGAATAAGCCTAGGGAGGACTAAAATGACCTAAATGTACATCCACTGACACAAATGAACTTATTGGATGCACAAGATTGGTTAAAAACCCTAATTGGACAAGAATAAGCATATGGAGGACGAAAATGACCTAAATGTTCATCCAATGACACAAACACACCAATTGGATGCACAAGATTGGTTAAAAACCCTAATTGGACAAGAATAAGCCTAGGGGGGACGAAAATGACCTAAATGTTAATCCAATGACACAAACACACCTATTGGATGCACAAGATTGGTCAAAAACCCTAATTGGACAAGAATAACCCTAGGGTGGACGAAAATGACCTAAATGTTCATCCAATGACACAAACACACTGATAGGATGCAGAAGATTGCTTAAAAACCCTAATTTGACAAGAATAAGCCTAGGGAAGAGGAAAATGACATTAATGTACATCCAATGACACAAATGAACTTATTGGATGCACAAGATTGGTTAAAAACCCTAATTGGACAAGAATAAGCCTTTGGAGGACGAAAATGACCTAAATGTTCATCAAATGACACAAACACACCTATTGGATGCACAAGATTGCTTAAAACCCCTAATTGGAAAAGAATAAGACTAGGGAGGACGAAAATAACATAAATGTTCATCCAATGACACAAACACACGTATTTGACCCATAAGATTGGTTCAAAACCCTAATTGGACAAAAATAAGCCTAGGGAGGACGAAAATGACCTAAATGTTCATCCAATGACACAAACACACCTATTGGATGCACAAGATTGCTTAAAAACCCTATTTAGACAAGAATAAGACTAGCGAGGACAAAAATGACATAAATGTTCATCCATTGACACAAACACACTTATTAGATGCACAAGATTGCTCAAAAACCCTTATTGGACAAGAATAAGCCTAGGGAGGACGAAAAGGACCTAAATGTACATCCATTGACACAAATGAACTTATTGGATGCACAAGATTGGTTAAAACCCCTAATTGGACAAGAATAAGCCTATGGAGGACGAAAATGACCTAAATGTTCATCCAATGACACAAACACACCTATTGGATGCACAAGATTACTTAAAAACCCTAATTGGACAAGAATAACCCTAGGGAAGACGAAAATGACCTAAATGTTCATCCAATGACATAAACACACCTATTGGACGCACAAGATTACTTAAAAACCCAAATTGGACAAGAATACGACTAGGGAGGACGAAAATGACCTAAATGTTCATCCAATGACACAAACACACCTATTGGATGCACAAGATTGGTTAAAAACCCTAATTGGACAAGAATAAGCCTAGGGGGGACGAAAATGACCTAAATGTTAATCCAATGACACAAACGCACCTATTGGATGCACAAGATTGGTCAAAAACCCTAATTGGACAAGAATAACCCTAGGGTGGACGAAAATGACCTAAATGTTCATCCAATGACACAAACACACCTATTGGATGCACAAGATTAGTTAAAAACCCTAATTGGACAAGAATAAGCCTAGGGAGGATGAGAATGACCTAAATGTTCATCCAATGACACAAATGAACTTATTCGATGCACAAGATTGGTTAAAAACCCTAATTGGACAAGAATAACCCTTTGGAGGACGAAAATGACCTAAATGTTCATCCAATGACACAAACACACCTATTGGATGCACAAGATTGCTTAAAAACCCTAATTGGGAAAGAATAAGACTAGGCAGGACGAAAATGACATAAATGTTCATCCAATGACACAAACACACGTATTGGACCCACAAGATTGTTTCAAAACCCTAATTGGACAAAAATAAGCCTAGGGAGGACGAAAATGACCTAAATGTTCATCCAATGACACAAACACACCTATTGGATGCACAAGATTGTTTCAAAACCCTATTTAGAACATAATAAGACTAGCTAGGACAAAAATGACATAAATGTTCATCCAATGACACAAACACACTTATTAGATGCACAAGATTGCTTAAAAACCCTTATTGGACAAGAATAAGCCTAGGGAGGACGAAAAGGACCTAAATGTACATCCAATGATACAAATGAACTTATTGGATGCACAAGATTGGTTAAAAACCCTAATTGGACAAGAATAAGCCTATGGAGGACGAAAATGACCTAAATGTTTATCCAATGACACAAACAAACCAATTGGATGCACAAGATTACTTAAAAACCCTAATTGGACAAGAATAACCCTAGGGAGGACGAAAATGACCTAAATGTTCATCCAATGACATAAACACACCTATTGGATGCACAAGATTACTTAAAAAACCCTAATTGGACAAGAATACGACTAGGGAGGACGAAAATGATCTAAATGTTCATCCAATGACACAAACACACCTATTGGATGCACAAGATTGGTTAAAAACCCTAATTGGACAAGAATAAGCCTAGGGGGGACGAAAATGACCTAAATGTTAATCCAATTACACAAACACACCTATTGGATGCACAAGATTGGTCAAAAACCCTAATTAGACAAGAATAACCCTAGGGTGGACGAAAATGACCTAAATGTTCATCCAATGACACAAACACACTGATAGGATGCAGAAGATTGCTTAAAAACCCTAATTTGACAAGAATAAGCCTAGGGAAGAGGAAAATGACATTAATGTACATCCAATGACACAAATGAACTTAATTGGATGCACAAGATTGGTTAAAAACC
>JBBPBR010000004.1:33849834-33905801 GCA_037974775.1 Cicer pinnatifidum | reverse complement strand
ACGAAAATGACCTAAATGTTCATCCAATGACATAAACACACCTATTGGATGCACAAGATAACTTAAAAAACCCTAATTGGACAAGAATACGACTAGGGAGGACGAAAATGACCTAAATGTTCATCCAATGACACAAACACACCTATTGGATGCACAAGATTGGTTAAAAACCCTAATTGGACAAGAATAAGCCTAGGGGGGACGAAAATGACCTAAATGTTAATCCAATGACACAAACACACCTACTGGATGCACAAGATTGGTTAAAAACCCTAATTGGACAAGAATAAGCCTAGGGGGGACGAAAATGACCTAAATGTTAATCCAATGACACAAACACACCTATTGGATGCACAAGATTGGTCAAAAACCCTAATTAGACAAGAATAACACTAGGGTGTACGAAAATGACCTAAATGTTCATCCAATGACACAAACACACTGATAGGATGCAGAAGATTGCTTAAAAACCCTAATTTGACAAGAATAAGCCTAAGGAAGAGGAAAATGACATTAATGTACATCCAATGACACAAATGAACTTAATTGGATGCACAAGATTGGTTAAAAACCCTAATTGGACAAGAATAAGCCTATGGATGCACAACATTGGTTAAAAACCCTAATTGGACAAGAATACTAATAGGGAGGACGAAAATGACCTAAATGTTCATCCAATGACACAAACACACCTATTGGATGCACAAGATTGGTTAAAAACCCTAATTGGACAAGAATAAGCCTATGGGGGACGAAAATGACCTAAATGTTAATCCAATGACAGAAACACACCAATTGGATGCACAAGATTGGTCAAAAACCCTAATTGGACAAGAATAACTCTAGGGAGGACGAAAATGACATAAATGTAAATCCAATGACACAAATGAACTTATTGGATGCACAAGATTTGTTAAAAACCCTAATTGGACAAGAATAAGCCTATGGAGGACGAAAATGACCTAAATGTACATCCAATGACACAAACACACCTATTGGATGCACAAGATTACTTAAAAACCCTAATTGGACAAGAATAAGACTAGGGAGGACGAAACACACCTATTGGATGCACAAGTTTACTTAAAAACCCTAATTGGACAAGAATACGACTAGGGAGGATGAAAATGACCTAAATGTTTATCCAATAACACAAACACACCTATTGGATGCACAAGATTGGTTAACAACCCTAATTAGACAAGAATAAGACTAGCGAGGACAAAAATGACCTAAATGTTCATTCAATGACACAAACACACTTATTAGATGCACAAGATTGCTTAAAAACCCTAATTGGGCAAGAATAAGCCTAGGGAGGACGAAAATGACCTAAATGTACTTCCAATTACACAAATGAACTTATTGGATGCACAAGATTGGTTAAAAACCCTAATTGGACAAGAATAAGCCTATGGAGGACGAAAATGACCTAAATGTTCATCCAATGACACAAACACACCTATTGGATGCACAAGATTGGTTAAAAACCCTAATTGGACAACAATAAGCCTTGGGAGGACGAAAATGACCTAAATGTTCATCCAATGACACAAACGAACTTATTGGATGCACAAGATTGGTTAAAAACCCTAATTGGACAAGAATAAGCCTAGGGTGGACGAAAATGACCTAAATGTTCATCCAATGACACAAATGAACTTATTGGATGCACAAGATTGGTTAAAAACCCTAATTAAACAACAATAAGCCCAGGGTTGACGAAAATGACCAAAATGTTCATCTAATGACACAAACACACCTATTGGATGCACAAGATTGGTTAGAAACCCTAATTGGACAAGAATAAGCCTAGGGAGGACGAAAATGACCTAAATGTTCATCCAATGACACAAATGAACTTAATGGATGCACAAGATTGGTTAAAAACCCTAATTGGACAAGAATAAGCCTAGGGAGAACGAAAATGACCTAAATGTACATCCAATGACACAAATGAACTTATTGGATGCACAAGATTGGTTAAAAACCCTAATTGGACAAGAATAAGCCTAGGGAGGACGAAAATGACCTAAATGTTCATCCAATGACACAAATGAACTTATTGGATGCACAAGATTGGTTGAAAACCCTAATTGGACAAGAATAAGCCTAGGGAGGACGAAAATGACCTAAATGTTCATCCAATGACACAAACACACCTATTGGATGCACAAGATTGCATAAAAACCCTAATTGGACAAGAATAAGATTAGGGAGGACGAAAATGACCTAAATGTTCATCCAATGACACAAATGAACTTATTGGATGCACAAGATTGGTTAAAAACCCTAATTGGACAAGAATAAGCCTAGGGAGGACGAAAATGACCTAAATGTTCGTCCAATGACACAAATGAACTTATTGGATGCACAAGATTGGTAACAAAACCCTAATTGGACAAGAATAAGCCTAGGGAGGACGAAAATGACCTAAATGTTCATCCAATGACACAAATGAACTTATTGGATGCACAAGATTGGTTAAAAACCCTAATTGGACAAGAATAAGCCTAGGAGGACGAAAATGACCTAAATGTTCATCCAATGACACAAATGAACTTATTGGATGCACAAGATTGGTTAAAAACCCTAATTGGACAAGAATAAGCCTAGGGAGGACGAAAATGACCTAAATGTTCATCCAATGACACAAATGAACTTATTGGATGCACAAGGTTGGTTAAAAACGATAATTGGACAAGAATAAGCCTAGGGAGGGCGAAAATGACCTAAATGTTCGTCCAATGACACAAACACACCAATTGGATGCACAAGATTGCATAAAAACCCTAATTGGACAAGAATAAGACTAGGGAGGACGAAAATGACCTAAATGTTCCTCCAATGACACAAACACGCCTATTGGATGCACAAGATTGCATAAAAACCCTAATTGGACAAGAATAAGACTAGGGAGGACGAAAATGACCTAAATGTTCATCCAATGACACAAATGAACTTATTGGATGCACAAGATTGGTTAAAAACCCTAATTGGACAAGAATAAGCCTAGGGAGGACGAAAATGACCTAAATGTTCGTCCAATGACACAAATGAACTTATTGGATGCACAAGATTGGTTAAAAACCCTAATTGGATAAGAATAAGCATAGGGAGGACGAAAATGACGTAAATGTTCATCCAATGACACAAATGAACTTATTGGATGCACAAGATTGGTTAAAAACCCTACTTGGACAAGAATAAGCCTAGGGAGGACGAAAATGACCTAAATGTTCGTCCAATGACACAAACACACCTATTGGATGCACAAGATTGCATAAAAACCCTAATTGGACAAGAATAAGACTAGGGAGGACGAAAATGACCTAAATGTTCCTCCAATGACACAAACACATCTATTGGATGCACAAGATTGTATAAAAACCCTAATTGGACAAGAATAAGACTAGGGAGGACGAAAATGACCTAAATGTTCCTCCAATGACACAAACACACCTATTGGATGCACAAGATTGCATAAAAACCCTAATTGGACAAGAATAAGACTAGGGAGGACGTAAATGACCTAAATGTTCCACCAATGACACAAATGAACTTATTGGATGCATAAGATTGGTTAAAAACCCTAATTTGACAAGAATAAGCATAGGGAGGACGAAAATGACCTAAATGTTCATCCAATGACACAAACACACATATTGGATGCACAAGATTGCTTAAAACCCTAATTGGACAAGAATAAGACTAGGGATGACGAAAATGACCTAAATGTTCATCCAATGACACAAATGAACTTATTAGATGCACAAGATTGGTTAAAAACCCTAATTGGACAAGAATAAGCCTAGGGAGGACGAAAATGACCTAAATGTTCATCCAATGACACAAACACACCTATTGGATGCACAAGATTGGTTAGAAACCCTAATTGGACAATAATAAGCCTAGGGAGGACGAAAATGACATAAATGTTAATCCAATGACACAAATGAACTTATTGGATGCACAAGATTGGTTAAAAACCCTAATTGGACAAGAATAAGCCTAGGGAGGACGAAAATGACCTAAATGTTAATCCAATGAAACAACTCAACTTATTGGATGCACAAGATTGGTTAAAAACCCTAATTGGACAAAAATAAGCATAGGGAGGACGAAAATGACCTAAATATTAATTCAATGAAACAAACAAACTTATTGGATGCACAAGATTGGTTAAAAACCCTAATTGGACAAGAATAAGCCTAGGGAGGACGAAAATGACCTAAATGATCATCCAATGACACAAACACACCTATTGGATGCACAAGATTGGTTAAAAACCCTAATTGGACAAGAATAAGCCTATGGAGGACGAAAATGACCTAAATGTTCATCCAATGACACAAACACACCTATTGGATGCACAAGATTGTTTAAAAACCAAAATTGAAAAAGAATAACACTAGGGAGGACGAAAATGGCCTAAACGTTCATCCAAAGACACAAACACACTTATTGGATGCACAAGATTGTTGAAAAACCCTAATTGGTCAAGAATAAACCTAGGGATGACGAGAATGACCTAAATGTACATCCAATGACACAAATGAACTTATTGGATGCACAAGATTGGTTAAAAACCCTAATTGGACAAGAATAAGCCTATGGAGGACGAAAATGACCTAAATGTTCATCCAATGACACAAACACACCTATTGGATGCACAAGATTACTTAAAAACCCTAATTGGACAAGAATAAGCCTAGGGAGGACGAAAATGACCTAAATGTTCATCCAATGACATAAACACACCTATTGGATGCACAAGATTACTTAAAAACCGTAATTGGACAAGAATACGACTAGGGAGGACGAAAATGACCTAAATGTTCATCCAATGACACAAACACACCTATTGGATGCACTAAATTGGTTAAAAACCCTAATTGGACAAGAATAAGCCTAGGGGGGAGGAAAATGACCTAAATGTTAATCCAATGACACAAACACACTGATAGGATGCACAAGATTGCTTAAAAACCCTAATTGGACAAGAATAAGCCTTGGGAAGACGAAAATGACCTTAATGTACATCCAATGACATAAATGAACTTATTGGATGCACAAGATTGGTTAAAAACCCTAATTGGACAAGAATAAGCCTTTGGAGGACGAAAATGACCTAAATGTTCATCCAATGACACAAATACACCTATTGGATGCACAAGATTGCTTAAAAACCCTAATTGGAAAAGAATAAGACTAGGGAGGATGAAAATGACCTAAATGTTTATCCAATGACACAAACACACCTATTAGGTCCACAAGATTGGTTCAAAACCCTAATTGGACAAGAATAAGCCTAGGGAGGACGAAAATGACCTTAATGTTCATCCAATGGCACAAACACACCTATTGGAT
Source organism: Cicer pinnatifidum (assembly GCA_037974775.1). Classification (NCBI taxonomy): domain Eukaryota; kingdom Viridiplantae; phylum Streptophyta; class Magnoliopsida; order Fabales; family Fabaceae; genus Cicer; species Cicer pinnatifidum. The sequence continues at coordinate 33,900,431 of JBBPBR010000004.1, read as the reverse complement.
GCACAAGATTGCTTAAAAACCCGAATTTGACAAGAATAAGACTAGCGAGGACAAAAATGACCTAAATGTTCATCCAATAACACAAAAACACTTATTAGATGCACAAGATTGCTTAAAAACCCTAATTGGACAAGAATAAGCCTAGGGAGGACGAAAAGGACTTAAATGTACATCCAATGACACAAATGAACTTATTGGATGCACAACATTGGTTAAAAACCCTAATTGGACAAGAATAAGCCTATGGAGGACGAAAATGACCTAAATGTACATCCAATGACACAAACACACCTATTGGATGCACAAGATTACTTAAAAACTCTAATTGGACAAGAATAAGCCTAGGGAGGACGAAAATGACCTAAATGTTCATCCAAGGACAAAACACACCTATTGGATGCACAAGATTACTTAAAAACCCTAATTGGACAAGAATACGACTAGGGAGGATGAAAATGACCTAAATGTTCATCCAATAACACAAACACACCTATTGGATGCACAAGATTGGTTAAAAACCCTAATTGGACAAGAATAAGCCTATGGAGGACGAAAATGACCTAAATGTTTATCCAATGACACAAACAAACCAATTGGATGCACAAGATTACTTAAAAACCCTAATTGGACAAGAATAAACCGAGGGAGGACGAAAATGACCTAAATGTTCATCCAATGACATAAACACACCTATTGGATGCACAAGATAACTTAAAAAACCCTAATTGGACAAGAATACGACTAGGGAGGACGAAAATGACCTAAATGTTCATCCAATGACACAAACACACCTATTGGATGCACAAGATTGGTTAAAAACCCTAATTGGACAAGAATAAGCCTAGGGGGGACGAAAATGACCTAAATGTTAATCCAATGACACAAACACACCTATTGGATGCACAAGATTGGTCAAAAACCCTAATTAGACAAGAATAACACTAGGGTGTACGAAAATGACCTAAATGTTCATCCAATGACACAAACACACTGATAGGATGCAGAAGATTGCTTAAAAACCCTAATTTGACAAGAATAAGCCTAAGGAAGAGGAAAATGACATTAATGTACATCCAATGACACAAATGAACTTAATTGGATGCACAAGATTGGTTAAAAACCCTAATTGGACAAGAATAAGCCTATGGATGCACAACATTGGTTAAAAACCCTAATTGGACAAGAATACTAATAGGGAGGACGAAAATGACCTAAATGTTCATCCAATGACACAAACACACCTATTGGATGCACAAGATTGGTTAAAAACCCTAATTGGACAAGAATAAGCCTATGGGGGACGAAAATGACCTAAATGTTAATCCAATGACAGAAACACACCAATTGGATGCACAAGATTGGTCAAAAACCCTAATTGGACAAGAATAACTCTAGGGAGGACGAAAATGACATAAATGTAAATCCAATGACACAAATGAACTTATTGGATGCACAAGATTTGTTAAAAACCCTAATTGGACAAGAATAAGCCTATGGAGGACGAAAATGACCTAAATGTACATCCAATGACACAAACACACCTATTGGATGCACAAGATTACTTAAAAACCCTAATTGGACAAGAATAAGACTAGGGAGGACGAAACACACCTATTGGATGCACAAGTTTACTTAAAAACCCTAATTGGACAAGAATACGACTAGGGATGATGAAAATGACCTAAATGTTTATCCAATAACACAAACACACCTATTGGATGCACAAGATTGGTTAACAACCCTAATTGGACAAGAATAAGCCTAGGGAGGATGAAAATGACCTAAATGTTCATCCAATGACACAAACACACCTATCGGATGTACAAGATTGCTTAAAAACCCTAATTGGAATAGAATAAGACTTGGGAGGACAAAAATGACCTAAATGTTCATCCAATGACACAAACACACCTATTGGATGCACAAGATTGGTTAAAAACCCTAATTGGACAAGAATAAGCCTATGGGGGACGAAAATGACTTAAATGTACATCCAATGACACAAATGAACTTATTGGATGCACAACATTGGTTAAAAACCCTAATTGGACAAGAATAAGCCTATGGAGGACGAAAATGACCTAAATGTACATCCAATGACACAAACACACCTATTGGATGCACAAGATTACTTAAAAACCCTAATTGGACAAGAATAAGCCTTGGGAGGACGAAAATGACCTAAATGTTCATCCAATAACACAAACACACCTATTGGATGCACATGATTGCTTAAAAACCCTAATTAGACAAGAATAAGACTAGCGAGGACAAAAATGACCTAAATGTTCATCCAATAACACAAAAACACTTATTAGATGCACAAGATTGCTTAAAAACCCTAATTGGACAAGAATAAACCTAGGGAGGACGAAAATGACTTAAATGTACATCCAATGACACAAATGAACTTATTGGATGAACAAGATTGGTTAAAAACCCTAATTGGACAAGAATAAGCCTATGGAGGACGAAAATGACATAAATGTTCATCCAATGACACAAACACACCTATTGGATGCACAAGATTACTTAGAAACCCTAATTGGACAAGAATAAGCCTAGGGAAGACGAAAACGACCTAAATGTACATCCAATGACACAAATAAACTTATTGGATGCACAAGATTGGTTAAAAACCCTAATTGGACAAGAATAAGCCTTTGGAGGACGAAAATGACCTAAATGTTCATCCAATGACACAAACACACCAATTGGATGCACAAGATTGGTTAAAAACCCTAATTGGACAAGAATAAGCCTAGTGGGGACAAAAATGACCTAAATGTTAATCCAATGACACAAACACACCTATTGGATGCACAAGATTGGTTAAAAACCATAATTGGACAAGAATAAGCCTATGGAGGACGAATATGACTTAAATGTTCATCCAATGACACAAACACACCTATTGGATGCACAAGATTACTTAAAAACCCTAATTGGACAAGAATAAGCCTAGGGAGGATGAAAATGACCTAAATGTTCATCCAATGACATAAACACACCTATTGGATGCACAAGATTACTTAAAAATCCTAATTGGACAAGAATACGACTAGGGAGGACGAAAACGACCTAAATGTTCATCCAATGACACAAACACACCTATTGGATGCACAAAATTGGTTAAAAACCCTAATTGGACAAGAATAAGCCTAGGGGGACGAAAATGACCTAAATGTTAATCCAATGACACAAACACACCTATTGGATGCACAAGATTGGTCAAAAACCCTAATTGGACAAGAATAATCCTAGGGTGGACGAAAATGACCTAAATATTCATCCAATGACACAAACACACTGATAGGATGCACAAGATTGCTTAAAAACTCTAATTGGACAAGAATAAGCCTAGGGAAGACTAAAATGACCTTAATGTACATCCAATGACACAAATGAACTTATTGGATGCACAAGATTGGTTTAAAACCCTAATTGGACAAGAATAAGCCTTTTGAGGACGAAAATGACCTAAATGTTCATCCAATGACACAAATACACCTATTGGATGCACAAGATTGCTTAAAAACCCTAATTGGAAAAGAATAAGACTAGGGAGGATGAGAATGACCTAAATGTTCATCCAATAACACCAAAACACTTATTAGATGCACAAGATTGCTTAAAAACCCTAATTGGACAAGAATAAGCCTAGGGAGGACGAAAATGACATAAATGTACATCCAATGACACAAATGAACTTATTGGATGCACAACATTGGTTAAAAACCCTAATTGGACAAGAATAAGCCTATGGAGGACGAAAATGACCTAAATGTACATCCAATGACACAAACACACCTATTGGATGCACAAGATTACTTAAAAACCCTAATTGGACAAGAATAAGCCTAGGGAGGACGAAAATGACCTAAATGTTCATCCAAGGACAAAACACACCTATTGGATGCACAAGATTACTTAAAAACCCTAATTGGACAAGAATACGACTACGGAGGATGAAAATGACCTAAATGTTCATCCAATAACACAAACACACCTATTGGATGCACAAGATTGGTTAACAACCCTAATTGGACAAGAATAAGCCTAGGGAGGATGAAAATGACCTAAATGTTCATCCAATGACACAAACACACCTATGGGATGCACAAGATTGCTTAAAAACCCTAATTGGAATAGAATAAGACTTGGGAGGACAAAAATGACCTAAATGTTCATCCAATGACACAAACACACCTATTGGATGCACAAGACTGGTTAAAAAACCCTAATTGGACAAGAATAAGCCTATGGTGGAAGAAAATGACTTAAATGTATGTCCAATGACACAAATGAACTTATTGGATGCACAACATTGGTTAAAAACCCTAATTGGACAAGAATAAGCCTATGGAGGACGAAAATGACCTAAATGTACATCCAATGACACAAACACACCTATTGGATGCACGAGATTACTTAAAAACCCTAATTGGACAAGAATAAGCCTAGGGAGGACGAAAATGACCTAAATGTTCATCCAAGGACAAAACACACCTATTGGATGCACAAGATTACTTAAAAACCCTAATTGGACAAGAATACGACTAGGGAAGATGAAAATGACCTAAATGTTCATCCAATAACACAAACAAGCCTATTGGATGCACAAGATTGCTTAAAAACCCTAATTAGACAAGAATAAGACTAGGGAGGACGAAAATGACCTAAATGTTCATCCAATGACACAAACACACTTATTAGATGCACAAGATTGCTTAAAAACCCTAATTGGACAAGAATAAGCCTAAGGAGGACGAAAATGACCTAAATGTACATCCAATGACACAAACACACCTACTGGATGCGCAAGATTTGTTAAAAACCCTAATTGGACAAGAATAAACCTAGGGAGGACGAAAATGAATTAAATGTACATCCAATGACACAAATGAACTTATTGGATGCACAAGATTGGTTAAAAACCCTAATTGGACAAGAATAAGCCTAGGGAGGACGAAAATGACCTAAATGTTAATCTAATGACACAAACACACCTATTGGATGCACAAGATTGGTTAGAAACCCTAATTGGACAAGAATAAGCCTAGGGAGGACGAAAATGACCTAAATGTTAATCCAATGACACAAATGAACTTATTGGATGCACAAGATTGGTTAAAAACCCTAATTGGACAAGAATAAGCCTAGGGAGGACGAAAATAACCTAAATGTTCATCAAATGACTAAACACACCTATTGGATGCACAAGATTGGTTAGAAACCCTAATTGGACAATAATAAGCCTAGGAAGGACGAAAATGACCTAAATGTTCACCCAAAGACACAAATGAACTTATTGGATGCACAAGATTGGTTAAAAACCCTAATTGGACAAGAATAAGCCTAGGGAGGACGAAAATGACCTAAATGTTCATCCAATGACACAAACACACCTATTGGATGCACAAGATTGGTTAGAAACCCTAATTGGACAAGAATAAGCCTAGGGAGGACGAAAATGACCTAAATGTTAATCCAATGACACAAATGAACTTATTGGATGCACAAGATTGGTTAAAAACCCTAATTGGACAAGAATAAGCCTAGGGAGGATGAAAATAACCTAAATGTTCATCAAATGACTAAACACACCTATTGGATGCACAAGATTGGTTGAAAACCCTAATTGGACAAGAATAAGCCTAAAGAGGACGAAAATGACCTAAATGTTCATCCAATGACACAAACACACCTATTGGATGCACAACATTGGTTAGAAACCCTAATTGGACAAGAATAAGCGTAGGGAGGACGAAAATGACATAAATGTTAATCCAATGACACAATTGAACTTATTGGATGCACAAGATTGGTTAGAAACCCTAATTGGACAAGAATAAGCCTAGGGAGGACGAAAATGACCTAAATGTTAATCCAATGACACAAATGAACTTATTGGATGCACAAGATTGGTTAAAAACCCTAATTGGACAAGAATAAGCCTAGGGAGGATGAAAATAACCTAAATGTTCATCAAATGACTAAACACACCTATTGGATGCACAAGATTGGTTGAAAACCCTAATTGGACAAGAATAAGCCTAAAGAGCACGAAAATGACCTAAATGTTCATCCAATGACACAAACACACCTATTGGATGCACAACATTGGTTAGGAACCCTAATTGGACAAGAATAAGCGTAGGGAGGACGAAAATGACCTAAATGTTAATCCAATGACACAAATGAACTTATTGGATGCACAAGATTGGTTAAAAACCCTAATTGGACAAGAATAAGCCTAGGGAGGACGAAAATAACCTAAATGTTCATCAAATGACTAAACACACCTATTGGATGCACAAGATTGGATAAAAACCCTAATTGGACAAGAATAAGCCTAGGGAGGACGAAAATGACCTAAATGTTCACCCAATGACACAAATGAACTTATTGGATGCACAAGATTGGTTAAAAACCCTAATTGGACAAGAATAAGCCTAGGGAGGACGAAAATGACCTAAATGTTGATCCAATGACACAAACACACCTATTGGATGCACAAGATTGGTTAAAAACCCTAATTGGACAAGAATAAGCCTAGGGAGGACGAAAATGACCTAATTGATCATCCAATGACACAAACACACCTATTGGATGCACAAGATTGGTTAAAAACCCAAATTGGACAAGAATAAGCATAGAAAGAACGAAAATGACCTAATTGATCATCCAATGACACAAACACACCTATTGGATGCACAAGATTGGTTAAAAACCCTAATTGGACAAGAATATGCCTAGGGAGGACGAAAATGACCTAAATGTTAATCCAATGACACAAATGAACTTATTGGATGCACAAGTTTGGTTAAAAACCCTAATTGGACAAGAATAAGCATAGGGAGGATCAAAATGACATAATTGATCATCCAATGACACAAACACACCTATTGGATGCACAAGATTGGTTAAAAACCCTAATTGGACAAGAATAAGCCTAGGGAGGACGAAAATGACCTAATTGATCATCCAATGACACAAACACACCTATTGGATGCACAAGATTGGTTAAAAACCCTAATTGGACAAGAATAAGCCTAGGGAGGACGAAAATGACCTAATTGATCATCCAATGACACAAACACACCTATTGGATGCACAAGATTGGTTAAAAACCCTAATTGGATAAGAATGTGCCTAGGGAAGACGAAAATGACCTAATTGATCATCCAATGACACAAATGAACTTATTGGTTGCACAAAATTAGTTAAAAACCCTAATTGGACAAGAATAAGTCTATGGAGGACGAAAATAACCTAATTGATCATCCAATGACCCAAACACACCTATTGGATGCACAAGTTTTGTCTAAAACTCTAATTGGACAAGAATATGCCTAGGGAGGACGAAAATGACCTAAATGTTAATCCAATGACACAAATGAACTTATTGGATGCACAAGATTGGTTAAAAACCCTAATTGGACAAGAATAAGCCTAGGGAGGACGAAAATGACCTAAATGTTCATCCAATGACACAAACACACGTATTGGATGCACAAGATTGGTTAGAAACCCTAATTGGACAAGAATAAGCCTAGGGAGGACGAAAATGACCTAAATGTTAATCCAATGACACAAATGAACTTATTGGATGCACAAGATTGGTTAAAAACCCTAATTGGACAAGAATAAGCCTAGGGAGGACGAAAATGAGCTAAATGTTCATCCAATGACACAAACACACCTATTGGATGCACAAGATTACTTAAAAACCCTAATTGGACAAGAATAAGCCTAGGGAGGACGAAAATGACCTAAATGTTCATCCAATGACACAAACACACTTATTGGATGCACAAGATTACTTTAAAACCCTAATTGGACAAGAATAAGCCTATGGAGGACGAAAATGACCTAAATGTTCATCCAATGACACAAACACACCTATTGGATGCACAAGATTACTTAAAAACCCTAATTGGACAAGAATAAGCCTAGGGAGGATGAAAATGACCTAAATGTTCATCCAATGACACAAAGACACCTATTGGATGCACAAGATTGCTTAAAAACCCTAATTAGACAAGAATAAGACTAGGGAGGACGAAAATGACCTAAATGTTCATCCCATGACACAAAGACACTTATTGGATGCACAAGATTGCTTAAAAACCTTAATTGGACAAGAATAAGCCTAGGGAGGACGAAAATGACCTAAATGTACATCCAATGACACAAATGAACTTATTGGATGCACAAGATTGGTTAAAAACCCTAATTCGACAAGAATAAGCCTACGGAGAACGAAAATGACCTAAATGTTCATCCAATGACACAAACACACTTATTGGATGCACAAGATTGCTTAAAAACCCTAATTGGACAAGAATAAACCTAGGGAGGACGAAAATGACTTAAATGTACATCCAATGACACAAATGAACTTATTGGATGAACAAGATTGGTTAAAAACCCTAATTGGACAAGAATAAGCCTATGGAGGACGAAAATGACATAAATGTTCATCCAATGACACAAACACACCTATTGGATGCACAAGATTACTTAGAAACCCTAATTGGACAAGAATAAGCCTAGGGAAGACGAAAACGACCTAAATGTACATCCAATGACACAAATAAACTTATTGGATGCACAAGATTGGTTAAAAACCCTAATTGGACAAGAATAAGCCTATGGAGGACGAAAATGACCTAAATGTTCATCCAATGACACAAACACACCTATTGGATGCACAAGATTACTTAAAAACCCTAATTGGACAAGAATAAGCCAAGGGAGGACGAAAATGACCTAAATGTTCATCCAATGACACAAACACACCTATTGGATGCACAAGATTGCTTAAAAACCCTAATTGGAAAAGAATAAGACTAGGGAGGACGAAAATGACCTAAATGTTCATGCAATGACACAAACACACCTATTGGATGCACAAGATTGGTTCAAAACCCTAATTGGACAAGAATAAACCTAGGGAGGAGGAATATGACCTAAATGTTCATCCACTGACACAAACACACCTATTGGATGCACAAGATTACTTAAAAACCCTAATTGGACAAGAATACGACTAGGGAGGACGAAAATGACCTAAATGTTCATCCAATGACACAAACACACCTCTTGGATGCACAAGATTGGTTAAAAACCCTAATTGGACAAGAATAAGCCTAGTTGGGACGAAAATGACCTAAATGTTAATCCAATGACACAAACACACCTATTGGATGCACAAGATTGGTCAAAAACCCTAATTGGACAAGAATAACCCTAGGGTGGACGAAAATGACCTAAATGTTCATCCAATGACACAAACACACTGATAGGATGCACAAGATTGCTTAAAAACCCTAATTGGACAAGAATAAGCCTAAGGAAGACGAAAATGACCTTAATGTACATCCAATGACACAAATGAATTTATTGGATGCACAAGATTGGTTAAAAACCCTAATTGGACAAGAATAAGCCTTTGGAGGACGAAAATGACCTAAATGTTCATCCAATGACACAAATACACCTATTGGATACACAAGATTGCTTAAAAACCCTAATTGGAAAAGAATAAGACTAGGGAGGATGAAAATGACCTAAATGTTCATCCAATGACACAAACACACCTATTAGGTCCACAAGATTGGTTCAAAACCCTAATTGGACAAGAATAAGCCTAGGGAGGACGAAAATGACCTTAATGTTCATCCAATGACACAAACACACCTATTGGATGCACAAGATTGCTTAAAAACCCTAATTAGACAAGAATAAGACTAGCGAGGACAAAAATGACCTAAATGTTCATCCAATAACACAAAAACACTTATTAGATGCACAAGATTGCTTAAAAACCCTAATTGGACAAGAATAAACCTAGGGAGGACGAAAATGACTTAAATGTACATCCAATGACACAAATGAACTTATTGGATGCACAAGATTGGTTAAAAACCCTAATTGGACAAGAATAAGCCTATGGAGGACGAAAATGACCTAAATGTACATCCAATGACACAAACACACCTATTGGATGCACAAGATTACTTAAAAACCCAAATTGGACAAGGATAAGCCTAGGCAGGACGAAAATGACCTAAATGTTCATCCAAGGACAAAACACACCTATTGGATGCACAAGATTACTTAAAAACCCTAATTGGACAAGAATACTAATAGGGAGGACGAAAATGACCTAAATGTTCAACCAATGACACAAACACACCTATTGGATGCACAAGATTGGTTAAAAACCCTAATTGGACAAGAATAAGCCTATGGGGGACGAAAATGACCTAAATGTTAATCCAATGACAGAAACACACCAATTGGATGCACAAGATTGGTCAAAAACCCTAATTGGACAAGAATAACCCTAGGAAGGACGAAAATGACCTAAATGTACATCCAATGACACAAATGAACTTATTGGATGCACAAGATTTGTTAAAAACCCTAATTGGACAAGAATAAGCCTATGGAGGACGAAAATGACATAAATGTTCATCCAATGACACAAACACACCTATTGGATGCACAAGGTTACTTAAAAACCCTAATTGGACAAGAATAAGCCTAGGGAAGACGAAAACGACCTAAATGTACATCCAATGACACAAATAAACTTATTGGATGCACAAGATTGGTTAAAAACCCTAATTGGACAAGAATAAGCCTTTGGAGGACGAAAATGACCTAAATATTCATCCAATGACACAAACACACCTATTGGATGCACAAGATTGGTTAAAAACCCTAATTGGACAAGAATAAGCCTAGTGGGGACGAAAATGACCTAAATGTTAATCCAATGACACAAACACACCTATTGGATGCACAAGATTGGTTAAAAACCCTAATTGGACAAGAATAAGCCTATGGAGGACGAATATGACTTAAATGTTCATCCAATGACACAAACACACCTATTGGATGCACAAGATTACTTAAAAACCCTAATTGGACAAGAATAAGCCTAGGGAGGATGAAAATGACCTAAATGTTCATCCAATGACACAAAGACACCTATTGGATGCACAAGATTGCTTAAAAACCCTAATTAGACAAGAATAAGACTAGGGAGGACGAAAATGACCTAAATGTTCAACCAATGACACAAAGACACTTATTGGATGCACAAGATTGCTTAAAAACCTTAATTGGACAAGAATAAGCCTAGGGAGGACGAAAATGACCTAAATGTACATCCAATGACACAAATGAACTTATTGGATGCACAAGATTGGTTAAAAACCCTAATTCGACAAGAATAAGCCTACGGAGGACGAAAATGACCTAAATGTTCATCCAATGACACAAACACACTTATTGGATGCACAAGATTGCTTAAAAACCCTAATTGGACAAGAATAAACCTAGGGAGGACGAAAATGACTTAAATGTACATCCAATGACACAAATGAACTTATTGGATGAACAAGATTGGTTAAAAACCCTAATTGGACAAGAATAAGCCTATGGAGGACGAAAATGACATAAATGTTCATCCAATGACACAAACACACCTATTGGATGCACAAGATTACTTAGAAACCCTAATTGGACAAGAATAAGCCTAGGGAAGACGAAAACGACCTAAATGTACATCCAATGACACAAATAAACTTATTGGATGCACAAGATTGGTTAAAAACCCTAATTGGACAAGAATAAGCCTTTGGAGGACGAAAATGACCTGAATGTTCATCCAATGAAACAAACACACCTATTGGATGCACAAGATTGGTTAAAAACCCTAATTGGACAAGAATAAGCCTAGTGGGGACGAAAATGACCTAAATGTTAATCCAATGACACAAACACACCTATTGGATGCACAAGATTGGTTAAAAACCATAATTGGACAAGAATAAGCCTATGGAGGACAAATATGACTTAAATGTTCATCCAATGACACAAACACACCTATTGGATGCACAAGATTACATAAAAACCCTAATTGGACAAGAATAAGCCTAGGGAGGATGAAAATGACCTAAATGTTCATCCAATGACATAAACACACCTATTGGATGCACAAGATTACTTAAAAATCCTAATTGGACAAGAATACGACTAGGGAGAACGAAAACGACCTAAATGTTCATCCAATGACACAAACACACCTATTGGATGCACAAAATTGGTTAAAAACCCTAATTGGACAAGAATAAGCCTAGGGGGGACGAAAATGACCTAAATGTTAATCCAATGACACAAACACACCTATTGGATGCACAAGATTGGTCAAAAACCCTAATTGGACAAGAATAACCCTAGGGTGGACGAAAATGACCTAAATATTCATCCAATGACACAAACACACTGATAGGATGCACAAGATTGCTTAAAAACTCTAATTGGACAAGAATAGGCCTAGGGAAGACTAAAATGACCTTAATGTACATCCAATGACACAAATGAACTTATTGGATGCACAAGATTGGTTAAAAACCCTAATTGGACAAGAATAAGCGTTTTGAGGACGAAAATGACCTAAATGTTCATCCAATGACACAAATACACCTAATGGATGCACAAGATTGCTTAAAAACCCTAATTGGAAAAGAATAAGACTAGGGAGGATGAGAATGACCTAAATGTTCATCCAATAACACAAAAACACTTATTAGATGCACAAGATTGCTTAAAAACCCTAATTGGACAAGAATAAGCCTAGGGAGGACGAAAATGACTTAAATGTACATCCAATGACACAAATGAACTTATTGGATGCACAACATTGGTTAAAAACCCTAATTGTACAAGAATAAGCCTATGGAGGACGAAAATGACCTAAATGTACATCCAATGACACAAACACACCTATTGGATGCACAAGATTACTTAAAAACCCTAATTGGACAAGAATAAGCCTAGGGAGGACGAAAATGACCTAAATGTTCATCCAAGGACAAAACACACCTATTGGATGCACAAGATTACTTAAAAACCCTAATTGGACAAGAATACGACTAGGGAGGATGAAAATGACCTAAATGTTCATCCAATAACACAAACACACCTATTGGATGCACAAGATTGGTTAACAACCCTAATTGGACAAGAATAAGCCTAGGGAGGATGAAAATGACCTAAATGTTCATCCAATGACACAAACACACCTATGGGATGCACAAGATTGCTTAAAAACCCTAATTGGAATAGAATAAGACTTGGGAAGACAAAAATGACCTAAATGTTCATCCAATGACCCAAACACACCTATTGGATGCACAAGATTGGTTAAAAAACCCTAATTGGACAAGAATAAGCCTATGGGGGACGAAAATGACTTAAATGTACATCCAATGACACAAATGAACTTATTGGATGCACAACATTAGTTAAAAACCCTAATTGGACAAGAATAAGCCTATGGAGGACGAAAATGACCTAAATGTTCATCCAATGACACAAACACACCTATTGGATGCACAAGATTACTTAAAAACCCTAATTGGACAAGAATAAGCCTAGGGAGGACGAAAATGACCTAAATGTTCATCCAAGGACAAAACACACCTATTGGATGCACAAGATTACTTAAAAACCCTAATTCGACAAGAATACGACTAGGGAAGATGAAAATGACCTAAATGTTCATCCAATAACACAAACAAGCCTATTGGATGCACAAGATTGCTTAAAAACCCTAATTAGACAAGAATAAGACTAGGGAGGACGAAAATGACCTAAATGTTCATCCAATGACACAAACACACTTATTAGATGCACAAGATTGCTTAAAAACCCTAATTGGACAAGAATAAGCCTAGGGAGGACGAAAATGACTTAAATGTACATCCAATGACATAAATGAACTTATTGGATGCACAAGATTGGTTAAAAACCCTAATTGGACAAGAATAAGCCTTTGAAGGACGCAAATGACCTAAATGTTCATCCAATGACACAAAAACACTTATTAGATGCACAAGATTGCTTAAAAACCCTAATTGGACAAGAATAAGCCAAGGGAGGACGAAAATGACCTTAATGTTTATCCAATGACACAAACACACCTATTGGATGCACAAGATTGCTTAAACACCCTAATTAGACAAGAATAAGACTAACGAGGACAAAAATGACCTAAATGTTCATCCAATAACACAAAAACACTTATTAGATGCACAAGATTGCTTAAAAACCCTAATTGGACAAGAATAAACCTAGGGAGGACGAAAATGACTTAAATGTACATCCAATGACACAAATGAACTTATTGGATGCACAAGATTGGTTAAAAACCCTAATTGGACAAGAATAAGCCTATAGAGGACGAAAATGACCTAAATGTACATCCAATGACACAAACACACCTATTGGATGCACAAGATTTGTTAAAAACCCTAATTGGACAAGAATAAGCCTAGTGGGGACGAAAATGACCTAAATGTTAATCCAATGACACAAACACACCTATTGGATGCACAAGATTGGTTAAAAACCCTAATTGGACAAGAATAAGCCTATGGAGGACGAATATGACTTAAATGTTCATCCAATGACACAAACACACCTATTGGATGCACAAGATTACTTAAAAACCCTAATTGGACAAGAATAAGCCTAGGGAGGATGAAAATGACCTAAATGTTCATCCAATGACACAAAGACACCTATTGGATGCACAAGATTGCTTAAAAACCCTAATTAGACAAGAATAAGACTAGGGAGGACGAAAATGACCTAAATGTTCATCCCATGACACAAAGACACTTATTGGATGCACAAGATTGCTTAAAAACCTTAATTGGACAAGAATAAGCCTAGGGAGGACGAAAATGACCTAAATGTACATCCAATGACACAAATGAACTTATTGGATGCACAAGATTGGTTAAAAACCCTAATTCGACAAGAATAAGCCTACGCAGAACGAAAATGACATAAATGTTCATCCAATGACACAAACACACTTATTGGATGCACAAGATTGCTTAAAAACCCTAATTGGACAAGAATAAACCTAGGGAGGACGAAAATGACTTAAATGTACATCCAATGACACAAATGAACTTATTGCATGAACAAGATTGGTTAAAAACCCTAATTTGACAAGAATAAGCCTATGGAGGACGAAAATGACATAAATGTTCATCCAATGACACAAACACACCTATTGGATGCACAAGATTACTTAGAAACCCTAATTGGACAAGAATAAGCCTAGGGAAGACGAAAACGACCTAAATGTACATCCAATGACACAAATAAACTTATTGGATGCACAAGATTGGTTAAAAACCCTAATTGGACAAGAATAAGCCTTTGAAGGACGAAAATGACCTAAATGTTCATCCAATGACACAAATACACCTATTGGATGCACAAGATTGCTTAAAAACCCTAATTGGAAAAGAATAAGACCAGGGAGGACAAAAATGACCTAAATGTTCATCCAATAACACAAAAACACTTATTAGATGCACAAGATTGCTTAAAAACCCTAATTGGACAAGAATAAGCCAAGGGAGGACGAAAATGACCTTAATGTTTATCCAATGACACAAACACACCTATTGGATGCACAAGATTGCTTAAACACCCTAATTAGACAAGAATAAGACTAACGAGGACAAAAATGACCTAAATGTTCATCCAATAACACAAAAACACTTATTAGATGCACAAGATTGCTTAAAAACCCTAATTGGACAAGAATAAACCTAGGGAGGACGAAAATGACTTAAATGTACATCCAATGACACAAATGAACTTATTGGATGCACAAGATTGGTTAAAAACCCTAATTGGACAAGAATAAGCCTATAGAGGACGAAAATGACCTAAATGTACATCCAATGACACAAACACACCTATTGGATGCACAAGATTGGTTAAAAACCCTAATTGGACAAGAATAAGCCTAGTGGGGACGAAAATGACCTAAATGTTAATCCAATGACACAAACACACCTATTGGATGCATAAGATTGGTTAAAAACCCAAATTGGACAAGAATAAGCCTATGGAGGACGAATATGACTTAAATGTTCATCCAATGACACAAACACACCTATTGGATGCACAAGATTACTTAAAAACCCTAATTGGACAAGAATAAGCCTAGGGAGGATGAAAATGACCTAAATGTTCATCCAATGACACAAAGACACCTATTGGATGCACAAGATTGCTTAAAAACCCTAATTAGACAAGAATAAGACTAGGGAGGACGAAAATGACCTAAATGTTCATCCCATGACACAAAGACACTTATTGGATGCACAAGATTGCTTAAAAACCTTAATTGGACAAGAATAAGCCTAGGGAGGACGAAAATGACCTAAATGTACATCCAATGACACAAATGAACTTATTGGATGCACAAGATTGGTTAAAAACCCTAATTCGACAAGAATAAGCCTACGGAGAACGAAAATGACCTAAATGTTCATCCAATGACACAAACACACTTATTGGATGCACAAGATTGCTTAAAAACCCTAATTGGACAAGAATAAACCTAGGGAGGACGAAAATGACTTAAATGTACATCCAATGACACAAATGAACTTATTGGATGAACAAGATTGGTTAAAAACCCTAATTGGACAAGAATAAGCCTATGGAGGACGAAAATGACATAAATGTTCATCCAATGACACAAACACACCTATTGGATGCACAAGATTACTTAGAAACCCTAATTGGACAAGAATAAGCCTAGGGAAGACGAAAACGACCTAAATGTACATCCAATGACACAAATAAACTTATTGGATGCACAAGATTGGTTAAAAACCCTAATTGGACAAGAATAAGCCTTTGGAGGACGAAAATGACCTAAATGTTCATCCAATGAAACAAACACACCTATTGGATGCACAAGATTGGTTAAAAACCCTAATTGGACAAGAATAAGCCTAGTGGGGACGAAAATGACCTAAATGTTAATCCAATGACACAAACACACCTATTGGATGCAGAAGATTGGTTAAAAACCCTAATTGGACAAGAATAAGCCTATGGAGGACGAATATGACTTAAATGTTCATCCAATGACACAAACACACCTATTGGATGCACAAGATTACTTAAAAACCCTAATTGGACAAGAATAAGCCTAGGGAGGATGAAAATGACCTAAATGTTCATCCAATGACACAAAGACACCTATTGGATGCACAAGATTGCTTAAAAACCCTAATTAGACAAGAATAAGACTAGGGAGGACGAAAATGACTTAAATGTACATCCCATGACACAAAGACACTTATTGGATGCACAAGATTGCTTAAAAACCTTAATTGGACAAGAATAAGCCTAGGGAGGACGAAAATGACCTAAATGTACATCCAATGACACAAATGAACTTATTGGATGCACAAGATTGGTTAAAAACCCTAATTCGACAAGAATAAGCCTAGTGGGGACGAAAATGACCTAAATGTTAATCCAATGACACAAACACACCTATTGGATGCATAAGATTGGTTAAAAACCCTAATTGGACAAGAATAAGCCTATGGAGGACGAATATGACTTAAATGTTCATCCAATGACACAAACACACCTATTGGATGCACAAGATTACTTAAAAACCCTAATTGGACAAGAATAAGCCTAGGGAGGATGAAAATGACCTAAATGTTCATCCAATGACACAAAGACACCTATTGGATGCACAAGATTGCTTAAAAACCCTAATTAGACAAGAATAAGACTAGGGAGGACGAAAATGACCTAAATGTTCATCCCATGACACAAAGACACATATTGGATGCACAAGATTGCTTAAAAACCTTAATTGGACAAGAATAAGCCTAGGGAGGACGAAAATGACCTAAATGTACATCCAATGACACAAATGAACTTATTGGATGCACAAGATTGGTTAAAAACCCTAATTCGACAAGAATAAGCCTACGGAGAACGAAAATGACCTAAATGTTCATCCAATGACACAAACACACTTATTGGATGCACAAGATTGCTTAAAAACCCTAATTGGACAAGAATAAACCTAGGGAGGACGAAAATGACTTAAATGTACATCCAATGACACAAATGAACTTATTGGATGAACAAGATTGGTTAAAAACCCTAATTGGACAAGAATAAGCCTATGGAGGACGAAAATGACATAAATGTTCATCCAATGACACAAACACACCTATTGGATGCACAAGATTACTTAGAAACCCTAATTGGACAAGAATAAGCCTAGGGAAGACGAAAACGACCTAAATGTACATCCAATGACACAAATAAACTTATTGGATGCACAAGATTGGTTAAAAACTCTAATTGGACAAGAATAAGCCTTTGGAGGACGAAAATGACCTAAATGTTCATCCAATGAAACAAACACACCTATTGGATGCACAAGATTGGTTAAAAACCCTAATTGGACAAGAATAAGCCTAGTGGGGACGAAAATGACCTAAATGTTAATCCAATGACACAAACACACCTATTGGATGCACAAGATTGGTTAAAAACCATAATTGGACAAGAATAAGCCTATGGAGGACGAATAAGACTTAAAGGTTCATCCAATGACACAAACACACCTATTGGATGCACAAGATTACTTAAAAACCCTAATTGGACAAGAATAAGCCTAGGGAGGATGAAAATGACCTAAATGTTCATCCAATGACATAAACACACCTATTGGATGCACAAGATTACTTAAAAACCCTAATTGGACAAGAATAAGCCTAGGGAGGATGAAAATGACCTAAATGTTCATCCAATGACACAAAGACACCTATTGGATGCACAAGATTGCTTAAAAACCCTAATTAGACAAGAATAAGACTAGGGGGGACGAAAATGACCAAAATGTTAATCCAATGACACAAACACACCTATTGGATGCACAAGATTGGTCAAAAACCCTAATTGGACAAGAATAACCCTAGGGTGGACGAAAATGACCTAAATATTCATCCAATGACACAAACACACTGATAGGATGCACAAGATTGCTTAAAAACTCTAATTGGACAAGAATAAGCCTAGGGAAGACTAAAATGACCTTAATGTACATCCAATGACACAAATGAACTTATTGGATGCACAAGATTGGTTAAAAACCCTAATTGGACAAGAATAAGCCTTTTGAGGACGAAAATGACCTAAATGTTCATCCAATGACACAAATACACCTATTGGATGCACAAGATTGCTTAAAAACCCTAATTGGAAAAGAATAAGACTAGGGAGGATGAGAATGACCTAAATGTTCATCCAATAACACAAAAACACTTATTAGATGCACAAGATTGCTTAAAAACCCTAATTGGACAAGAATAAGCCTAGGGAGGACGAAAATGACTTAAATGTACATCCAATGACACAAATGAACTTATTGGATGCACAACATTGGTTAAAAACCCTAATTGGACAAGAATAAGACTATGGAGGACGAAAATGACCTAAATGTACATCCAATGACACAAACACACCTATTGGATGCACAAGATTACTTAAAAACCCTAATTGGACAAGAATAAGCCTAGGGAGGACGAAAATGACCTAAATGTTCATCCAAGGACAAAACACACCTATTGGATGCACAAGATTACTTAAAAACCCTAATTGGACAAGAATACGACTAGGGAGGATGAAAATGACCTAAATGTTCATCCAATAACACAAACACACCTATTGGATGCACAAGATTGGTTAACAACCCTAATTGGACAAGAATAAGCCTAGGGAGGATGAAAATGACCTAAATGTTCATCCAATGACACAAACACACCTATGGGATGCACAAGATTGCTTAAAAACCCTAATTGGAATAGAATAAGACTTGGGAGGACAAAAATGACCTAAATGTTCATCCAATGACACAAACACACCTATTGGATGCACAAGATTGGTTAAAAAACCCTAATTGGACAAGAATAAGCCTATGGGGGACGAAAATGACTTAAATGTACGTCCAATGACACAAATGAACTTATTGGATGCACTACATTGGTTAAAAACCCTAATTGGACAAGAATAAGCCTATGGAGGACGAAAATGACCTAAATGTACATCCAATGACACAAACACACCTATTGGATGCACAAGATTACTTAAAAACCCTAATTGGACAAGAATAAGCCTAGGGAGGACGAAAATGACCTAAATGTTCATCCAAGGACAAAACACACCTCTTGGATGCACAAGATTACTTAAAAACCCTAATTGGACAAGAATACGACTAGGGAAGATGAAAATGACCTAAATGTTCATCAAATAACACAAACAAGCCTATTGGATGCAGAAGATTGCTTAAAAACCCTAATTAGACAAGAATAAGACTAGGGAGGACGAAAATGACCTAAATGTTAATCCAATGACACAAACACACTTATTAGATGCACAAGATTGCTTAAAAACCCTAATTGGACAAGAATAAGCCTATGGAGGACGAAAATGACTTAAATGTACATCCAATGACATAAATGAACTTATTGGATGCACAAGATTGCTTAAAAACCTTAATTGGAAAAGAATAAGACCAGGGAGGACAAAAATGACCTAAATGTTCATCCAATAACACAAAAACACTTATTAGATGCACAAGATTGCTTAAAAACCCTAATTGGACAAGAATAAGCCAAGGGAGGACGAAAATGACCTTAATGTTTATCCAATGACACAAACACACCTATTGGATGCACAAGATTGCTTAAAAACCCTAATTAGACAAGAATAAGACTAACGAGGACAAAAATGACCTAAATGTTCATCCAATAACACAAAAACACTTATTAGATGCACAAGATTGCTTAAAAACCCTAATTGGACAAGAATAAACCTAGGGAGGACGAAAATGACTTAAATGTACATCCAATGACACAAATGAACTTATTGGATGCACAAGATTGGTTAAAAACCCTAATTGGACAAGAATAAGCCTATGGAGGACGAAAATGACCTAAATGTACATCCAATGACACAAACACACCTATTGGATGCACAAGATTACTTAAAAACCCAAATTGGACAAGGATAAGCCTAGGGAGGACGAAAATGACCTTAATGTACTTCCAATGACACAAATGAACTTATTGGATGCGCAAGATTGGTTAAAAACCCTAATTGGACAAGAATAAGCATATGGAGGACGAAAATGACCTAAATGTTCATCCAATGACACAAACACACCTATTGGATGCACAAGATTGGTTAAAAACCCTAATTGGACAAGAATAAGCCTAGGGGGGACGAAAATGACCTAAATGTTAATCCAATGACACAAACACACCTATTGGATGCCCAAGATTGGTCAAAAACCCTAATTGGACAAGAATAACCCTAGGGTGGACGAAAATGACCTAAATGTTCATCCAATGACACAAACACACTGATAGGATGCAGAAGATTGCTTAAAAACCCTAATTTGAAAAGAATATCCTAGGGAAGAGGAAAATGACATTAATGTACATCCAATAACCCAAATGAACTTATTGGATGCACAAGATTGGTTAAAAACCCTAATTGGACAAGAATAAGCCTTTGGAGGACGAAAATGACCTAAATGTTCATCCAATGACACAAACACACCTATTGGATGCACAAGATTGCTTAAAACCCCTAATTGGAAAAGAATAAGACTAGGGAGGACGAAAATGACATAAATGTTCATCCAATGACACAAACACACGTATTGGACCCACAAGATTGGTTCAAAACCCTAATTGGACAAAAATAAGCCTAGGGAGGACGAAATTGACCTAAATGTTCATCCAATGACACAAACACACCTATTGGATGCACAAGATTGCTTAAAAACCATATTTAGACAAGAATAAGACTAGCGAGGACAAAAATGACATAAATGTTTATCCAATGACACAAACACACTTATTAGATGCACAAGATTGCTCAAAAACCCTTATTGGACAAGAATAACCCTAGGGAGGACGAAAAGGACCTAAATGTACATCCAATGACACAAATGAACTTATTGGATGCACAAGATTTGTTAAAAACCCTAATTGGACAAGAATAAGCCTATGGAGGACGAAAATGACCTAAATGTTCATCCAATGACACAAACACACCTCTTGGATGCACAAGATTACTTAAAAACCCTAATTGGACAAGAATAACCCTAGGGAGGACGAAAATGACCTAAATGTTCATCCAATGACATAAACACACCTATTGGATGCACAAGATTACTTAAAAACCCTAATTGGACAATAATACGACTAGGGAGGACGAAAATGACCTAAATGTTCATCCAATGACACAAACACACCTATTGGATGCACAAGATTGGTTAAAAACCCTAATTGGACAAGAATAAGCCTAGGGGGGACGAAAATGACCTAAATGTTAATCCAATGACACAAACGCACCTATTGGATGCACAAGATTGGTCAAAAACCCTAATTGGACAAGAATAACACTAGGGTGGACGAAAATGACCTAAATGTTCATCCAATGACACAAACACACTGATAGAATGCAGAAGATTGCTTAAAAACCCTAATTTGACAAGAATAAGCCTAGGGAAGAGGAAAATGACATTAATGTACATCCAATGACACAAATGAACTTATTGGATGCACAAGATTGGTTAAAAACCCTAATTGGACAAGAATAAGCATTTGGAGGACGAAAATGACCTAAATGTTCATCCAATGACACAAACACACCTATTGGATGCACAAGATTGCTTAAAAACCCTAATTGGAAAAGAATAAGACTAGGGAGGACGAAAATGACATAAATGTTCATCCAATGACACAAACACACGTATTGGACCCACAAGATTGTTTAAACACCCTAATTGGACAAAAATAAGCCTACGGAGGACGAAAATGACCTAAATGTTCATCCAATGACACAAACACACCTATTGGATGCACAAGATTGGTCAAAAACCCTAATTGGACAAGAATAACCCTAGGGTGGACGAAAATGACCTAAATGTTCATCCAATGACACAAACACACTGATAGGATGCATAAGATTGCTTAAAAACCCTAATTTGACAAGAATAAGCCTACGGAAGAGGAAAATGACATTAATGTACATCCAATGACACAAATGAACTTATTGGATGCACAAGATTGGTTAAAAACCCTAATTGGACAAGAATAAGCCTATGGAGGACGAAAATGACCTAAATGTTTATCCAATGACACAAACACACCAATTGGATGCACAAGATTACTTAAAAACCCTAATTGGACAAGAATAACCCTAGGGAGGACGAAAATGACCTAAATTTTCCTCCAATGACATAAACACACCTATTGGATGCACAAGATTACTTAAAAAACCCTAATTGGACAAGAATACGACTAGGGAGGACGAAAATGACCTAAATGTTCATCCAATGACACAAATACACCTATTGGATGCACAAGATTGCTTAAAAACCCTAATTGGAAAAGAATAAGACTAGGGAGGTTGAAAATGACCTAAATGTTCATCCAATGACACAAACACACCTATTGGATGCACAAAATTGCTTAAAAACCCTATTTAGACAAGAATAAGACTAGCGAGGACAAAAATGACATAAATGTTCATCCAATGACACAAACACACTTATTAGATGCACAAGATTGCTTAAAAACCCTTAATGGACAAGAATAAGCCTAGGGAGGACGAAAAGGACCTAAACGTACATCCAGTGACATAAATGAACTTATTGGATGCACAAGATTGGTTAAAAACCCTAATTGGACAAGAATAAGCCTATGGAGGACGAAAATGACCTAAATGTTTATCCAATGACACAAACACACCAATTGGATGCACAAGATTACTTAAAAACCCTAATTGGACAAGAATAACCCTAGGGAGGACGAAAATGACCTAAATGTTCATCCAATGACATAAACACACCTATTGGATGCACAAGATTACTTAAAAACCCTAATTGGACAAGAATACGACTAGGGAGGACGAAAATGACCTAAATGATCATCCAATGACACAAACACACCTATTGGATGCACAAGATTGGTTAAAAACCCTAATTGGACAAGAATAAGCCTAGGGGGACGAAAATGACCTAAATGTTAATCCAATGACACAAACACACCTATTGGATGCACAAGATTGGTCAAAAACCCTAATTAGACAAGAATAACCCTAGGGTGGACGAAAATGACCTAAATGTTCATCAAATGACACAAACACACTGATAGGATGCAGAAGATTGCTTAAAAACCCTAATTTGACAAGAATAAGCCTATGGAAGAGGAAAATGACATTAATGTACATCCAATGACACAAATGAACTTATTGGATGCACAAGATTGGTTAAAAACCCTAATTGGACAAGAATAAGCCTATGGAGGACGAAAATGACCTAAATGTTCATCCAATGACACAAACACACCTATTGGATGCACAAGATTGCTTAAAAACCCTAATTAGACAAGAATAAGACTAGCGAGGACAAAAATGACCTAAATGTTCATTCAATGACACAAACACACTTATTAGATGCACAAGATTGCTTAAAAACCCTAATTGGGCAAGAATAAGCCTAGGGAGGACGAAAATGACCTAAATGTACTTCCAATAACACAAATGAACTTATTGGATGCACAAGATTGGTTAAAAACCCTAATTGGACAAGAATAAGCCTATGGAGGACGAAAATGACCTAAATGTTCATCCAATGACAGAAACACACCTATTGGATGCACAAGATTACTTAAAAACCTTAATTGGACAAGAATAAGCCTAGGGAGGACGAAAATGACCTAAATGTTCATCCAATGACATAAACACACCTATTGGATGCACAAGATTACTTAAAAATCCTAATTGGACAAGAATACGACTAGGGAGGACGAAAATGACCAAAATGTTCATCCAATGACACAAACACACCTATTGGATGCACAAAGCTGGTTAAAAACCCTAATTGGACAAGAATAAGCCTAGGGGGGACGAAAATGACCTAAATGTTAATCCAATGACACAAACACACCTATTGGATGCACAAGATTGGTCAAAAACCCTAATTGGACAAGAATAACCCTAGGGTGGACGAAAATGACCTAAATGTTCATCCAATGACACAAACACAATTATAGGATGCACAAGATTGCTTAAAAACCCTAATTGGACAAGAATAAGCCTAGGGAAGACGAAAATGACCTTAATGTACATCCAATGACACAAATGAACTTATTGGATGCACAAGATTGGTTAAAAACCCTAATTGGACAAGAATAAGCCTTTGGAGGACGAAAATGACCTAAATGTTCATCCAATGAAACAAATACACCTATTGGATGCACAAGATTGCTTAAAGACCCTAATTGGAAAAGAATAAGACTAGGGTGGATGAAAATGACCTAAATGTTCATCCAATGACACAAACACACCTATTGGATGCACAAAATTGCTTAAAAACCCTATTTAGACAAGAATAAGACTAGCGAGGACAAAAATGACATAAATGTTCATCCAATGACACAAACACACTTATTAGATGCACAAGATTGCTTAAAAACCCTTATTGGACAAGAATAAGCCTACGGAGGACGAAAAGGACCTAAATGTACATCCAATGACATAAATGAACTTATTGGATGCACAAGATTGGTTAAAAACCCTAATTGGACAAGAATAAGCATAGGGGGGACGAAAATGACCTAAATGTTAATCCAATGACACAAACACACCTATTGGATGCACAAGATTGGTTAAAAACCCTAATTGGACAAGAATAAGCCTATGGAGGACGAAAATGACCTATATGTTCATCCAATGACACAAACACACCTATTGGATGCACAAGATTGCTTAAAAACCCTAATTAGACAAGAATAAGACTAGCGAGGACAAAAATGACCTAAATGTTCATTCAACGACACAAACACACTTATTAGATGCACAAGATTGCTTAAAAACCCTAATTGGGCAAGAATAAGCCTAGGGAGGACAAAAATGACCTAAATGTACTTCCAATAACACAAATGAACTTATTGGATGCACAAGATTGGTTAAAAACCCTAATTGGACAAGAATAAGCCTATGGAGGACGAAAATGACCTAAATGTTCATCCAATGACAGAAACACACCTATTGGATGCACAAGATTACTTAAAAACCCTAGTTGGACAAGAATAAGCCTAGGGAGGATGAAAATGACCTAAATGTTCATCCAATGACATAAACACACCTATTGGATGCACAAGATTACTTAAAAATCCTAATTGGACAAGAATACGACTAGGGAGGACGAAAATGACCAAAATGTTCATCCAATGACACAAACACACCTATTGGATGCACAAAGCTGGTTAAAAACCCTAATTGGACAAGAATAAGCCTAGGGGGGACGAAAATGACCTAAATGTTAATCCAATGACACAAACACACCTATTGGATGCACAAGATTGGTCAAAAACCCTAATTGGACAAGAATAACCCTAGGGTGGACGAAAATGACCTAAATGTTCATCCAATGACACAAACACACTTATAGGATGCACAAGATTGCTTAAAAACCCTAATTGGACAAGAATAAGCCTAGGGAAGACGAAAATGACCTTAATGTACATCCAATGACACAAATGAACTTATTGGATGCACAAGATTGGTTAAAAACCCTAATTGGACAAGAATAAGCCTTTGGAGGACGAAAATGACCTAAATGTTCATCCAATGAAACAAATACACCTATTGGATGCACAAGATTGCTTAAAAACCCTAATTGGAAAAGAATAAGACTAGGGAGGATGAAAATGACCTAAATGTTCATCCAATGACACAAACACACCTATTGGATGCACAAAATTGCTTAAAAACCCTATTTAGACAAGAATAAGACTAGCGAGGACAAAAATGACATAAATGTTCATCCAATGACACAAACACACTTATTAGATGCACAAGATTGCTTAAAAACCCTTATTGGACAAGAATAAGCCAAGGGAGGACGAAAAGGACCTAAATGTACATCCAATGACATAAATGAACTTATTGGATGCACAAGATTGGTTAAAAACCCTAATTGGACAAGAATAAGCATAGGGGGGACGAAAATGACCTAAATGTTAATCCAATGACACAAACACACCTATTGGATGCACAAGATTGGTTAAAAACCCTAATTTGACAAGAATAAGCCTATGGAGGACGAAAATGACCTATATGTTCATCCAATGACACAAACACACCTATTGGATGCACAAGATTGCTTAAAAACCCTAATTAGACAAGAATAAGACTAGCGAGGACAAAAATGACCTAAATGTTCATTCAATGACACAAACACACTTATTAGATGCACAAGATTGCTTAAAAACCCTAATTGGGCAAGAATAAGCCTAGGGAGGACGAAAATGACCTAAATGTACTTCCAATAACACAAATGAACTTATTGGATGCACAAGATTGGTTAAAAACCCTAATTGGACAAGAATAAGCCTATGGAGGACGAAAATGACCTAAATGTTCATCCAATGACAGAAAAACACCTATTGGATGCACAAGATTACTTAAAAACCCTAATTGGACAAGAATAAGCCTAGGGAGGACGAAAATGACCTAAATGTTCATCCAATGACATAAACACACCTATTGGATGCACAAGATTACTTAAAAATCCTAATTGGACAAGAATACGACTAGGGAGGACGAAAATGACCAAAATGTTCATCCAATGACACAAACACACCTATTGGATGCACAAAGCTGGTTAAAAACCCTAATTGGACAAGAATAAGCCTAGGGGGGACGAAAATGACCTAAATGTTAATCCAATGACACAAACACACCTATTGGATGCACAAGATTGGTCAAAAACCCTAATTGGACAAGAATAACCCTAGGGTGGACGAAAATGACCTTAATGTTCATCCAATGACACAAACACACCTATTGGATGCACAAGATTATTTTAAAACCCTAATTGGACAAGAATAAGCCTTTGAAGGACGAAAATGACCTAAATGTTCATCCAATGACACAAACACACCTGTTGGATGCACAAGATTGCTTAAAAACCCTAATTAGACAAGAATAAGACTAGGGAGGACGAAAATGACATAAATGTTCATCCAATGACACAAACACACTTATTGGATGCACAAGATTGTTTAAAAACCCTAATTGGACAAGAATAAGCCTAGGGAGGACGAAAATGACCTAAATGTTCATCCAATGACACAAACACACCTATTGGATGCAAAAGATTGCTTAAAAACCCTAATTAGACAAGAATAAGACTAGGGAGGACGAAAATGACCTAAATGTTCATCCAATGACACAAACACACCTATTGGATGCACAAGATTACTTAAAAACCCTAATTGGACAAGAATAAGCCTAGGGAGGACGAAAATGACCTAAATGTTCATCCAATGACACAAACACACCGATTGGATGCACAAAATTACTTAAAAACCCTAATTGGACAAGAATAAGCCTAGGGAAGACGAGAATGACCTAAATGTGCATCCAATGACACAAACGAACTTATTGGATGCACAAGATTGGTTAAAAACCCTAATTGGACAAGAATAAGCCTTTGGAGAACGAAAATGACCTAAATGTTCATCCAATGAGACAAACACACCTATTTGATGCACAAGATTGGTTAAAAACCCTAATTGGAAAAGAATAACACTAGGGAGGACGAAAATGACCTAAATGTTCATCCAAGGACACAAACACACTTATTGGATGCACAAGATTGCTAAAATATCCTAATTGGACAAGAATAAGCCTAGGGAGGACGAAAATGACCTAAATGTTCATCAAATGACACAAACACACCTATTGGATGCACAAGATTGGTTAAAAACCCTAATTGGACAAGAATAAGCCTATGGAGGACGAAAATGACCTAAATGTTCATCCAATGACACAAACACACCTATTGGATGCACAAGATTGTTTAAAAACCAAAATTGAAAAAGAATAACACTAGGGAGGACGAAAATGGCCTAAACGTTCATCCAAAGACACAAACACACTTATTGGATGCACAAGATTGTTGAAAAACCCTAATTGGTCAAGAATAAACCTAGGGATGACGAGAATGACCTAAATGTACATCCAATGACACAAATGAACTTATTGGATGCACAAGATTGGTTAAAAACCCTAATTGGACAAGAATAAGCCTATGGAGGACGAAAATGACCTAAATGTTCATCCAATGACACAAACACACCTATTGGATGCACAAGATTACTTAAAAACCCTAATTGGACAAGAATAAGCCTAGGGAGGACGAAAATGACCTAAATGTTCATCCAATGACACAAACACACATATTAGATGCACAAGATTGCTTAAAAACCCTAATTGGACAAGAATAAGCCTAGGGAGGACTAAAATGACCTAAATGTACATCCAATGACACTAATGAACTTATTGGATGCACAAGATTGGTTAAAAACCCTAATTGGACAAGAATAAGCCTATGGAGGACGAAAATGACCTAAATGTTCATCCAATGACACAAACACACCTATTGGATGCACAAGATTACTTAAAAACCCTAATTGGACAAGAATAAGCCAAGGGAGGACGAAAATGACCTAAATGTTCATCCAATGACACAAACACACCTATTGGATGCACAAGATTACTTAAAAACCCTAATTGGACAAGAATAAGCCTAGGGAGGACGAAAATGACCTAAATGTTCATCCAATGACATAAACACACCTATTGGATGCACAAGATTACTTAAAAATCCTAATTGGACAAGAATACGACTAGGGAGGACGAAAATGACCAAAATGTTCATCCAATGACACAAACACACCTATTGGATGCACAAAGCTGGTTAAAAACCCTAATTGGA
Organism: Cicer pinnatifidum; assembly: GCA_037974775.1. NCBI lineage: Eukaryota > Viridiplantae > Streptophyta > Magnoliopsida > Fabales > Fabaceae > Cicer > Cicer pinnatifidum. Next base: position 33,870,691 of record JBBPBR010000004.1, on the reverse strand, counting down.
CAAGAATAAGCCTAGGGGGGACGAAAATGACCTAAATGTTAATCCAATAACACAAACACACCTATTGGATGCACAAGATTGGTCAAAAACCCTAATTGGACAAGAATAACCCTAGGGTGGACGAAAATGACCTAAATGTTCATCCAATGACACAAACACACTTATAGGATGCACAAGATTGCTTAAAAACCCTAATTGGACAAGAATAAGCCTAGGGAAGACGAAAATGACCTTAATGTACATCCAATGACACAAATGAACTTATTGGATGCACAAGATTGGTTAAAAACCCTAATTGGACAAGAATAAGCCTTTGGAGGACGAAAATGACCTAAATGTTCATCCAATGAAACAAATACACCTATTGGATGCACAAGATTGCTTAAAAACCCTAATTGGAAAAGAATAAGACTAGGGAGGATGAAAATGACCTAAATGTTCATCCAATGACACAAACACACCTATTGGATGCACAAAATTGCTTAAAAACCCTATTTAGACAAGAATAAGACTAGCGAGGACAAAAAAGACATAAATGTTCATCCAATGACACAAACACACTTATTAGATGCACAAGATTGCTTAAAAACCCTTATTGGACAAGAATAAGCCTAGGGAGGACGAAAAGGACCTAAATGTACATCCAATGACATAAATGAACTTATTGGATGCACAAGATTGGTTAAAAACCCTAATTGGACAAGAATAAGCATAGGGGGGACGAAAATGACCTAAATGTTAATCCAATGACACAAACACACCTATTGGATGCACAAGATTGGTTAAAAACCCTAATTGGACAAGAATAAGCCTAGGGAGGACGAAAATGACCTAAATGTTCATCCAATGACACAAACACACCTATTGGATGCACAAAATTGGTTAAAAACCCTAATTGGACAAGAATAAGCCTAGGGGGGACGAAAATGACCTAAATGTTATTCCAATGACACAAACACACCTATTGGATGCACAAGATTGGTCAAAAACCCTAATTGGACAAGAATAACCCTAGGGTGGACGAAAATGACCTAAATGTTCATCCAATGACACAAACACACTGATAGGATGCACAAGATTGCTTAAAAACCCTAATTGGACAAGAATAAGCCTAAGGAAGACGAAAATGACCTTAATGTACATCCAATGACACAAATAAATTTATTGGATGCACAAGATTGGTTAAAAACCCTAATTGGACACGAATAAGCCTTTGGAGGACGAAAATGACCTAAATGTTCATCCAATGACACAAATACACCTATTGGATACACAAGATTGCTTAAAAACCCTAATTGGAAAAGAATAAGACTAGGGAGGATGAAAATGACCTAAATGTTCATCCAATGACACAAACACACCTATTAGGTCCACAAGATTGGTTCAAAACCCTAATTGGACAAGAATAAGCCTAGGGAGGACGAAAATGACCTTAATGTTCATCCAATGACACAAACACACCTATTGGATGCACAAGATTGCTTAAAAACCCTAATTAGACAAGAATAAGACTAGCGAGGACAAAAATGACCTAAATGTTCATCCAATAACACAAAAACACTTATTAGATGCACAAGATTGCTTAAAAACCCTAATTGGACAAGAATAAGCCTAGGGAGGACGAAAATGACTTAAATGTACATCCAACGACACAAATGAACTTATTGGGTGCACAAGATTGGTTAAAAACCCTAATTGGTAAGGAATAAGCCTATGGAGGACGAAAATGACATAAATGTTCATCCAATGACACAAACACACCTATTGGATGCACAAGATTACTTAAAAACCCTAATTGGACAAGAATAAGCCTAGGGAGGACGAAAATGACCTAAATGTTCATCCAATGACATAAACACACCTATTGGATGCACAAGATTACTTAAAACCCTAATTGGACAAGAATACGACTAGGGAGGACGCAAATGACCTAAATGTTCATCCAATGACACAAACACACCTATTGGATGCACAAAATTGGTTAAAAACCCTAATTGGACAAGAATAAGCCTAGGGGGACGAAAATGACCTAAATGTTAATCCAATGACACAAACACACCTATTGGATGCACAAGATTGGTCAAAAACCCTAATTAGACAAGAATAACCCTAGGGTGGACGAAAATGACCTAAATGTTCATCCAATGACACAAACACACTGATAGGATGCAGAAGATTGCTTAAAAACCCTAATTGGACAAGAATAAGCCTAGGGGGGACGAAAATGACCTAAATGTTAATCCAATGACACAAACACACCTATTGGATGCGCAAGATTGGTTAAAAACCCTAATTGGACAAGAATAAGCCTATGGAGGACGAAAATGACCTAAATGTTCATCCAATGACACAAACACACCTATTGGATGCACAAGATTGCTTAAAAACCCTAATTAGACAAGAATAAGACTAGCGAGGACAAAAATGACCTAAATGTTCATTCAATGACACAAACACACTTATTAGATGCACAAGATTGCTTAAAAACCCTAATTGGGAAAGAATAAGCCTAGGGATGACGAAAATGACCTAAATGTACTTCCAATAACACAAATGAACTTATTGGATGCATAAGACTGGTTAAAAACCCTAATTGGACAAGAATAAGCCTATGGAGGACGAAAATGACCTAAATGTTCATCCAATGACACAAACACACCTATTGGATGCACAAGATTACTTAAAAACCCTAATTGGACAAGAATAAGACTAGGGAAGACGAAAATGACCTAAATGTTCATCCAATGACATAAACACACCTATTGGATGCACAAGATTACTTAAAAACCCTAATTGGACAAGAATACGACTATGGAGGACGCAAATGACCTAAATGTTCATCCAATGACACAAACACACCTATTGGATGCACAAGATTGGTTAAAAACCCTAATTGGACAAGAATAAGCCTAGGGGGGACGAAAATGACCAAAATGTTAATCCAATGACACAAACACACCTATTGGATGCACAAGATTGGTCAAAAACCCTAATTAGACAAGAATAACCCTAGGGTGGACGAAAATGACCTAAATGTTCATCCAATGACACAAACACACTGATAGGATGCAGAAGATTGCTTAAAAACCCTAATTTAACAAGAATAAGTCTAGGGAAGAGGAAAATGACATAAATGTACATCCAATGACACAAATGAACTTATTGGATGCACAAGATTGGTTAAATACCCTAATTGGACAAGAATAAGCCTATGGAGGACGAAAATGACCTAAATGTTCATCCAATGACACAAACACACCTATTGGATGCACAAGATTGCTTCAAAACCCTAATTAGACAAGAATAAGACTAGCGAGGACAAAAATGACCTAAATGTTCATTCAATGACACAAACACACTTATTAGATGCACAAGATTGCTTAAAAACCCTAATTGGGCAAGAATAAGCCTAGGGAGGACGAAAATGACCTAAATGTACTTCCAATAACACAAATGAACTTATTGGATGCACAAGATTGGTTAAAAACCCTAATTGGACAAGAATAAGCCTATGGAGGACGAAAATGACCCAAATGTTCATCCAATGACACAAACACACCTATTGGATGCACAAGATTACTTAAAAACCCTAATTGGACAAGAATAAGCCTAGGGAGGACGAAAATGACCTAAATGTTCATCCAATGACATAAACACACCTATTGGATGCACAAGATTACTTAAAAACCCTAATTGGACAAGAATACGACTAGGGAGGACGAAAATGACCTAAATGTTCATCCAATGACACAAACACACCTATTGGATGCACAAAATTGGTTAAAAACCCTAATTGGACAAGAATAAGCCTAGGGGGGACGAAAATGACCTAAATGTTATTCCAATGACACAAACACACCTATTGGATGCACAAGATTGGTCAAAAACCCTAATTGGACAAGAATAAGCCTAGGGTGGACGAAAATGACCTAAATGTTCATCCAATGACACAAACACACTGATAGGATGCACAAGATTGCTTAAAAACCCTAATTGGACAAGAATAAGCCTAAGGAAGACGAAAATGACCTTAATGTACATCCAATGACACAAATGAATTTATTGAATGGACAAGATTGGTTAAAAACCCTAATTGGACAAGAATAAGCCTTTGGAGGACGAAAATGACCTAAATGTTCATCCAATGACACAAATACACCTATTGGATACACAAGATTGCTTAAAAACCCTAATTGGAAAAGAATAAGACTAGGGAGGATGAAAATGACCTAAATGTTCATCCAATGACACAAACACACCTATTAGGTCCACAAGATTGGTTTAAAACCCTAATTGGACAAGAATAAGCCTAGGGAGGACGAAAATGACCTAAATGTTCATCCAATGACACAAATACACCTATTGGATACACAAGATTGGTTAAAAACCCTAATTGGACAGGAATAAGCCTATGGAGGACGAAAATGACCTAAATGTTCATCCAATGACACAAACACACCTATTGGATGCACAAGATTACTTAAAAACCCTAATTGGACAAGAATAAGCCTAGGGAGGACGAAAATGACCTAAATGTTCATCCAATGACATAAACACACCTATTGGATGCACAAGATTACTTAAAAACCCTAATTGGACAAGAATACGACTAGGGAGGACGAAAATGACCTAAATGTTCATCCAATGACACAAACACACCTATTGGATGCACAAGATTGGTTAACAACCCTAATTGGACAAGAATAAGCCTAGGGAGGACGAAAATGACCTAAATGTTCATCCAATGACACAAACACACCTATTGGATGCACAAGATTACTTAAAAACCCTAATTGGACAAGAATAAGCCTAGGGAGGACGAAAATAACCTAAATGTTCATCCAATGACACAAACACACCTATTGGATGCACAAGATTGCTTAAAAACCCTAATTAGACAAGAATAAGACTAGGGAGGACGAAAATGACCTAAATGTTCATCCAATGACACAAACACACATATTGGATGCACAAGATTACTTAAAAACCCTAATTGGACAAGAATAAGCCTAGGGAAGACGAAAATGACCTAAATGTACATCCAATGACACAAATGAACTTATTGGATGCACAAGATTGGTTAAAAACCCTAATTGGACAAGAATAAGCCTATGGAGGACGAAAATGACCTAAATGTTCATCCAATGACACAAACACACCTATTGGATGCACAAGATTGCTTAAAAACCCTAATTAGACAAGAATAAGACTAGGGAGGACGAAAATGACCTAAATGTTCGTCCAATTACACAAACACACCTATTGGATGCACAAGATTACTTAAAAACCCTAATTGGACAAGAATAAGCTTAGGGAAGACGAAAATGACCTAAATGTACATCCAATGACACAAATGAACTTATTGGATGCACAAGATTGGTTAAAAACCCTAATTGGACAAGAATAAGCCTATGGAGGACGAAAATGACCTAAATGTTCATCCAATGACACAAACACACCTATTGGATGCACAAGATTGGTTAAAAACCCTAATTGGACAAGAATAACCCTAGGGTGGACGAAAATGACCTAAATGTTCATCCAATGACACAAACACACTTATAGGATGCACAAGATTGCTTAAAAACCCTAATTGGACAAGAATAAGCCTAGGGAGGACGAAAATGACCTAAATGTTCATCCAATGACACAAACACACCTATTGGATGCACAAGATTACTTAAAAACCCTAATTGGACAAGAATAAGACTAGGGAGGACGAAAATGACCTAAATGTTCATCCAATGACACAAACACACCTATTGGATGCACAAAATTGGTTAAAAACCCTAATTGGACAAGAATAAGCCTAGGGGGGACGAAAATGACCTAAATGTTATTCCAATGACACAAACACACCTATTGGATGCACAAGATTGGTCAAAAACCCTAATTGGACAAGAATAACCCTAGGGTGGACGAAAATGACCTAAATGTTCATCCAATGACACAAACACACTGATAGGATGCACAAGATTGCTTAAAAACCCTAATTGGACAAGAATAAGCCTAAGGAAGACGAAAATGACCTTAATGTACATCCAATGACACAAATGAATTTATTGGATGCACAAGATTGGTTAAAAACCCTAATTGGACAAGAATAAGCCTTTGGAGGACGAAAATGACCTAAATGTTCATCCAATGACACAAATACACCTATTGGATACACAAGATTGCTTAAAAACCCTAATTGGAAAAGAATAAGACTAGGGAGGATGAAAATGACCTAAATGTTCATCCAATGACACAAACACACCTATTAGGTCCACAAGATTGGTTCAAAACCCTAATTGGACAAGAATAAGCCTAGGGAGGACGAAAATGACCTAAATGTTCATCCAATGACACAAACACACCTATTGGATGCACAAGATTGCTTAAAAACCCTAATTAGACAAGAATAAGACTAGCGAGGACAAAAATGACCTAAATGTTCATCCAATAACACAAAAACACTTATTAGATGCACAAGATTGCTTAAAAACCCTAATTGGACAAGAATAAGCCTAGGGAGGACGAAAATGACTTAAATGTACATCCAATGACACAAATGAACTTATTGGGTGCACAAGATTGGTTAAAAACCCTAATTGGACAGGAATAAGCCTATGGAGGACGAAAATGACCTAAATGTTCATCCAATGACACAAACACACCTATTGGATGCACAAGATTACTTAAAAACCCTAATTGGACAAGAATAAGCCTAGGGAGGACGAAAATGACCTAAATGTTCATCCAATGACACAAACACACTTATTAGATGCACAAGATTGCTTAAAAACCCTAATTGGAAAGAATAAGCCTAGGGAGGATGAAAATGACCTAAATGTACATCCAATGACACAAATGAACTTATTGGATGCACAAGATTGGTTAAAAACCCTAATTGGACAAGAATAAGCCTATGGAGGACGAAAATGACCTAAATGTTCATCCAATGACACAAACACACCTATTGGATGCACAAGATTACTTAAAAACCCTAATTGGACAAGAATAAGCCTAGGGAGGACGAAAATGACCTAAATGTTCATCCAATGACACAAACACACATATTAGATGCACAAGATTGCTTAAAAACCCTAATTGGACAAGAATAAGCCTAGGGAGGACTAAAATGACCTAAATGTACATCCAATGACACTAATGAACTTATTGGATGCACAAGATTGGTTAAAAACCCTAATTGGACAAGAATAAGCCTATGGAGGACGAAAATGACCTAAATGTTCATCCAATGACACAAACACACCTATTGGATGCACAAGATTACTTAAAAACCCTAATTGGACAATAATAAGCCTAGGGAGGACGAAAATGACCTAAATGTACATCCAATGACACAAATGAACCTATTGGATGCACAAGATTGGTTAAAAACCCTAATTGGACAAGAATAAGCCTATGGAGGACGAAAATGACCTAAATGTTCATCCAATGACACAAACACACCTATTGGATGCACAAGATTACTTAAAAACCCAAATTGGACAAGAATAAGCCTAGGGAGGACGAAAATGACCTAAATGTTCATCCAATGACACAAACACACCTATTGGATGCACAAGATTACTTAAAAACCCTAATTGGACAAGAATAAGCCTAGGGAGGACGAAAATGACCTAAATAATCATCCAATGACACAAACACACCTATGGGATGCACAAGATTACTTAAAAACCCTAATTGGACAAGAATAAGCCTAGGGAGGACGAAAATGACCTAAATGATCATCCCATGACACAAACACACCTATTGGATGCACAAGATTACTTAAAAACCCTAATTGGACAAGAATAAGCCTAGGTAGGACGAAAATGACCTAAATGTTCATCCAATGACACAAACACACCTATGGGATGCACAAGATTACTTAAAAACCCTAATTGGACAAGAATAAGCCTAGGGAGGACGAAAATGACCTAAATGTTCATCCCATGACACAAACACACCTATTGGATGCACAAGATTACTTAAAAACCCTAATTGGACAAGAATACGACTAGGGAGGACGAAAATGACCTAAATGTTCATCCAATGACACAAACACACCTATTGGATGCACAAAATTGGTTAAAAACCGTAATTGGACAAGAATAAGCCTAGGGGGGACGAAAATGACCTAAATGTTATTCCAATGACACAAACACACCTATTGGATGCACAAGATTGGTCAAAAACCCTAATTGGACAAGAATAACCCTAGGGTGGACGAAAATGACCTAAATGTTCATCCAATGACACAAACACACTGATAGGATGCACAAGATTGCTTAAAAACCCTAATTGGACAAGAATAAGCCTAAGGAAGACGAAAATGACCTTAATGTACATCCAATGACACAAATGAATTTATTGAATGGACAAGATTGGTTAAAAACCCTAATTGGACAAGAATAAGCCTTTGGAGGACGAAAATGACCTAAATGTTCATCCAATGACACAAATACACCTATTGGATACACAAGATTGCTTAAAAACCCTAATTGGAAAAGAATAAGACTAGGGAGGATGAAAATGACCTAAATGTTCATCCAATGACACAAACACACCTATTAGGTCCACAAGATTGGTTCAAAACTCTAACTGGACAAGAATAAGCCTAGGGAGGACGAAAATGACCTAAATGTTCATCCAATGACACAAACACACCTATTGGATGCACAAGATTACTTAAAAACCCTAATTGGACAAGAATAAGACTAGGGAAGACGAAAATGACCTAAATGTTCATCCAATGACATAAACACACCTATTGGATGCACAAGATTACTTAAAAACCCTAATTGGACAAGAATACGACTATGGAGGACGCAAATGACCTAAATGTTCATCCAATGACACAAACACACCTATTGGATGCACAAGATTGGTTAAAAACCCTAATTGGACAAGAATAAGCCTAGGGGGGACGAAAATGACCTAAATGTTAATCCAATGACACAAACACACCTATTGGATGCACAAGATTGGTCAAAAACCCTAATTAGACAAGAATAACCCTAGGGTGGACGAAAATGACCTAAATGTTCATCCAATGACACAAACACACTGATAGGATGCAGAAGATTGCTTAAAAACCCTAATTTAACAAGAATAAGTCTAGGGAAGAGGAAAATGACATAAATGTACATCCAATGACACAAATGAACTTATTGGATGCACAAGATTGGTTAAATACCCTAATTGGACAAGAATAAGCCTATGGAGGACGAAAATGACCTAAATGTTCATCCAATGACACAAACACACCTATTGGATGCACAAGATTGCTTCAAAACCCTAATTAGACAAGAATAAGACTAGCGAGGACAAAAATGACCTAAATGTTCATTCAATGACACAAACACACTTATTAGATGCACAAGATTGCTTAAAAACCCTAATTGGGCAAGAATAAGCCTAGGGAGGACGAAAATGACCTAAATGTACTTCCAATAACACAAATGAACTTATTGGATGCACAAGATTGGTTAAAAACCCTAATTGGACAAGAATAAGCCTATGGAGGACGAAAATGACCCAAATGTTCATCCAATGACACAAACACACCTATTGGATGCACAAGATTACTTAAAAACCCTAATTGGACAAGAATAAGCCTAGGGAGGACGAAAATGACCTAAATGTTCATCCAATGACATAAACACACCTATTGGATGCACAAGATTACTTAAAAACCCTAATTGGACAAGAATACGACTAGGGAGGACGAAAATGACCTAAATGTTCATCCAATGACACAAACACACCTATTGGATGCACAAAATTGGTTAAAAACCCTAATTGGACAAGAATAAGCCTAGGGGGGACGAAAATGACCTAAATGTTATTCCAATGACACAAACACACCTATTGGATGCACAAGATGGGTCAAAAACCCTAATTGGACAAGAATAACCCTAGGGTGGACGAAAATGACCTAAATGTTCATCCAATGACACAAACACACTGATAGGATGCACAAGATTGCTTAAAAACCCTAATTGGACAAGAATAAGCCTAAGGAAGACGAAAATGACCTTAATGTACATCCAATGACACAAATGAATTTATTGGATGCACAAGATTGGTTAAAAACCCTAATTGGACAAGAATAAGCCTTTGGAGGACGAAAATGACCTAAATGTTCATCCAATGACACAAATACACCTATTGGATACACAAGATTGCTTAAAAACCCTAATTGGAAAAGAATAAGACTAGGGAGGATGAAAATGACCTAAATGTTCATCCAATGACACAAACACACCTATTAGGTCCACAAGATTGGTTCAAAACCCTAATTGGACAAGAATAAGCCTAGGGAGGACGAAAATGACCTTCATGTTCATCCAATGACACAAACACACCTATTGGATGCACAAGATTGCTTAAAAACCCTAATTAGACAAGAATAAGACTAGCGAGGACAAAAATGACCTAAATGTTCATCCAATAACACAAAAACACTTATTAGATGCACAAGATTGCTTAAAAACCCTAATTGGACAAGAATAAGCCTAGGGAGGACGAAAATGACTTAAATGTACATCCAATGACACAAATGAACTTATTGGGTGCACAAGATTGGTTAAAAACCCTAATTGGACAGGAATAAGCCTATGGAGGACGAAAATGACCTAAATGTTCATCCAATGACACAAACACACCTATTGGATGCACAAGATTACTTAAAAACCCTAATTGGACAAGAATAAGCCTAGGGAGGACGAAAATGACCTAAATGTTCATCCAATGACATAAACACACCTATTGGATGCACAAGATTACTTAAAAACCCTAATTGGACAAGAATACAACTAGGGAGGACGAAAATGACCTAAATGTTCATCCAATGACACAAACACACCTATTGGATGCACAAATTGGTTAAAAACCCTAATTTTTAAAGAATTAGCCTAGGGAGGACAAAAAATGACCTAAATGTTCATCCAATGACACAAACACACCTACTGGATTCACAAGATTGGTTAAAAACCCTAATTGGACAAGAATAAGCCTAGGGAGGACGAAAATGACCTAAATGTTCATCCAATGACACAAACACACCTATTGGATGCACAAGATTCGTTAAAAACCCTAATTGGACAAGAATAAGCCTAGGGAGGACGAAAATGACCTAAATGTTCATCCAATGACACAAACACACCTATTGGATGCACAAGATTGCTTAAAAACCCTAATTGGACAAGAATAAGCCTATGGAGGACGAAAATGACCTAAATGTTCATCCAATGACACAAACACACCTATTGGATGCACAAGATTACTTAAAAACCCTAATTGGACAAGAATAAGCCTAGGGAGGACGAAAATGACCTAAATGTTCATCCAATGACACAAACACACCTATTGGATGCATAAGATTGCTTAAAAACTCTAATTAGACAAGAATAAGACTAGGGAGGACGAAAATGATTTAAATGTTCATCCAATGACACAAACACACTTATTGGATGCACAAGATTGCTTAAAAACCCTAATTGGACAAGAATAAGCCTAGGGAGGACGAAAATGACCTAAATGTACATCCAATGACACAAATGAACTTATTGGATGCACAAGATTGGTTAAAAACCCTAATTGGACAAGAATAAGCCAATGGAGGACGAAAATGACCTAAATGTTCATCCAATGACACAAACACACCTATTGGATGCACAAGATTACTTAAAAACCCTAATTGGACAAGAATAAGCCTAGGGAGGACGAAAATGACCTAAATGTTCATCCAATGACATAAACACACCTATTGGATGCACAAGATTACTTAAAAACCCTAATTGGACAAGAATACGCCTAGGGAGGACGAAAATGACCTAAATGTTCATCCAATGACACAAACACACCTATTGGATGCACAAAATTGGTTAAAAACCCTAATTGGACAAGAATAAGCCTAGGGGGGACGAAAATGACCTAAATGTTAATCCAATGACACAAACACACCTATTGGATGCACAAGATTGGTCAAAAACCCTAATTAGACAAGAATAACCCTAGGGTGGACGAAAATGACCTAAATGTTCATCCAATGACACAAACACACTGATAGGATGCAGAAGATTGCTTAAAAACCCTAATTGGACAAGAATAAGCCTAGGGGGGACGAAAATGACCTAAATGTTAATCCAATGACACAAACACACCTATTGGATGCGCAAGATTGGTTAAAAACCCTAATTGGACAAGAATAAGCCTATGGAGGACGAAAATGACCTAAATGTTCATCCAATGACACAAACACACCTATTGGATGCACAAGATTGCTTAAAAACCCTAATTAGACAAGAATAAGACTAGCGAGGACAAAAATGACCTAAATGTTCATTCAATGACACAAACACACTTATTAGATGCACAAGATTGCTTAAAAACCCTAATTGGGCAAGAATAAGCCTAGGGAGGACGAAAATGACCTAAATGTACTTCCAATAACACAAATGAACTTATTGGAGGCACAAGATTGGTTAAAAACCCTAATTGGACAAGAATAAGCCTATGGAGGACGAAAATGACCGAAATGTTCATCCAATGACACAAACACACCTATTGGATGCACAAGATTACTTAAAAACCCTAATTGGACAAGAATAAGCCTAGGGAGGACGAAAATGACCTAAATGTTCATCCAATGACATAAACACACCTATTGGATGCACAAGATTACTTAAAAACCCTAATTGGACAAGAATACGACTAGGGAGGACGAAAATGACCTAAATGATCATCCAATGACACAAACACACCTATTGGATGCACAAAATTGGTTAAAAACCCTAATTGGACAAGAATAAGCCTAGGGGGGACGAAAATGACCTAAATGTTATTCCAATGACACAAACACACCTATTGGATGCACAAGATTGGTCAAAAACCCTAATTGGACAAGAATAACCCTAGGGTGGACGAAAATGACCTAAATGTTCATCCAATGACACAAACACACTGATAGGATGCACAAGATTGCTTAAAAACCCTAATTGGACAAGAATAAGCCTAAGGAAGACGAAAATGACCTTAATGTACATCCAATGACACAAATGAATTTATTGGATGCACAAGATTGGTTAAAAACCCTAATTGGACAAGAATAAGCCTATGGAGGACGAAAATGACCTAAATGTTCATTCAATGACACAAACACACCTATTGGATGCACAAAATTGGTTAAAAACCCTAATTGGACAAGAATAAGCCTAGGGGGGACGAAAATGACCTAAATGTTATTCCAATGACACAAACACACCTATTGGATGCACAAGATTGGTCAAAAACCCTAATTGGACAAGAATAACCCTAGGGTGGACGAAAATGACCTAAATGTTCATCCAATGACACAAACACACTGATAGGATGCACAAGATTGCTTAAAAACCCTAATTGGACAAGAATAAGCCTAAGGAAGACGAAAATGACCTTAATGTACATCCAATGACACAAATGAATTTATTGAATGGACAAGATTGGTTAAAAACCCTAATTGGACAAGAATAAGCCTTTGGAGGACGAAAATGACCTAAATGTTCATCCAATGACACAAATACACCTATTGGATACACAAGATTGCTTAAAAACCCTAATTGGAAAAGAATAAGACTAGGGAGGATGAAAATGACCTAAATGTTCATCCAATAACACAAACACACCTATTAGGTCCACAAGATTGGTTCAAAACCCTAATTGGACAAGAATAAGCCTAGGGAGGACGAAAATGACCTAAATGTTCATCCAATGACACAAATACACCTATTGGATACACAAGATTGGTTAAAAACCCTAATTGGACAGGAATAAGCCTATGGAGGACGAAAATGACCTAAATGTTCATCCAATGACACAAACACACCTATTGGATGCACAAGATTACTTAAAAACCCTAATTGGACAAGAATAAGCCTAGGGAGGACGAAAATGACCTAAATGTTCATCCAATGACATAAACACACCTATTGGATGCACAAGATTACTTAAAAACCCTAATTGGACAAGAATACGCCTAGGGAGGACGAAAATGACCTAAATGTTCATCCAATGACACAAACACACCTATTGGATGCACAAAATTGGTTAAAAACCCTAATTGGACAAGAATAAGCCTAGGGGGGACGAAAATGACCTAAATGTTATTCCAATGACACAAACACACCTATTGGATGCACAAGATTGGTCAAAAACCCTAATTGGACAAGAATAACCCTAGGGTGGACGAAAATGACCTAAATGTTCATCCAATGACACAAACACACTGATAGGATGCACAAGATTGCTTAAAAACCCTAATTGGACAAGAATAAGCCTAAGGAAGACGAAAATGACCTTAATGTACATCCAATGACACAAATGAATTTATTGGATGCACAAGATTGGTTAAAAACCCTAATTGGACAAGAATAAGCCTATGGAGGACGAAAATGACCTAAATGTTCATTCAATGACACAAACACACCTATTGGATGCACAAAATTGGTTAAAAACCCTAATTGGACAAGAATAAGCCTAGGGGGGACGAAAATGACCTAAATGTTATTCCAATGACACAAACACACCTATTGGATGCACAAGATTGGTCAAAAACCCTAATTGGACAAGAATAACCCTAGGGTGGACGAAAATGACCTAAATGTTCATCCAATGACACAAACACACTGATAGGATGCACAAGATTGCTTAAAAACCCTAATTGGACAAGAATAAGCCTAAGGAAGATGAAAATGACCTTAATGTACATCCAATGACACAAATGAATTTATTGGATGCACAAGATTGGATAAAAACCCTAATTGGACAAGAATAAGCCTTTGGAGGACGAAAATGACCAAAATGTTCATCCAATGACACAAATACACCTATTGGATACACAAGATTGCTTAAAAACCCTAATTGGAAAAGAATAAGACTAGGGAGGATGAAAATGACCTAAATGTTCATCCAATGAGACAAACACACCTATTAGGTCCACAAGATTGGTACAAAACCCTAATTGGACAAGAATAAGCCTAGGGAGGACGAAAATGACCTTAATGTTCATCCAATGACACAAACACACCTATTGGATGCACAAGATTGCTTAAAAACCCTAATTAGACAATAATAAGACTAGCGAGGACAAAAATGACCTAAATGTTCATCCAATAACACAAAAACACTGATAGGATGCAGAAGATTGCTTAAAAACCCTAATTTGACAAGAATAAGTCTAGGGAAGAGGAAAATGACATAAATGTACATCCAATGACACAAATGAACTTATTGGATGCACAAGATTGGTTAAATACCCTAATTGGACAAGAATAAGCCTATGGAGGACGAAAATGACCTAAATGTTCATCCAATGACACAAACACACCTATTGGATGCACAAGATTGCTTCAAAACCCTAATTAGACAAGAATAAGACTAGCGAGGACAAAAATGACCTAAATGTTCATTCAATGACACAAACACACTTATTAGATGCACAAGATTGCTTAAAAACCCTAATTGGGCAAGAATAAGCCTAGGGAGGACGAAAATGACCTAAATGTACTTCCAATAACACAAATGAACTTATTGGATGCACAAGATTGGTTAAAAACCCTAATTGGACAAGAATAAGCCTATGGAGGACGAAAATGACCCAAATGTTCATCCAATGACACAAACACACCTATTGGATGCACAAGATTACTTAAAAACCCTAATTGGACAAGAATAAGCCTAGGGAGGACGAAAATGACCTAAATGTTCATCCAATGACATAAACACACCTATTGGATGCACAAGATTACTTAAAAACCCTAATTGGACAAGAATACGACTAGGGAGGACGAAAATGACCTAAATGTTCATCCAATGACACAAACACACCTATTGGATGCACAAAATTGGTTAAAAACCCTAATTGGACAAGAATAAGCCTAGGGAGGACGAAAATGACCTAAATGTTCATCCAATGACACAAATGAACTTATTGGATGCACAAGATTGCTTAAAAACCCTAATTGGACAAGAATAAGCTTAGGGAGGACGAAACTGACCTAAATGTTCATCCAATGACACAAACACACCTATTGGATGCACAAGATTGCTTAAAAACCCTAATTGGACAAGAATAAGCCTAGGGAGGACGAAAATGACCTAAATGTTCATCCAATGACACAAACACACCTATTAGAAGCACAAGATTGGTTAAAAACCCTAATTGGACAAGAATAAGCCTTGGGAGGACGAAAATGACCTAAATGTTCATCCAATGACACAAATGAACTTATTGGATGCACAAGATTGCTTAAAAACCCTAATTGGACAAGAATAAGCCTAGGGAGGACGAAAATGACCTAAATGTTCATCCAATGACACAAATACACCTATTGGATGCACAAGATTGGTTAAAAACCCAAATTGGACAAGAATATGCCTAGGGAGGACGAAAATGACCTAAATGTTCATCCAATGACACAAATGAACTTATTGGATGCACAAGATTGCTTAAAAACCCTAATTGGACAAGAATAAGCCTAGGGAGGACGAAAATGACCTAAATGTTCATCCAATGAAACAAATACACCTATTGGATGCACAAGATTGGTTAAAAACCCTAATTGGACAAGAATATGCCTAGGGAGGACGAAAATGACCTAAATGTTCATCCAATGACACAAATGAACTTATTGGTTGCACAAGATTGCTTAAAAACCCTAATTGGACAAGAATAAGCCTAGGGAGGACGAAAATGACCTAAATGTTCATCCAATGACACAAATACACCTATTGGATGCACAAGATTGGTTAAAAACCCTAATTGGACAAAAATAAGCCTAGGGAGGACGAAAATGACCTAAATGTTCATCCAATAACACAAATACACTTATTGGATGCACAAGATTTGTTTAAAAACCCTAATTAGACAAAAATAAGCCTAGGGAGGACGAAAATGACCTAAATGTTCATCCAATGACACAAATACACCTATTGGATGCATAAGATTGGTTAAAAACCCTAATTGGACAAGAATAAGCCTAGGGAGGACGAAAATGACCTAAATGTTCATCCAATGACACAAATGAACTTATTGGATGCACAAGATTGCTTAAAAACCCTAATTGGACAAGAATAAGCCTAGGGAGGACGAAAATGACCTAAATGTTCATCCAATGAAACAAATACACCTATTGGATGCAAAAGATTGGTTAGAAACCCTAATTTGACAAGAATAAGCCTAGGGAGGACGAAAATGACCTAAATGTTCATCCAATTACACAAACACACCTATTGGATGCACAAGATTGGTTAAAAACCCTAATTGGACAAGAATAAGCCTAGGGAGGACGAAAATGACCTAAATGTTCATCCAATGACACAAACACACCTATTGGATGCACAAGATTGGTTAAAAACCCTAATTGGACAAGAATAAGCCTAGGGAGGTTGAAAATGACCTAAATGTTCATCCAATGACACAAATGAACTTATTGGATGCACAAGATTGCTTAAAAACCCTAATTGGACAAGAATAAGCCTAGGGAGGACGAAAATGACCTAAATGTTCATCCAATGAAACAAATACACCTATTGGATGCACAAGATTGGTTAAAAACCCTAATTGGACAAGAATAAGCCTAGGGAGGACGAAAATGACCTAAATGTTCATCCAATGACACAAATGAACTTATTGGATGCACAAGATTGATTAGAAACCCTAATTGGACAAGAATAAGCCTAGGGAGGACGAAAATGACCTAAATGTTCATCCAATAACACAAATGAACTTATTGGATGCACAAGATTGCTTAAAAACCCTAATTAGACAAGAATAAGCCTAGGGAGGACGAAAATGACCTAAATGTTCATCCAATGACACAAATACACCTATTGGATGCACAAGATTGGTTAGAAACCCTAATTGGACAAGAATAAGCCTAGGGAGGACGAAAATGACCTAAATGTTGATCCAATGACACAAATGAACTTATTGGATGCACAAGATTGGTTAAAAACCCTAATTGGACAAGAATAAGCCTAGGGAGGACGAAAATAACCTAAATGTTCATCAAATGACTAAACACACCTATTCGATGCACAAGAATGGTTAGAAACCCTAATTGGACAAGAATAAGCCTAGAGAGGACGAAAATGACCTAACTATTCATCCAATGACACAAATGAACTTATTGGATGCACAAGATAGCTTAAAACCCTAATTGGACAAGAATAAGACTAGGGAGGACGAAAATGACCTAAATGTTCATCCAATGACACAAACACACCTATTGGATGCACAAGATTGGTTAGAAACCCTAATTGGACAAGAATAAGCCTAGGGAGGACGAAAATGACATAAATGTTAATCCAATGACACAAACACACCTATTGGATGCACAAGATTGGTTAAAAACCCTAATTGGACAAGAATAAGCCTAGGGAGGACGAAAATGACCTAAATGTTCATCCAATGACACAAACACACCTATTGGATGCACAAGATTGGTTAGAAACCCTAATTGGACAAGAATAAGCCTAGGGAGGATGCAAATGACCTAAATGTTCTTCCAATGACACAAATGAACTTATTGGATGCACAAGATTGCTTAAAAACCCTAATTGGACAAGAATAAGCCTAGGGAGGACGAAAATGACCTAAATGTTCATCCAATGACACAAACACACCTATTGGATGCACAAGATTGCTTAAAAACCCTAATTAGACAAGAATAAGACTAGCGAGGACAAAAATGACCTAAATGTTCATTCAATGACACAAACACACTTATTAGATGCACAAGATTGCTTAAAAACCCTAATTGGGCAAGAATAAGCCTAGGGAGGACGAAAATGACCTAAATGTACTTCCAATTACACAAATGAACTTATTGGATGCACAAGATTGGTTAAAAACCCTAATTGGACAAGAATAAGCCTATGGAGGACGAAAATGACCTAAATGTTCATCCAATGACACAAACACACCTATTGGATGCACAAGATTGCTTAAAAACCCTAATTAGACAAGAATAAGACTAGCGAGGACAAAAATGACCTAAATGTTCATTCAATGACACAAACACACTTATTAGATGCACAAGATTGCTTAAAAACCCTAATTGGGCAAGAATAAGCCTAGGGAGGACGAAAATGACCTAAATGTACTTCTAATAACACAAATGAACTTATTGGATGCACAAGATTGGTTAAAAACCCTAATTGGACAAGAATAAGCCTATGGAGGACGAAAATGACCTAAATGTTCATCCAATGACACAAACACACCTATTGGATGCACAAGATTGGTTAAAAACCCTAATTGGACAAGAATAAGCCTAGGGAGGACGAAAATGACCTAAATGTTATTCCAATGACACAAACACACCTATTGGATGCACAAGATTGGTCAAAAACCCTAATTGGACAAGAATAACCCTAGGGTGGACGAAAATGACCTAAATGTTCATCCAATGACACAAACACACTGATAGGATGCACAAGATTGCTTAAAAACCCTAATTGGACAAGAATAAGCCTAAGGAAGACGAAAATGACCTTAATGTACATCCAATGACACAAATGAATTTATTGGATGCACAAGATTGGTTAAAAACCCTAATTGGACAAGAATAAGCCTTTGGAGGACGAAAATGACCTAAATGTTCATCCAATGACACAAATACACCTATTGGATACACAAGATTGCTTAAAAACCCTAATTGGAAAAGAATAAGACTAGGGAGGATGAAAATGACCTAAATGTTCATCCAATGACACAAACACACCTATTAGGTCCACAAGATTGGTTCAAAACCCTAATTGGACAAGAATAAGCCTAGGGAGGACGAAAATGACCTTCATGTTCATCCAATGACACAAACACACCTATTGGATGCACAAGATTGCTTAAAAACCCTAATTAGACAAGAATAAGACTAGCGAGGACAAAAATGACCTAAATGTTCATCCAATAACACAAAAACACTTATTAGATGCACAAGATTGCTTAAAAACCCTAATTGGACAAGAATAAGCCTAGGGAGGACGAAAATGACTTAAATGTACATCCAATGACACAAATGAACTTATTGGGTGCACAAGATTGGTTAAAAACCCTAATTGGACAGGAATAAGCCTATGGAGGACGAAAATGACCTAAATGTTCATCCAATGACACAAACACACCTATTGGATGCACAAGATTACTTAAAAACCCTAATTGGACAAGAATAAGCCTAGGGAGGACGAAAATGACCTAAATGTTCATCCAATGACATAAACACACCTATTGGATGCACAAGATTACTTAAAAACCCTAATTGGACAAGAATACAACTAGGGAGGACGAAAATGACCTAAATGTTCATCCAATGACACAAACACACCTATTGGATGC
The DNA here is from genome assembly GCA_037974775.1 of Cicer pinnatifidum. Classification (NCBI taxonomy): domain Eukaryota; kingdom Viridiplantae; phylum Streptophyta; class Magnoliopsida; order Fabales; family Fabaceae; genus Cicer; species Cicer pinnatifidum. Next base: position 33,850,323 of record JBBPBR010000004.1, on the reverse strand, counting down.
ACAAAATTGGTTAAAAACCCTAATTGGACAAGAATAAGCCTATGGGGGATGAAAATGACCTAAATGTTAATCCAATGACACAAACACACCTATTGGATGCACAAGATTGGTCAAAAACCCTTATTAGACAAGAATAACCCTAGGGTGGACGAAAATGACCTAAATGTTCATCCAATGACACAAACACACTGATAGGATGCAGAAGATTGCTTAAAAACCCTAATTTGACAAGAATAAGTCTAGGGAAGAGGAAAATGACATAAATGTACATCCAATGACACAAATGAACTTATTGGATGCACAAGATTGGTTAAATACCCTAATTGGACAAGAATAAGCCTAGGGGGGACGAAAATGACCTAAATGTTATTCCAATGACACAAACACACCTATTGGATGCACAAGATTGGTCAAAAACCCTAATTGGACAAGAATAACCCTAGGGTGGACGAAAATGACCTAAATGTTCATCCAATGACACAAACACAC
>JBBPBR010000004.1:33826025-33849824 GCA_037974775.1 Cicer pinnatifidum | reverse complement strand
ATTAGACAAGAATAACCCTAGGGTGGACGAAAATGACCTAAATGTTCATCCAATGACACAAACACACTGATAGGATGCAGAAGATTGCTTAAAAACCCTAATTTGACAAGAATAAGTCTAGGGAAGAGGAAAATGACATAAATGTACATCCAATGACACAAATGAACTTATTGGATGCACAAGATTGGTTAAATACCCTAATTGGACAAGAATAAGCCAATGGAGGACGAAAATGACCTAAATGTTCATCCAATGACACAAACACACCTATTGGATGCACAAGATTGCTTAAAAACCCTAATTAGACAAGAATAAGACTAGCGAGGACAAAAATGACCTAAATGTTCATTCAATGACACAAACACACTTATTAGATGCACAAGATTGCTTAAAAACCCTAATTGGGCAAGAATAAGCCTAGGGAGGACGAAAATGACCTAAATGTACTTCTAATAACACAAATGAACTTATTGGATGCACAAGATTGGTTAAAAACCCTAATTGGACAAGAATAAGCCTATGGAGGACGAAAATGACCTAAATGTTCATCCAATGACACAAACACACCTATTGGATGCACAAGATTGGTTAAAAACCCTAATTGGACAAGAATAAGCCTAGGGGGGACGAAAATGACCTAAATGTTATTCCAATGACACAAACACACCTATTGGATGCACAAGATTGGTCAAAAACCCTAATTGGACAAGAATAACCCTAGGGTGGACGAAAATGACCTAAATGTTCATCCAATGACACAAACACACTGATAGGATGCACAAGATTGCTTAAAAACCCTAATTGGACAAGAATAAGCCTAAGGAAGACGAAAATGACCTTAATGTACATCCAATGACACAAATGAATTTATTGAATGGACAAGATTGGTTAAAAACCCTAATTGGACAAGAATAAGCCTTTGGAGGACGAAAATGACCTAAATGTTCATCCAATGACACAAATACACCTATTGGATACACAAGATTGCTTAAAAACCCTAATTGGAAAAGAATAAGACTAGGGAGGATGAAAATGACCTAAATGTTCATCCAATGACACAAACACACCTATTAGGTCCACAAGATTGGTTTAAAACCCTAATTGGACAAGAATAAGCCTAGGGAGGACGAAAATGACCTAAATGTTCATCCAATGACACAAATACACCTATTGGATACACAAGATTGGTTAAAAACCCTAATTGGACAGGAATAAGCCTATGGAGGACGAAAATGACCTAAATGTTCATCCAATGACACAAACACACCTATTGGATGCACAAGATTACTTAAAAACCCTAATTGGACAAGAATAAGCCTAGGGAGGACGAAAATGACCTAAATGTTCATCCAATGACATAAACACACCTATTGGATGCACAAGATTACTTAAAAACCCTAATTGGACAAGAATACGACTAGGGAGGACGAAAATGACCTAAATGTTCATCCAATGACACAAACACACCTATTGGATGCACAAGATTGGTTAAAAACCCTAATTGGACAAGAATAAGCCTAGGGGGGACGAAAATGACCTAAATGTTCATCCAATGACACAAACACACCTATTGGATGCACAAGATTGGTCAAAAACCCTAATTGGACAAGAATAACCCTAGGGTGGACGAAAATGACCTAAATGTTCATCCAATGACACAAACACACTGATAGGATGCACAAGATTGCTTAAAAACCCTAATTGGACAAGAATAAGCCTAAGGAAGACGAAAATGACCTTAATGTACATCCAATGACACAAATGAATTTATTGGATGCACAAGATTGGTTAAAAACCCTAATTGGACAAGAATAAGCCTTTGGAGGACGAAAATGACCTAAATGTTCATCCAATGACACAAATACACCTATTGGATACACAAGATTGCTTAAAAACCCTAATTGGAAAAGAATAAGACTAGGGAGGATGAAAATGACCTAAATGTTCATCCAATGACACAAACACACCTATTAGGTCCACAAGATTGGTTTAAAACCCTAATTGGACCAGAATAAGCCTAGGGAGGACGAAAATGACCTAAATGTTCATCCAATGACACAAATACACCTATTGGATACACAAGATTGGTTAAAAACCCTAATTGGACAGGAATAAGCCTATGGAGGACGAAAATGACCTAAATGTTCATCCAATGACACAAACACACCTATTGGATGCACAAGATTACTTAAAAACCCTAATTGGACAAGAATAAGCCTAGGGAGGACGAAAATGACCTAAATGTTCATCCAATGACATAAACACACCTATTGGATGCACAAGATTACTTAAAAACCCTAATTGGACAAGAATACGCCTAGGGAGGACGAAAATGACCTAAATGTTCATCCAATGACACAAACACACCTATTGGATGCACAAAATTGGTTAAAAACCCTAATTGGACAAGAATAAGCCTAGGGGGGACGAAAATGACCTAAATGTTAATCCAATGACACAAACACACCTATTGGATGCACAAGATTGGTCAAAAACCCTAATTAGACAAGAATAACCCTAGGGTGGACGAAAATGACCTAAATGTTCATCCAATGACACAAACACACTGATAGGATGCAGAAGATTGCTTAAAAACCCTAATTTGACAAGAATAAGTCTAGGGAAGAGGAAAATGACATAAATGTACATCCAATGACACAAATGAACTTATTGGATGCACAAGATTGGTTAAATACCCTAATTGGACAAGAATAAGCCTATGGAGGACGAAAATGACCTAAATGTTCATCCTATGACACAAACACACCTATTGGATGCACAAGATTGATTCAAAACCCTAATTAGACAAGAATAAGACTAGCGAGGACAAAAATGACCTAAATGTTCATTCAATGACACAAACACACTTATTAGATGCACAAGATTGCTTAAAAACCCTAATTGGGCAAGAATAAGCCTAGGGAGGACGAAAATGACCTAAATGTACTTCCAATAACACAAATGAACTTATTGGAGGCACAAGATTGGTTAAAAACCCTAATTGGACAAGAATAAGCCTATGGAGGACGAAAATGACCGAAATGTTCATCCAATGACACAAACACACCTATTGGATGCACAAGATTACTTAAAAACCCTAATTGGACAAGAATAAGCCTAGGGAGGACGAAAATGACCTAAATGTTCATCCAATGACACAAACACACCTATTGGATGCACAAGATTGCTTAAAAACCCTAATTGGACAAGAATAAGCCTATGGAGGACGAAAATGACCTAAATGTTCATCCAATGACACAAACACACCTATTGGATGCACAAGATTGGTTAAAAACCCTAATTGGACAAGAATAAGCCTAGGGAGGACGAAAATGACCTAAATGTTCATCCAATAACACAAATGAACTTATTGGATGCACAAGATTGCTTAAAAACCCTAATTAGACAAGAATAAGCCTAGGGAGGACGAAAATAACCTAAATGTTCATCCAATGACACAAATACACCTATTGGATGCACAAGATTGGTTAGAAACCCTAATTGGACAAGAATAAGCCTAGGGAGGACGAAAATGACCTATATGTTCATCGAATGACACAAACACACCTATTGGATGCACAAGATTGGTTAAAAACCCTAATTAGACAAGAATAAGCCTTGGGAGAACGAAAATGACCTAAATGTTCATCCAATGACACAAACACACCTATTGGATGCACAAGATTGGTTAAAAACCCTAATTGGACAAGAATAAGCCTAGGGAGGACGAAAATGACCTAAATGTTCATCCAATGACACAAACGAACTTATTGCATGCACAAAATTGGTTAGAAACCCTAATTGGACAAGAATAATTCTAGGGACGAGGAAAATGACCTAAATGTTCATCCAATGACACAAATGAACTTATTGGATGCACAAGATTGGTTAAAAATCCTAATTGGACAAGAATAAGCCTAGGGAGGACGAAAATGACCTAAATGTTCATCCAATGACACAAACACACCTATTGGATGCACAAGATTGCATAAAATCCCTAATTGGACAAGAATAAGACTAGGGAGGACGAAAATGACCTAAATGTTCATCCAATGACACAAATGAACTTATTGGATGCACAAGATTGGTTAAAAACCCTAATTGGACAAGAATAAGCATAGGGAGGAAGAAAATTACCTAAATGTTCATCCAATGACACAAACACACATATTGGATGCACAAGATTGGTTAAAAACCCTAATTGGACAAGAATAAGCCTAGGGAGGACGAAAATGACCTAAATGTTCATCCAATGACACAAATACACCTATTGGATGCACAAGATTCGTTAGAAACCCTAATTGGATAAGAATAAGCCTAGGGAGGACGAAACTGACCTAAATGTTCATCCAATGACACAAACACACCTATTGGATGCACAAGATTGGTTAAATACCCTAATTGGACAAGAATAAGCCTAGGGAGGACGAAAATGACCTAAATGTTCATCCAATAACACAAATGAACTTATTGGATGCACAAGATTGCTTAAAAACCCTAATTAGACAAGAATAAGCCTAGGGAGGACGAAAATGACCTAAATGTTCATCCAATGACACAAATACACCTATTGAATGCACAAGATTGGTAAGAAACACTAATTGGACAAGAATAAGCCTAGGGAGGACGAAAATGACCTAAATGTTCATCCAATGACACAAACACACCTATTGGATGCACAAGATTGGTTAAAAACCCTAATTGGACAAGAATAAGCCTAGGGAGGACGAAAATGACCGAAATGTTAATCCAATGACACAAATGAACTTATTGGATGCACAAGATTGCTTAAAAACCCTAATTGGACAAGAATAAGCCTAGGGAGGACGAAAATGACCTAAATGTTCATCCAATGACACAAATACACCTATTGGATGCACAAGATTGGTTAGAAACCCTAATTGGACAAGAATAAGCCTAGGGAGGACGAAAATGACCTAAATGTTCATCCAATGACACAAACACACCTATTGGATGCACAAGATTCGTTAGAAACCCAAATTGGACAAGAATAAGCCTAGGGAGGACGAAACTGACCTAAATGTTCATCCAATGACACAAACACACCTATTGGATGCACAAGATTGGTTAAAAACCCTAATTGGACAAGAATAAGCCTAGGGAGGACGAAAATGACCTAAATGTTCATCCAATAACACAAATGAACTTATTGGATGCACAAGATTGCTTAAAAACCCTAATTAGACAAGAATAAGCCTAGGGAGGACAAAAATGACCTAAATGTTCATCCAATGACACAAATACACCTATTGGATGCACAAGATTGGTTAGAAACCCTAATTGGACAAGAATAAGCCTAGGGAGGACGAAAATGACCTAAATGTTCATCCAATGACACAAAGACACCTATTGGATGCACAAGATTCGTTAGAAACCCTAATTGGACAAGAATAAGCCTAGGGAGGACGAAACTGACCTAAATGTTCATCCAATGACACAAACACACCTATTGGATGCACAAGATTGGTTAAAAACCCTAATTGGACAAGAATAACCCTAGGAAGGACGAAAATGACCTAAATGTTCATCCAATGACACAAATACACCTATTGGATGCACAAGATTGGTTAAAAACCCTAATTGGACAAGAATAAGCCTAGGGAGGACGAAAATGACCTAAATGTTCATCCAATAACACAAATGAACTTATTGGATGCACAAGATTGCTTAAAAACCCTAATTAGACAAGAATAAGCCTAGGGAGGACGAAAATGACCTAAATGTTCATCCAATGACACAAATACACCTATTGGATGCACAAGATTCATTAGAAACCCTAATTGGACAAGAATAAGCCTAGGGAGGACGAAAATGACCTAAATGTTCATCCAATAACACAAATGAACTTATTGGATGCACAAGATTGCTTAAAAACCCTAATTAGACAAGAATAAGCCTAGGGAGAACGAAAATGACCTAAATGTTCATCCAATGACACAAACACACCTATTGGATGCACAAGATTGGTTAAAAACCCTAATTGGACAAGAATAAGCCTAGGGAGGACGAAAATGACGTAAATGTTCATCCAATGACACAAACACACCTATTGGATGCACAAGATTGGTTAAAAACCCTAATTGGACAAGAATAAGCCTATGGAGGACGAAAATGACCTAAATGTTCATCCAATGACACAAACACACCTATTGGATGCACAAGATTGGTTAAAAACCCTAATTGGACAAGAATAAGCCTAGGGGGGACGAAAATGACCTAAATGTTAATCCAATGACACAAACACACCTATTGGATGCACAAGATTGGTCAAAAACCCTAATTGGACAAGAATAACCCTAGGGTGGACGAAAATGAACTAAATGTTCATCCAATGACACAAACACACTTATAGGATGCACAAGATTGCTTAAAAACCCTAATTGGACAAGAATAAGCCTAGGGAAGACGAAAATGACCTAAATGTACATCCAATGACACAAATGAACTTATTGGATGCACAAGATTGGTTAAAAACCCTAATTGGACAAGAATAAGCCTATGGAGGACGAAAATGACCTAAATGTTCATCCAATGACACAAACACACCTATTGGAAGCACAAGATTGGTTAAAAACCCTAATTGGACTAGAATAAGCCTATGGAAGCCGAAAATGACCTAAATGTTCATCCAATGACACAAATGAACTTATTGGATGCACAAGGTTGGTTAAAAACCCTAATTGGACAAGAATAAGCCAGTGGAGGACGAAAATGACCTAAATGTTCATCCAATGACACAAACACACCTATTCGATGCACAAGATTACTTAAAACCCCTAATTGGACAAGAATAAGCCTAGGGAGCACGAAAATGACCTAAATGTTCATCCAATGAGACAAACACACCTATTGGATGCACAATATTACTTAAAAACCCTAATTGGACATGAATATGACTAGGGAGGACGAAAATGACCTAAATGTTCATCCAATGACACAACCACACCTATTGGATGCACAAGATTACTTAAAAACCCTAATTGGACAAGAATAAGCCTAGGGAGGACGAAAATGACCTAAATGTTCATCCAATGACACAAACACACCTATTGGATGCACAAGATTGGTTAAAAACCCTAATTGGACAAGAATAAGCCTTGGGAGGACGAAAATGACCTAAATATTCATCCAATGAAACAAATGAACTTATTGGATGCACAAGATTGGTTAAAAACCCTAATTGGGCAAGAATAAGCCTAGGGTGGACGAAAATGACCTAAATGTTTATCCAATGACACAAATGAACTTATTGGATGCACAAGATTGGTTAAAAACCCTAATTGGACAAGAATAAGCCTAGGGAGGACGAAAATGACCTTAATGTTCATCCAATGACACAAACACACCTATTGGATGCACAAGATTGCTTAAAAACCCTAATTAGACAAGAATAAGACTAGCGAGGACAAAAATGACCTAAATGTTCATCCAATAACACAAAAACACTTATTAGATGCACAAGATTGCTTAAAAACCCTAATTGGACAAGAATAAGCCTAGGGAGGACGAAAATGACTTAAATGTACATCCAATGACACAAATGAACTTATTGGGTGCACAAGATTGGTTAAAAACCCTAATTGGACAGGAATAAGCCTATGGAGGACGAAAATGACCTAAATGTTCATCCAATGACACAAACACACCTATTGGATGCACAAGATTACTTAAAAACCCTAATTGGACAAGAATAAGCCTAGGGAGGACGAAAATGACCTAAATGTTCATCCAATGACATAAACACACCTATTGGATGCACAAGATTACTTAAAAACCCTAATTGGACAAGAATACGACTAGGGAGGACGAAAATGACCTAAATGTTCATCCAATGACACAAACACATCTATTGGATGCACAAAATTGGTTAAAAACCCTAATTGGACAAGAATAAGCCTAGGGGGGACGAAAATGACCTAAATGTTAATCCAATGACACAAACACACCTATTGGATGCACAAGATTGGTAAAAAACCCTAATTGGACAAGAATAACCCTAGGGTGGGCGAAAATGACCTAAATGTTCATCCAATGACACAAACACACTGATAGGATGCACAAGATTGCTTAAAAACCCTAATTGGACAAGAATAAGCCTAGGGAAGACGAAAATGACCTTAATGTACATCCAATGACACAAATGAACTTATTGGGTGCACAAGATTGGTTAAAAACCCTAATTGGACAAGAATAAGCCTATGGAGGACGAAAATGACCTAAATGTTCATCCAATGACACAAACACGCCTATTGGATGCACAAGATTACTTAAAAACCCTAATTGGACAAGAATAAGACTAGGGAAGACGAAAATGACCTAAATGTTCATCCAATGACATAAACACACCTATTGGATGCACAAGATTACTTAAAAACCCTAATTGGACAAGAATACGACTAGGGAGGACGAAAATGACCTAAATGTTCATCCAATGACACAAACACACCTATTGGATGCAGAAGATTGGTTAAAAACCCTAATTGGACAAGAATAAGCCTAGGGGGGACGAAAATGACCTAAATGTTAATCCAATGACACAAACACACCTATTGGATGCACAAGATTGGTCAAAAACCCTAATTAGACAAGAATAACCCTAGGGTGGACGAAAATGACCTAAATGTTCATCCAATGACCCAAACACACTGATAGGATGCAGAAGATTGCTTAAAAACCCTAATTTGACAAGAATAAGTCTAGGGAAGAGGAAAATGACATAAATGTACATCCAATGACACAAATGAACTTATAGGATGCACAAGATTGGTTAAATACCTTAATTGGACAAGAATAAGCCTATGGAGGACGAAAATGACCTAAATGTTCATCCAATGACACAAACACACCTATTGGATGCACAAGATTGCTTAAAAAACCCTAATTAGACAAGAATAAGACTAGCAAGGACAAAAATGACCTAAATGTTCATTCAATGACACAAACACACTTATTAGATGCACAAGATTGCTAAAAAACCCTAATTGGGCAAGAATAAGCCTAGGGAGGACGAAAATGACCTAAATGTACTTCCAATAACACAAATGAACTTATTGGATGCACAAGATTGGTTAAAAACCCTAATTGGACAAGAATAAGCCTATGGAGGACGAAAATGACCTAAATGTTCAACCAATGACACAAACACACCTATTGGATGCACAAGATTACTTAAAAACCTTAATTGGACAAGAATAAGCCTAGGGAGGACGAAAATGACCTAAATGTTCATCCAATGACATAAACACACCTATTGGATGCACAAGATTACTTAAAAACCCTAATTGGACAAGAATACGACTAGGGAGGACGAAAATGACCTAAATGATCATCCAATGACACAAACACACCTATTGGATGCACAAAATTGGTTAAAAACCCTAATTGGACAAGAATAAGCCTAGGGGGGACGAAAATGACCTAAATGTTATTCCAATGACACAAACACACCTATTGGATGCACAAGATTGGTCAAAAACCCTAATTGGACAAGAATAACCCTAGGGTGGACGAAAATGACCTAAATGTTCATCCAATGACACAAACACACTGATAGGATGCACAAGATTGCTTAAAAACCCTAATTGGACAAGAATAAGCCTAAGGAAGACGAAAATGACCTTAATGTACATCCAATGACACAAATGAATTTATTGGATGCACAAGATTGGTTAAAAACCCTAATTGGACAAGAATAAGCCTATGGAGGACGAAAATGACCTAAATGTTCATTCAATGACACAAACACACCTATTGGATGCACAAAATTGGTTAAAAACCCTAATTGGACAAGAATAAGCCTAGGGGGGACGAAAATGACCTAAATGTTATTCCAATGACACAAACACACCTATTGGATGCACAAGATTGGTCAAAAACCCTAATTGGACAAGAATAACCCTAGGGTGGACGAAAATGACCTAAATGTTCATCCAATGACACAAACACACTGATAGGATGCACAAGATTGCTTAAAAACCCTAATTGGACAAGAATAAGCCTAAGGAAGATGAAAATGACCTTAATGTACATCCAATGACACAAATGAATTTATTGGATGCACAAGATTGGATAAAAACCCTAATTGGACAAGAATAAGCCTTTGGAGGACGAAAATGACCAAAATGTTCATCCAATGACACAAATACACCTATTGGATACACAAGATTGCTTAAAAACCCTAATTGGAAAAGAATAAGACTAGGGAGGATGAAAATGACCTAAATGTTCATCCAATGAGACAAACACACCTATTAGGTCCACAAGATTGGTACAAAACCCTAATTGGACAAGAATAAGCCTAGGGAGGACGAAAATGACCTTAATGTTCATCCAATGACACAAACACACCTATTGGATGCACAAGATTGCTTAAAAACCCTAATTAGACAATAATAAGACTAGCGAGGACAAAAATGACCTAAATGTTCATCCAATAACACAAAAACACTGATAGGATGCAGAAGATTGCTTAAAAACCCTAATTTGACAAGAATAAGTCTAGGGAAGAGGAAAATGACATAAATGTACATCCAATGACACAAATGAACTTATTGGATGCACAAGATTGGTTAAATACCCTAATTGGACAAGAATAAGCCTATGGAGGACGAAAATGACCTAAATGTTCATCCAATGACACAAACACACCTATTGGATGCACAAGATTGCTTCAAAACCCTAATTAGACAAGAATAAGACTAGCGAGGACAAAAATGACCTAAATGTTCATTCAATGACACAAACACACTTATTAGATGCACAAGATTGCTTAAAAACCCTAATTGGGCAAGAATAAGCCTAGGGAGGACGAAAATGACCTAAATGTACTTCCAATAACACAAATGAACTTATTGGATGCACAAGATTGGTTAAAAACCCTAATTGGACAAGAATAAGCCTATGGAGGACGAAAATGACCCAAATGTTCATCCAATGACACAAACACACCTATTGGATGCACAAGATTACTTAAAAACCCTAATTGGACAAGAATAAGCCTAGGGAGGACGAAAATGACCTAAATGTTCATCCAATGACATAAACACACCTATTGGATGCACAAGATTACTTAAAAACCCTAATTGGACAAGAATACGACTAGGGAGGACGAAAATGACCTAAATGTTCATCCAATGACACAAACACACCTATTGGATGCACAAAATTGGTTAAAAACCCTAATTGGACAAGAATAAGCCTAGGGAGGACGAAAATGACCTAAATGTTAATCCAATGACACAAATGAACTTATTGGATGCACAAGATTGGTTAAAAACCCTAATTGGACAAGAATAAGCCTAGGGAGGACGAAAATGACCTAAATGTTCATCCAATGACACAAATACACCTATTGGATGCACAAGTTTGGTTAAAAACCCTAATTGGACAAGAATAAGCCTGGGGAGGACGAAAATGACCTAAATGTTCATCCAATGACACAAATGAACTTATCGAATGCACAAGATTGGTTAAAAACCCTAATTGGACAAGAATAAGACTAGGGAGGACGAAAATGACCTAAATGTTCATCCAATGACACAAACACACCTATTGGATGCACAAGATTGGTTAAAAACCCTAATTGGACAAGAATAAGCCTAGGGAGGACGAAAATGACCTAAATGTTCATCCAATGACACAAACACACCTATTGGATGCACAAGATTGCTTAAAAACCCTAATTGGATAAGAATAAGCCTAGGGAGGACGAAAATGACCTAAATGTTCATCCAATGACACAAATACACCTATTGGATGCACAAGATTGGTTAAAAACCCTAATTGGACAAGAATATGCCTAGGGAGGACGCAAAATGACCTAAATGTTCATCCAATGACACAAATGAACTTATTGGATGCACAAGATTGGTTAAAAACCCTAATTGGACAAGAATAAGACTAGGGAGGACGAAAATGACCTAAATGTTCATCCAATGACACAAACACACCTATTGGATGCACAAGATTGGTTAAAAACCCTAATTGGACAAGAATAAGCCTAGGGAGGACGAAAATGACCTAAATGTTCATCCAATGACACAAACACACCTATTGGATGCACAAGATTGCTTAAAAACCCTAATTAGACAAGAATAAGACTAGCGAGGACAAAAATGACCTAAATGTTCATTCAATGACACAAACACACTTATTAGATGCACAAGATTGCTTAAAAACCCTAATTGGGCAAGAATAAGCCTAGGGAGGACGAAAATGACCTAAATGTACTTCCAATTACACAAATGAACTTATTGGATGCACAAGATTGGTTAAAAACCCTAATTGGACAAGAATAAGCCTATGGAGGACGAAAATGACCTAAATGTTCATCCAATGACACAAACACACCTATTGGATGCACAAGATTGCTTAAAAACCCTAATTAGACAAGAATAAGACTAGCGAGGACAAAAATGACCTAAATGTTCATTCAATGACACAAACACACTTATTAGATGCACAAGATTGCTTAAAAACCCTAATTGGGCAAGAATAAGCCTAGGGAGGACGAAAATGACCTAAATGTACTTCTAATAACACAAATGAACTTATTGGATGCACAAGATTGGTTAAAAACCCTAATTGGACAAGAATAAGCCTATGGAGGACGAAAATGACCTAAATGTTCATCCAATGACACAAACACACCTATTGGATGCACAAGATTGGTTAAAAACCCTAATTGGACAAGAATAAGCCTAGGGAGGACGAAAATGACCTAAATGTTATTCCAATGACACAAACACACCTATTGGATGCACAAGATTGGTCAAAAACCCTAATTGGACAAGAATAACCCTAGGGTGGACGAAAATGACCTAAATGTTCATCCAATGACACAAACACACTGATAGGATGCACAAGATTGCTTAAAAACCCTAATTGGACAAGAATAAGCCTAAGGAAGACGAAAATGACCTTAATGTACATCCAATGACACAAATGAATTTATTGAATGGACAAGATTGGTTAAAAACCCTAATTGGACAAGAATAAGCCTTTGGAGGACGAAAATGACCTAAATGTTCATCCAATGACACAAATACACCTATTGGATACACAAGATTGCTTAAAAACCCTAATTGGAAAAGAATAAGACTAGGGAGGATGAAAATGACCTAAATGTTCATCCAATGACACAAACACACCTATTAGGTCCACAAGATTGGTTTAAAACCCTAATTGGACAAGAATAAGCCTAGGGAGGACGAAAATGACCTAAATGTTCATCCAATGACACAAATACACCTATTGGATACACAAGATTGGTTAAAAACCCTAATTGGACAGGAATAAGCCTATGGAGGACGAAAATGACCTAAATGTTCATCCAATGACACAAACACACCTATTGGATGCACAAGATTACTTAAAAACCCTAATTGGACAAGAATAAGCCTAGGGAGGACGAAAATGACCTAAATGTTCATCCAATGACATAAACACACCTATTGGATGCACAAGATTACTTAAAAACCCTAATTGGACAAGAATACGACTAGGGAGGACGAAAATGACCTAAATGTTCATCCAATGACACAAACACACCTATTGGATGCACAAAATTGGTTAAAAACCCTAATTGGACAAGAATAAGCCTAGGGGGGACGAAAATGACCTAAATGTTATTCCAATGACACAAACACACCTATTGGATGCACAAGATGGGTCAAAAACCCTAATTGGACAAGAATAACCCTAGGGTGGACGAAAATGACCTAAATGTTCATCCAATGACACAAACACACTGATAGGATGCACAAGATTGCTTAAAAACCCTAATTGGACAAGAATAAGCATAGGGAAGACGAAAATGACCTTAATATACATCCAATGACACAAATGAATTTATTGGATGCACAAGATTGGTTAAAAACCCTAATTGGACAAGAATAAGCCTTTGGAGGACGAAAATGACCTAAATGTTCATCCAATGACACAAATACACCAATTGGATGCACAAGATTGCTTAAAAACCCTAATTGGAAAAGAATAAGACTAGGGAGGATGAAAATGACCTAAATGTTCATCCAATGACACAAACACACCTATTAGGTCCACAAGATTGGTTCAAAACCCTAATTGGACAAGAATAAGCCTAGGGAGGACGAAAATGACCTTAATGTTCATCCAATGACACAAACACACCTATTGGATGCACAAGATTGCTTAAAAACCCTAATTAGACAAGAATAAGACTAGCGAGGACAAAAATGACCTAAATGTTCATCCAATAACACAAAAACACTTATTAGATGCACAAGATTGCTTAAAAACCCTAATTGGACAAGAATAAGCCTAGGGAGGACGAAAATGACTTAAATGTACATCCAATGACACAAATGAACTTATTGGGTGCACAAGATTGGTTAAAAACCCTAATTGGACAAGAATAAGCCTATGGAGGACGAAAATGACCTAAATGTTCATCCAATGACACAAACACACCTATTGGATGCACAAGATTACTTAAAAACCCTAATTGGACAAGAATAAGCCTAGGGAGGACGAAAATGACCTAAATGTTCATCCAATGACATAAACACACCTATTGGATGCACAAGATTACTTAAAAACCCTAATTGGACAAGAATACGACTAGGGAGGACGAAAATGACCTAAATGTTCATCCAATGACACAAACACACCTATTGGATGCACAAAATTGGTTAAAAACCCTAATTGGACAAGAATAAGCCTAGGGAGGACGAAAATGACCTAAATGTTCATCCAATGACACAAACACACCTATTGGATGCACAAGATTGGTTAAAAACCCTAATTGGACAAGAATAAGCCTAGGGGGGACGAAAATGACCTAAATGTTCATCCAATGACACAAATGAACTTATTTGGATGCACAAGATTGCTTAAAAACCCTAATCGGACAAGAATAAGCCTAGGGTGGACGAAAATGACCTAAAAGTTTATCCAATGACACAAATGAACTTATTGGATGCACAAGATTGGTTAAAAACCCTAATTGGACAAGAATAAGCCTAGGGAGGACGAAAATGACCTAAATGTTCATCCAATGACACAAATGAACTTATTGGATGCACAAGATTGGTTAAAAACCCTAATTGGACAAGAATAAGCCTAGGGAGGACGAAAATGACTTAAATGTTCATCCAACGACACAAACACACCTATTGGATGCACAAGATTGTTTAGAAACCCTAATTGGACAAGAATAAGCCTAGGGAGGACGAAAATGACCTAAATGTTAATCCAATGACACAAATGAACTTATTGGATGCACAAGATTGGTTAAAAACCCTAATTGGACAAGAATAAGCCTAGGGAGGACGAAAATAACCTAAATGTTCATCAAATGACTAAACACACCAATTGGATGCACAAGATTGGTTATAAACCCTAATTGGACAAGAATAAGCCTAGGGAGGACGAAAATGACCTAACTATTCATCCAATGACACAAATGAACTTATTGGATGCACAAGATTGGTTAAAAACCCTAATTGGACAAGAATAAGCCTAGGGAGGACGAAAATGACCTAAATGTTCATCCAATGACACAAACACACCTATTGGATGCACAAGATTGGTTAAAAACCCTAATTGGACAAGAATAAGCATAGGGAGGACGAAAATGACCTAAATGTTCATCCAATGACACAAATGAACATATTGGATGCACAAGATTGGTTAGAAACCCTAATTGGACATGAATAAGCCTAGGGAGGACGAAAACGACCTAAATGTTCACCCAATGACACAAATGAACTTATTGGATGCACAAGATTGGTTAAAAACCCTAATTGGACAAGAATAAGCCTATGGAGGACGAAAATGACCTAAATGTTCATCCAATGACACAAACACACCTATTGGATGCACAAGATTACTTAAAAACCCTAATTGGACAAGAATAAGCCTAGGGAGGACGAAAATGACCTAAATGTTCATCCAATGACATAAACACACCTATTGGATGCACAAGATTACTTAAAAACCCTAATTGGACAAGAATACGACTAGGGAGGACGAAAATGACCTAAATGATCATCCAATGACACAAACACACCTATTGGATGCACAAAATTGGTTAAAAACCCTAATTGGACAAGAATAAGCCTAGGGGGGACGAAAATGACCTAAATGTTATTCCAATGACACAAACACACCTATTGGATGCACAAGATTGGTCAAAAACCCTAATTGGACAAGAATAACCCTAGGGTGGACGAAAATGACCTAAATGTTCATCCAATGACACAAACACACTGATAGGATGCACAAGATTGCTTAAAAACCCTAATTGGACAAGAATAAGCCTAAGGAAGACGAAAATGACCTTAATGTACATCCAATGACACAAATGAATTTATTGGATGCACAAGATTGGTTAAAAACCCTAATTGGACAAGAATAAGCCTATGGAGGACGAAAATGACCTAAATGTTCATTCAATGACACAAACACACCTATTGGATGCACAAAATTGGTTAAAAACCCTAATTGGACAAGAATAAGCCTAGGGGGGACGAAAATGACCTAAATGTTATTCCAATGACACAAACACACCTATTGGATGCACAAGATTGGTCAAAAACCCTAATTGGACAAGAATAACCCTAGGGTGGACGAAAATGACCTAAATGTTCATCCAATGACACAAACACACTGATAGGATGCACAAGATTGCTTAAAAACCCTAATTGGACAAGAATAAGCCTAAGGAAGATGAAAATGACCTTAATGTACATCCAATGACACAAATGAATTTATTGGATGCACAAGATTGGATAAAAACCCTAATTGGACAAGAATAAGCCTTTGGAGGACGAAAATGACCAAAATGTTCATCCAATGACACAAATACACCTATTGGATACACAAGATTGCTTAAAAACCCTAATTGGAAAAGAATAAGACTAGGGAGGATGAAAATGACCTAAATGTTCATCCAATGAGACAAACACACCTATTAGGTCCACAAGATTGGTACAAAACCCTAATTGGACAAGAATAAGCCTAGGGAGGACGAAAATGACCTTAATGTTCATCCAATGACACAAACACACCTATTGGATGCACAAGATTGCTTAAAAACCCTAATTAGACAATAATAAGACTAGCGAGGACAAAAATGACCTAAATGTTCATCCAATAACACAAAAACACTGATAGGATGCAGAAGATTGCTTAAAAACCCTAATTTGACAAGAATAAGTCTAGGGAAGAGGAAAATGACATAAATGTACATCCAATGACACAAATGAACTTATTGGATGCACAAGATTGGTTAAATACCCTAATTGGACAAGAATAAGCCTATGGAGGACGAAAATGACCTAAATGTTCATCCAATGACACAAACACACCTATTGGATGCACAAGATTGCTTCAAAACCCTAATTAGACAAGAATAAGACTAGCGAGGACAAAAATGACCTAAATGTTCATTCAATGACACAAACACACTTATTAGATGCACAAGATTGCTTAAAAACCCTAATTGGGCAAGAATAAGCCTAGGGAGGACGAAAATGACCTAAATGTACTTCCAATAACACAAATGAACTTATTGGATGCACAAGATTGGTTAAAAACCCTAATTGGACAAGAATAAGCCTATGGAGGACGAAAATGACCCAAATGTTCATCCAATGACACAAACACACCTATTGGATGCACAAGATTACTTAAAAACCCTAATTGGACAAGAATAAGCCTAGGGAGGACGAAAATGACCTAAATGTTCATCCAATGACATAAACACACCTATTGGATGCACAAGATTACTTAAAAACCCTAATTGGACAAGAATACGACTAGGGAGGACGAAAATGACCTAAATGTTCATCCAATGACACAAACACACCTATTGGATGCACAAAATTGGTTAAAAACCCTAATTGGACAAGAATAAGCCTAGGGGGGACGAAAATGACCTAAATGTTAATCCAATGACACAAACACACCTATTGGATGCACAAGATTGGTAAAAAAACCCTAATTGGACAAGAATAACCCTAGGGTGGGCGAAAATGACCTAAATGTTCATCCAATGACACAAACACACTAATAGGATGCACAAGATTGCTTAAAAACCCTAATTGGACAAGAATAAGCCTAGGGAAGACGAAAATGACCTTAATGTACATCCAATGACACAAATGAACTTATTGGATGCACAAGATTGGTTAAAAACCCTAATTGGACAAGAATAAGCCTTTGAAGGACGAAAATGACCTAAATGTTCATCCAATGACACAAATACACCTATTGGATGCACAAGATTGCTTAAAAACCCTAATTGGAAAAGAATAAGACTAGGGAGGATGAAAATGACCTAAATGTTCATCCAATGACATAAACACACCTATTGGATGCACAAGATTGGTTCAAAACCCTAATTGGACAAGAATAAGCCTAGGGAGGACGAAAATGACCTAAATGTTCATCCAATGACACAAACACACCTATTGGATGCACAAGATTGGTTAAAAACCCTAATTGGACAAGAATAAGCCTAGGGGGGACGAAAATGACCTAAATGTTAATCCAATGACACAAACACACCTATTGGATGCACAAGATTGGTCAAAAACCCTAATTAGACAAGAATAACCCTAGGGTGGACGAAAATGACCTAAATGTTCATCCAATGACCCAAACACACTGATAGGATGCAGAAGATTGCTTAAAAACCCTAATTTGACAAGAATAAGTCTAGGGAAGAGGAAAATGACATAAATGTACATCCAATGACACAAATGAACTTATTGGATGCACAAGATTGGTTAAATACCTTAATTGGACAAGAATAATCCTATGGAGGACGAAAATGACCTAAATGTTCATCCAATGACACAAACACACCTATTGGATGCACAAGATTGCTTAAAAAACCCTAATTAGACAAGAATAAGACTAGCAAGGACAAAAATGACCTAAATGTTCATTCAATGACACAAACACACTTATTAGATGCACAAGATTGCTTAAAAACCCTAATTGGGCAAGAATAAGCCTAGGGAGGACGAAAATGACCTAAATGTACTTCCAATAACACAAATGAACTTATTGGATGCACAAGATTGGTTAAAAACCCTAATTGGACAAGAATAAGCCTATGGAGGACGAAAATGACCTAAATGTTCAACCAATGACACAAACACACCTATTGGATGCACAAGATTACTTAAAAACCTTAATTGGACAAGAATAAGCCTAGGGAGGACGAAAATGACCTAAATGTTCATCCAATGACATAAACACACCTATTGAATGCACAAGATTACTTAAAAACCCTAATTGGACAAGAATACGACTAGGGAGGACGAAAATGACCTAAATGTTCATCCAATGACACAAACACACCTATTGGATGCACAAAATTGGTTAAAAACCCTAATTGGACAAGAATAAGCCTAGGGGGGACGAAAATGACCTAAATGTTAATCCAATGACACAAACACACCTATTGGATGCACAAGATTGGTAAAAAACCCTAATTGGACAAGAATAACCCTAGGGTGGGCGAAAATGACCTAAATGTTCATCCAATGACACAAACACACTGATAGGATGCACAAGATTGCTTAAAAACCCTAATTGGACAAGAATAAGCCTAGGGAAGACGAAAATGACCTTAATGTACATCCAATGACACAAATGAACTTATTGGATGCACAAGATTGATTAAAAACCCTAATTGGACAAGAATAAGCCTTTGAAGGACGAAAATGACCTAAATGTTCATCCAATGACACAAATACACCTATTGGATGCACAAGATTGCTTAAAAACCCTAATTGGAAAAGAATAAGACTAGGGAGGATGAAAATGACCTAAATGTTCATCCAATGACACAAACACACCTATTAGGTCCACAAGATTGGTTCAAAACCCTAATTGGACAAGAATAAGCCTAGGGAGGACGAAAATGACCTTAATGTTCATCCAATGACACAAACACACCTATTGGATGCACAAGATTGCTTAAAAACCCTAATTAGACAAGAATAAGACTAGCGAGGACAAAAATGACCTAAATGTTCATCCAATAACACAAAAACACTTATTAGATGCACAAGATTTCTTAAAAACCCTAATTGGACAAGAATAAGCCTAGGGAGGACGAAAATGACTTAAATGTACATCCAATGACACAAATGAACTTATTGGATGCACAACATTGGTTAAAAACCCTAATTGGACAAGAATAAGCCTATGGAGGACGAAATTGACCTAAATGTACATCCAATGACACAAACACACCTATTGGATGCACAAGATTGGTTAACAACCCTAATTTGACAAGAATAAGCCTAGGGAGGATGAAAATGACCTAAATGTTCATCCAATGACACAAACACACCTATGGGATGCACAAGATTGCTTAAAAACCCTAATTGGAATAGAATAAGACTTGGGAGGACAAAAATGACCTAAATGTTCATCCAATGACACAAACACACCTATTGGATGCACAAGATTGGTTAAAAACCCTAATTGGACAAGAATAAGCCTATGGGGGACGAAAATGACCTAAATGTTAATCCAATGACAGAAACACACCAATTGGATGCACAAGATTGGTCAAAAACCCTAATTGGACAAGAATAACCCTAGGGAGGACGAAAATGACCTAAATGTACATCCAATGACACAAATGAACTTATTGGATGCACAAGATTGGTTAAAAACCCTAATTGGACAAGAATAAGCCTATTGGGGACGAAAATGACCTAAATGTTAATCCAATGACACAAACACACTTATTGGATGCACAAGATTGGTTAAAAACCCTAATTGGACAAGAATAAGCCTATGGAGGACAAATATGACTTAAATGTTCATCCAATGACACAAACACAACTATTGGATGCACAAGATTTCTTAAAAACCCTAATTGGACAGTAATAAGCCTAGGGAGGATGAAAATGACCTAAATGTTCCTCCAATGACACAAACACACTGATAGGATGCAGAAGATTGTTTAAAAACCCTAATTTGAAAAGAATAAGCCTAGGGAAGAGGAAAATGACATTAATGTACATCCAATGACACAAATGAACTTATTGGATGCACAAGATTGGTTAAAAACCCTAATTGGACAAGAATAAGCCTTTGGAGGACGAAATTGACCTAAATGTTCATCCAATGACACAAACACACCTATTGGATGCACAAGATTGCTTAAAAACCCTAATTAGACAAGAATAAGCCTAGGGAGGACGAAAATGACCTAAATGTTCATCCAAGGACAAAACACACCTATTGGATGCACAAGATTACTTAAAAACCCTAATTGGACAAGAATACGACTAGGGAGGATAAAAATGACCTAAATGTTCATCCAATAACACAAACACACCTATTGGATGCACAAGATTGGTTAACAACCCTAATTGGACAAGAATAAGCCTAGGGAGGATGAAAATGACCTAAATGTTCATCCAATGACACAAACACACCTATTGGATGCACAAGATTGGTTAACAACCCTAATTGGACAAGAATAAGCCTAGGGAGGATGAAAATGACCTAAATGTTCATCCAATGACACAAACACACCTATTGGATGCACAAGATTGGTTAAAAACCCTAATTGGACAAGAATAAGCCTATGGGGGACGAAAATGACCTAAATGTTAATCCAATGACAGAAACACACCAATTGGATGCACAAGATTGGTCAAAAACCCTAATTGGACAAGAATAACCCTAGGGAGGACGAAAATGACCTAAATGTACATCCAATGACACAAATGAACTTATTGGATGCACAAGATTGGTTAAAAACCCTAATTGGACAAGAATAAGCCTTTGGAGGACGAAAATGACATAAATGTTCATCCAATGACACAAACACACCTATTGGATGCACAAGATTGGTTAAAAACCCTAATTGGACAAGAATAAGCCTATTGGGGATGAAAATGACCTAAATGTTAATCCAATGACACAAACACACCTTTTGGATGCACCAGATTGGTTAAAAACCCTAATTGGACAAGAATAAGCCAATGGAGGACGAATATGACTTAAATGTTCATCCAATGACACAAACACAACTATTGGATGCACAAGTTTTCTTAAAAACCCTAATTGGACAGGAATAAGCCAAGGGAGGATGAAAATGACCTAAATGTTCATCCAATGACACAAACACACCTATTGGATGCACAAGATTGCTTAAAAAACCTAATTAGACAAGAATAAGACTAGGGAGGACGAAAATGACCTAAATGTTCATCCAATGACACAAACACACTTATTGGATGCACAAGATTGCTTAAAAACCCTAATTGGACAAGAATAAGCCTAGGGAGGACGAAAATGACCTAAATATACATCCAATGACACAAATGAACTTATCGGATGCACAAGATTGGTTAAAAACCCTAATTGGACAAGAATAAGCCTACGGAGGACGACAATGGCCTAAATGTTCATCCAATGACACAAACACACCTATTGGATGCACAAGATTGCTTAAAAACCCTAATTAGACAAGAATAAGCCTAGGGAGGACGAAAATGACCTAAATGTTCATCCAATGACACAAACACACTTATTAGATGCACAAGATTGCTTAAAAACCCTAATTGGACAAGAATAAGCCTAGGGAGGACGAAAATGACTTAAATGTACATCCAATGACACAAATGAACTTATTGGATGCACAAGATTGGTTAAAAACCATAATTGGACAAGAATAAGCCTTTGGAGGACGAAAATGACCTAAATGTTCATCCAATGACTCAAATACACCTATTGGATGCACAAGATTGCTTAAAAACCCTAATTGGAAAAGAATAAGACCAGGGAGGACGAAAATGACCTTAATGTTCATCCAATGACACAAACACACCTATTAGATCCACAAGATTGGTTCAAAACCCTAATTGGACAAGAATAAGCCAAGGGAGGACGAAAATGACCTTAATGTTTATCCAATGACACAAACACACCTATTGGATGCACAAGATTGCTTAAAAACCCTAATTAGACAAGAATAAGACTAGCGAGGACAAAAATTACCTAAATGTTCATCCAATAACACAAAAACACTTATTAGATGCACAAGATTGCTTAAAAACCCTAATTGGACAAGAATAAGCCTAGGGAGGACGAAAATGACTTAAATGTACATCCAATGACACAAATGAACTTATTGGATGCACAAGATTGGTTAAAAACCCTAATTGGACAAGAATAAGCCTATGGAGGACGAAAATGACCTAAATGTACATCCAATGACACAAACACACCTATTGGATGCACAAGATTACTTAAAAACCCTAATTGGACAAGAATAAGCCTAGGCAGGACGAAAATGACTTAAATTGTCATCCAAGGACAAAACACACCTATTGGATGCACAAGATTACTTAAAAACCCTAATTGGACAAGAATACGACTAGGGAGGACGAAAATGACCTAAATGTACATCCAATGACACAAATGAACTTATTGGATGCACAAGATTGGTTAAAAACCCTAATTGGACAAGAATATGCCTTTGGAGGACGAAAATGACATAAATGTTCATCCAATGACACAAACACACCTATTGGATGCACAAGATTGGTTAAAAACCCTAATTGGACAAGAATAAGCCTATTGGGGATGAAAATGACCTAAATGTTAATCCAATGACACAAACACACCTTTTGGATGCACAAGATTGGTTAAAAACCCTAATTGGACAAGAATAAGCCAATGGAGGACGAATATGACTTAAATGTTCATCCAATGACACAAACACAACTATTGGATGCACAAGATTTCTTAAAAACC
>JBBPBR010000004.1:33803179-33825657 GCA_037974775.1 Cicer pinnatifidum | reverse complement strand
ATCCAATGACACAAACACACCTATTGGATGCACAAGATTGCTTAAAAACCCTAATTAGACAAGAATAAGACTAGCGAGGACAAAAATTACCTAAATGTTCATCCAATAACACAAAAACACTTATTAGATGCACAAGATTGCTTAAAAACCCTAATTGGACAAGAATAAGCCTAGGGAGGACGAAAATGACTTAAATGTACATCCAATGACACAAATGAACTTATTGGATGCACAAGATTGGTTAAAAACCCTAATTGGACAAGAATAAGCCTATGGAGGACGAAAATGACCTAAATGTACATCCAATGACACAAACACACCTATTGGATGCACAAGATTACTTAAAAACCCTAATTGGACAAGAATAAGCCTAGGCAGGACGAAAATGACCTAAATTGTCATCCAAGGACAAAACACACCTATTGGATGCACAAGATTACTTAAAAACCCTAATTGGACAAGAATACTAATAGGGAGGACGAAATTGACCTAAATGTTCAACCAATGACACAAACACACCTATTGGATGCACAAGATTGGTTAAAAACCCTAATTGGACAAGAATAAGCCTATGGGGGACCGAAAATGACCTAAATGTTAATCCAATGACAGAAACACACCAATTGGATGCACAAGATTGGTCAAAAACCCTAATTGGACAACAATAACCCTAGGGAGGACGAAAATGACCTAAATGTACATCCAATGACACAAATGAACTTATTGGATGCACAAGATTTGTTAAAAACCCTAATTGGACAAGAATAAGCCTATGGAGGACGAAAATGACATAAATGTTCATCCAATGACACAAACACACCTATTGGATGCACAAGATTACTTAAAAACCCTAATTGGACAAGAATAAGCCTAGGGAAGACGAAAACGACCTAAATGTACATCCAATGACACAAATAAACGTATTGGATGCACAAGATTGGTTAAAAACCCTAATTGGACAAGAATAAGCCTTTGGAGGACGAAAATGACCAAAATGTTCGTCCAATGACACAAACACACCTATTGGATGCACAAGATTGGTTAAAAACCCTAATTGGACAAGAATAAGCCTAGGGAGGACGAAAATGACCTAAATGTTCATCCAATGACACAAACACACCTATTAGATGCACAAGATTGCTTAAAAACCCTAATTGGACAAGAATAAGCCTAGGGAGGACGAAAATGACCTAAATATACATCCAATGACACAAATGAACTTATTGGATGCACAAGATTGGTTAAAAACCCTAAATGGACAAGAATAAGCCTATGGAGGACAAATATGACTTAAATGTTCATCCAATGACACAAACATACCTATTGGATGCACAAGATTACTTAAAAACCCTAATTGGACAAGTATAAGCCTAGGGAGGATGAAAATGACCTAAATGTTCATCCAATGACAGAAACACACCTATTGGATGCACAAGATTGCTTAAAAACCCTAATTGGACAAGAATAAGCCTAGGGAGGACGAAAATGACCTAAATATACATCCAATGACACAAATGAACTTATTGGATGCACAAGATTGGTTAAAAACCCTAATTGGACAAGAATAAGCCTACGGAGGACGAAAATGACCTAAATGTTCATCCAATGACAAAAACACACTTATTGGATGCACAAGATTGCTTAAAAACCCTAATTGGACAAGAATAAGCCTAGGGAGGACGAAAATGACCTAAATGTACATCCAATAACACAAATGAACTTATTGGATGCACAAGATTGGTTAAAAACCCTAATTGGACAAGAATAAGACTAGGGAGGACGAAAATGACCTAAATGTTCATCCAATGACACAAACACACCTATTGGATGCACAAGATTGCTTAAAAACCCTAATTAGACAAGAATATCACTAGGGAGGACGAAAATGACCTAAATGTTCATCCAATGACACAAACACACATATTGGATGCACAAGATTGCTTAAAAACCCTAATTGGACAAGAATAAGCCTAGGGAGGACGAAAATGACCTAAATGTACATCCAATGACACAAATGAACTTAATGGATGCACAAGATTGGTTAAAAACCCTAATTGGACAAGAATAAGACTAGGGAGGACGAAAATGACCTAAATGTTCATCCAATGACACAAACACACCTATTGGATGCACAAGATTGCTTAAAAACCCTAATTGGACAAGAATAAGACTAGGGAGGACGAAAATGACCTAAATGTTCATCCAATGACACAAACACACTTATTGGATGCACAAGATTGCTTAAAAACCCTAATTGGACAAGAATAAGCCTAGGGAGGACGAAAATGACCTAAATGTACATCCAATGACACAAATGAACTTTATGGATGCACAAGATTGGTTAAAAACCCTAATTGGACAAGAATAATCCTAGGGAGGACAAAAATGACTTAAATGTTCATCCAATGACACAAACACACCTATTGGATGCACAAGATTACTTAAAAACCCTAATTGGACAAGAATACGACTAGGGAGGACGAAAAAGACCTAAATGTTCATCCAATGACACAAACACACCTATTGGATGCACAAGATTGCTTAAAAACCCTAATTGGAAAAGAATAAGACTAGGGAGGACGAAAATGACCTAAATGTTCATCCAATGACACAAACACACTTATTAGATGCACAAGATTGCTTAAAAACCCTAATTGGACAAGAATAAGCCTAGGGAGGACGAAAATGACCTAAATATACATCCAATGACACAAATGAACTTACTGGATGCACAAGATTGGTTAAAAACCCTAATTGGACAAGAATAAGCCTATGGAGGACGAAAATGACCTAAATGTTCATCCAATGACACAAACACACCTATTGGATGCACCAGATTGGATAAAAACCCTAATTGGACAAGAATAAGCCTAGGGAGGACGAAAATGACCTAAATGTTCATCCAATGACACAAACACACCTATTGGATGCACAAGATTACTTAAAAACCCTAATTGGACAAGAATAAGCCTAGGGTAGACGAAAATGACCTAAATGTACATCCAATGAAACAAATGAACTTATTGGATGCACAAGATTGGTTAAAAACCCTAATTGGACAAGAATAAGCCTTCGGAGGATGAAAATGACCTAAATGTTCATCCAATGACACAAACACACCTATTGGATGCACAAGATTGCTTAAAAACCCTAATTGGAAAAGAATAAGACTAGGGAGGACGAAAATGACCTAAATGTTCATCCAATGACACAAACACACTTATTAGATGCACAAGATTGCTTAAAAACCCTAATTGGACAAGAATAAGCCTAGGGAGGACGAAAATGACCTAAATGTACATCCAATGACACAAATGAACTTATTTGATGCACAAGATTGGTTAAAAACCCTAATTGGACAAGAATAAGCCTAGGGAGGACGAAAATGACCTAAATGTTCATCCAATGACACAAATACACCTTTTGGATGCACAAGATTGCTTAAAAACCCTAATTAGACAAGAATAGGACTAGGGAGGACGAAAATGACCTAAATGTTCATCCAATGACACAAACACACTTATTAGATGCACAAGATTGCTTAAAAACCCTAATTAGACAAGAATACGACTAGGGAGGACGAAAATGACCTAAATGTTCATCCAATGACACAAACACACTTATTGGATGCACAAGATTGCTTAAAAACCCTAATTGGACAAGAATAAGCCTAGGGAGGACGAAAATGACCTAAATGTACATCCAATGACACAAATGAACTTATTGGATGCACAAGATTGGTTAAAAACCCTAATTGGACAAGAATAAGCCTAGGAAGGACGAAAATGACCTAAATGTTCATCTAATGTCACAAACACACCTATTTTGATGCACAAGATTGCTTAAAAACCCTAATTAGACAAGAATAAGACTAGGGAGGACGTAAATGACCTAAATGTTCATCCAATGACACAAACACACTTATTAGATGCACAAGATTGCTTAAAAACCCTAATTGGACAAGAATAAGCCTAGGGAGGACGAAAATGACCTAAATGTACATCCAATGACACAAATGAACTTATTGGATGCACAAGATTGGTTAAAAACCCAAATTGGACAAGAATAAGCCTATGGAGGATGAAAATGACCTAAATGTTCATCCAATGACATAAACACACCTATTGGATGCACAAGATTACTTAAAAACCCTAATTGGACAAGAATAAGCCTAGGGAGGACGAAAATGACCTAAATGTTCATCCAATGACACAAACACACCTATTGGATGCACAAGATTGCTTAAAAACCCTAATTAGACAAGAATAAGACTAGGGAGGACGAAAATGACCTAAATGTTCATCCAATGACACAAACACATTTATTAGATGCACAAGATTGCTTAAAAACCCTAATTGGACAAGAATAAGCATACGGAGGAATAAAATGACCTAACTGTTCATCCAATGACACAAACACACCTATTGGATGCACAAGATTACTTAAAAACCCTAATTGGACAAGAATAAGCCTAGGGAGGACGAAAATGACCTAAATGTTCATCCAATGACACAAACACACCTATTGGATGCATAAGATTGCTTAAAAACTCTAATTAGACAAGAATAAGACTAGGGAGGACGAAAATGACCTAAATGTTCATCCAATGACACAAACACACTTATTGGATGCACAAGATTGCTTAAAAACCCTAATTGGACAAGAATAAGCCTAGGGAGGACGAAAATGACCTAAATGTACATCCAATGACACAAATGAACTTATTGGATGCACAAGATTGGTTAAAAACCCTAATTGAACAAGAATAAGCCTATGGAGGACGAAAATGACCTAAATGTTCATCCAATGACACAAACACACCTGTTGGATGCACAAGATTATTTAAAAACCCTAATTGGACAAGAATAAGCCTAGGGAGGACGAAAATGACCTAAATGTACATCCAATGACACAAATGAACTTATTGGATGCACAAGATTGGTTAAAAACCCTAATTGGACAAGAATAAGCCTACGGAGGACGAAAATGACCTAAATGTTCATCCAATGACACAAACACACCTATTGGATGCACAAGATTGCTTAAAAACCCAAATTAGACAAGAATAAGACTAGGGAGGACGAAAATGACCTAAATGTTCATCCAATGACACAAACAAACTTATTAGATGCACAAGATTGCTTAAAAACCCTAATTGGACAAGAATAAGCCTAGGGAGGACGAAAATGACCTAAATGTACATCCAATGACACAAATGAACTTATTGGATGCACAAGATTGATTAAAAACCCTAATTGGACAAGAATAAGCATATGGAGGACGAAAATGACCTAAATGTTCATCCAATAACACAAAGACGCCTATTGGATGCACAAGATTATTTAAAAACCCTAATTGGAGAAGAATAAGCCTAGGGAGGACGAAAATGACCTAAATGTTCATCCAATGACACAAACACACTTATTAGATGCACAAGATTGCTTAAAAACCCTAATTGGACAAGAATAAGCCTAGGGAAGACGAAAACGACCTAAATGTACATCCAATGACACAAATAAACTTATTGGATGCACAAGATTGGTTAAAAACCCTAAATGGACAAGAATAAGCCTATGGAGGACGAATATGACTTAAATGTTCATCCAATGACACAAACACACCTATTGGATGCACAAGATTACTTAAAAACCCTAATTGGACAAGTATAAGCCTAGGGAGGATGAAAATGACCTAAATGTTCATCCAATGACAGAAACACACCTATTGGATGCACAAGATTGCTTAAAAACCCTAATTGGACAAGAATAAGCCTAGGGAGGACGAAAATGACCTAAATATACATCCAATGACACAAATGAACTTATTGGATGCACAAGATTGGTTAAAAACCCTAATTGGACAAGAATAAGCCTACGGAGGACGAAAATGACCTAAATGTTCATCCAATGACACAAACATACCTATTGGATGCACAAGATTACTTAAAAACCCTAATTGGACAAGTATAAGCCTAGGGAGCATGAAAATGACCTAAATGTTCATCCAATGACACAAATGAACTTATTGGATGCACAAGATTGGTTAAAAACCCTAATTGGACAAGAATAAGACTAGGGAGGACGAAAATGACCTAAATGTTCATCCAATGACACAAACACACCTATTGGATGCACAAGATTGCTTAAAAACCCTAATTAGACAAGAATAAGACTAGGGAGGACGAAAATGACCTAAATGTTCATCCAATGACACAAACACACTTATTGGATGCACAAGATTGCTTAAAAACCCTAATTGGACAAGAATAAGCCTAGGAAGGACGAAAATGATCTAAATGTACATTCAATGACACAAATGAACTTATTGGATGCACTAGATTGGTTAAAAACCCTAATTGGACAAGAATAAGCCTAGGGAGGACGAAAATGACTTAAATGTTCATCCAATGACACAAACACACCTATTGGATGCACAAGATTACTTAAAAACCCTAATTGGACAAGAATACGACTAGGGAGGACGAAAATGACCTAAATGTTCATCCAATGACACAAACACACTTATTAGATGCACAAGATTGCTTAAAAACCCTAATTGGACAAGAATAAGCCTAGGGAGGACGAAAATGACCTAAATGTACATCCAATGACACAAATGAACTTATTTGATGCACAAGATTGGTTAAAAACCCTAATTGGACAAGAATAAGCCTAGGGAGGACGAAAATGACCTAAATGTTCATCCAATGACACAAATACACCTTTTGGATGCACAAGATTGCTTAAAAACCCTAATTAGACAAGAATAGGACTAGGGAGGACGAAAATGACCTAAATGTTCATCCAATGACACAAACACACTTATTAGATGCACAAGATTGCTTAAAAACCCTAATTAGACAAGAATACGACTAGGGAGGACGAAAATGACCTAAATGTTCATCCAATGACACAAACACACTTATTGGATGCACAAGATTGCTTAAAAACCCTAATTGGACAAGAATAAGCCTAGGGAGGACGAAAATGACCTAAATGTACATCCAATGACACAAATGAACTTATTGGATGCACAAGATTGGTTAAAAACCCTAATTGGACAAGAATAAGCCTAGGAAGGACGAAAATGACCTAAATGTTCATCTAATGTCACAAACACACCTATTTTGATGCACAAGATTGCTTAAAAACCCTAATTAGACAAGAATAAGACTAGGGAGGACGTAAATGACCTAAATGTTCATCCAATGACACAAACACACTTATTAGATGCACAAGATTGCTTAAAAACCCTAATTGGACAAGAATAAGCCTAGGGAGGACGAAAATGACCTAAATGTACATCCAATGACACAAATGAACTTATTGGATGCACAAGATTGGTTAAAAACCCTAATTGGACAAGAATAAGCCTATGGAGGACGAAAATGACCTAAATGTTCATCCAATGACACAAACACACCTATTGGATGCACAAGATTACTTAAAAACGCTAATTGGACAAGAATAAGCCTAGGGAGGACGAAAATGACCTAAATGTTCATCCAATGACACAAACACACCTATTGGATGCACAAGATTGCTTAAAAACCCTAATTAGACAAGAATAAGACTAGGGAGGACGAAAATGACCTAAATGTTCATCCAATGACACAAACACACTTATTGGATGCATAAGATTGCTTAAAAACCCTAATTGGACAAGAATAAGCCTAGGGAAGACGAAAATGACCTATATGTACTTCCAATGACACAAATGAACTTATTGGATGAACACGATTGGCTAAAAAGCCTAATTGGACAAGAATAAGCCTTTGGAGGACGAAAATGACCTAAATGTTCATCCAATGACACAAACACACCTATTTGATGCACAATATTGCTTAAAAACCCTAATTGGAAAAGAATAAGACTAGGGAGGACGAAAATGACTTAAATGTTCATCCAATGACACAAACACACCTATTGGATGCACAATATTGCTTAAAAACTCTAATTGGAAAAGAATAAGACTAAGGAGGACGAAAATGACCTAAATGTTCATCCAATGACACAAACACACCTATTGAATGCACAAGACTTCCTAAAAACCCTAATTGGACAAGAATACGACTAGGGAGGACGAAAATGACCTAAATGTTCATCCAATGACACAAACACACCTATTGGATGCACAAGATTGCTTAAAAACCCTAATTAGACAAGAATAAGACTAGGGAGGACGAAAATGACCTAAATGTTCATCCAATGACACAAACACACTAATTGGATGCACAAGATTGCTTAAAAACCCTAATTGGAAAAGAATAAGTCTAGGGAGGACGAAAATGACTTAAATGTTCATCCAATGACACAAGCACACCTATTGGATGCACAAGAATACTTAAAAACCCTAATTGGACAAGAATAAGCCTAGGGAGGACGAAAATGACCTAAATGTACATCCAATGACACAAATGAACTTATTGGATGCACAAGATTGGTTAAAAACCCTAATTGGACAAGAATAAGCCTACGGAGGACGAAAATGACCTAAATGTTCATCCAATGACACAAACACACCTATTGGATGCACAAGATTGCTTAAAAACCCAAATTAGACAAGAATAAGACTAGGGAGGACGAAAATGACCTAAATGTTCATCCAATGACACAAACAAACTTATTAGATGCACAAGATTGCTTAAAAACCCTAATTGGACAAGAATAAGCCTAGGGAGGACGAAAATGACCTAAATGTACATCCAATGACACAAATGAACTTATTGGATGCACAAGATTGATTAAAAACCCTAATTGGACAAGAATAAGCATATGGAGGACGAAAATGACCTAAATGTTCATCCAATAACACAAAGACACCTATTGGATGCACAAGATTATTTAAAAACCCTAATTGGAGAAGAATAAGCCTAGGGAGGACGAAAATGACCTAAATGTTCATCCAATGACACAAACACACTTATTAGATGCACAAGATTGCTTCAAAACCCTAATTGGACAAGAATAAGCCTAGGGAAGACGAAAACGACCTAAATGTACATCCAATGACACAAATAAACTTATTGGATGCACAAGATTGGTTAAAAACCCTAAATGGACAAGAATAAGCCTATGGAGGACGAATATGACTTAAATGTTCATCCAATGACACAAACATACCTATTGGATGCACAAGATTACTTAAAAACCCTAATTGGACAAGTATAAGCCTAGGGAGGATGAAAATGACCTAAATGTTCATCCAATGACAGAAACACACCTATTGGATGCACAAGATTGCTTAAAAACCCTAATTGGACAAGAATAAGCCTAGGGAGGACGAAAATGACCTAAATATACATCCAATGACACAAATTAACTTATTGGATGCACAAGATTGGTTAAAAACCCTAATTGGACAAGAATAAGCCTACGGAGGACGAAAATGACCTAAATGTTCATCCAATGACACAAACACACTTATTGGATGCACAAGATTGCTTAAAAACCCTAATTGGACAAGAATAAGCCTAGGGAGGACGAAAATGACCTAAATGTACATCCAATAACACAAATGAACTTATTGGATGCACAAGATTGGTTAAAAACCCTAATTGGACAAGAATAAGCCTACAAAGGACGAAAATGACCTAAATGTTCATCCAATGACACAAACACACCTATTGGATGCACAAGATTGCTTAAAAACCTAATTAGACAAGAATAAGACTAGGGAGGACGAAAATGACCTAAATGTTCATCCAATGACACAAACACACCTATTGGATGCACAAGATTGGTTAAAAACCCTAATTGGACACGAATAAGCCTATGGAGGACGAATATGACTTAAATGTTCATCCAATGACACAAACACACCTATTGGATGCACAAGATTACTTAAAAACCCTAATTGGGCAAGAATAAGCCTAAGGAGGATAAAAATGACCTAAATGTTCATCCAATGACAAAAACACACCTATTAGATGCACAAGATTGCTCAAAAACCCTAATTAGACAAGAATAAGACTAGGGAGAACGAAAATGACCTAAATGTTCATCCAATGACACAAACACACTTATTGGATGCACAAGATTGCTTAAAAACCCTAATTGGACAAGAATAAGCCTAGGGAGGACGAAAATGACCTAAATGTACATCCAATGACACATATGAACTTATTGGATGCACAAGATTGGTTAAAAACCCTAATTGGACAAGAATAAGCCTACGGAGGACGAAAATGACCTAAATGTTCATCCAATGACACAAACACACCTATTGGATGCACAAGATTGGTTAAAAACCCTAATTAGACAAGAATAAGACTAGGGAGGACGAAAATGACCTAAATGTTCATCCAATGACACAAACACACTTATTAGATGCACAAGATTGCTTAAAAACCCTAATTGGACAAGAATAAGCCTAGGGAGGACGAAAATGACCTAAATGTACATCCAATGACACAAATGAACTTATTTGATGCACAAGATTGGTTAAAAACCCTAATTGGACAAGAATAAGCATATGGAGGACGAAAATGACCTAAATGTTCATCCAATAACACAAAGACACCTATTGGATGCACAAGATTATTTAAAAACCCTAATTGGAGAAGAATAAGCCTAGGGAGGACGAAAATGACCTAAATGTTCATCCAATGACACAAACACACTTATTAGATGCACAAGATTGCTTAAAAACCCTAATTGGACAAGAATAAGCCTAGGGAAGACGAAAACGACCTAAATGTACATCCAATGACACAAATAAACTTATTGGATGCACAAGATTGGTTAAAAACCCTAAATGGACAAGAATAAGCCTATGGAGGAGGAATATGACTTAAATGTTCATCCAATGACACAAACATACCTATTGGATGCACAAGATTACTTAGAAACCCTAATTGGACAAGTATAAGCCTAGGAAGGATGAAAATGACCTAAACGTTCATCCAATGACACAAACACACCTATTGGATGCACAAGATTGCTTAAAAACCCTAATTGGACAAGAATAAGCCAAGGGAGGACGAAAATGACCTAAATATACATCCAATGACACAAATGAACTTATTGGATGCACAAGATTGGTTAAAAACCCTAATTGGACAAGAATAAGCCTACGGAGAAACGAAAATGACCTAAATGTTCATCCAATGACACAAACACACTTATTAGATGCACAAGATTGCTTAAAAACCCTAATTGGACAAGAATAAGCCTAGGGAGGACGAAAATGACCTAAATGTACATCCAATAACACAAATGAACTTATTGGATGCACAAGATTGGTTAAAAACCCTAATTGGACAAGAATAAGCCTACGAAGGACGAAAATGACCTAAATGTTCATCCAATGACACAAACACACCTATTGGATGCACAAGATTGCTTAAAAATCCTAATTAGACAAGAATAAGACTAGGGAGGACGAAAATGACCTAAATGTTCATCCAATGACACAAACACACCTATTGGATGCACAAGATTGGTTAAAAACCCTAATTGGATTAGAATAAGCCTATGAAGGACGAATATGACTTAAATGTTCATCCAATGACACAAACACACCTATTGGATGCACAAGATTACTTAAAAACCCTAATTTGACAAGAATAAGCCTAGGGAGGATGAAAATGACCTAAATGTTCATCCAATGACACAAACACACCTATTAGATGCACAAGATTGCTCAAAAACCCTAATTAGACAAGAATAAGACTAGGGAGGACGAAAATGACCTAAATGTTCATCCAATGACACAAACACACTTATTGGATGCACAAGATTGCTTAAAAACCCTAATTGGACAAGAATAAGCCTAGGGAGGACGAAAATGACCTAAATGTACATCCAATGACACAAATGAACTTATTGGATGCACAAGATTGGTTAAAAACCCTAATTGGACAAGAATAAGCCTACGGAGGACGAAAATGACCTAAATGTTCATCCAATGACACAAACACACCTATTGGATGCACAAGATTGCTTAAAAACCCAAATTAGACAAGAATAAGACTAGGGAGGACGAAAATGACCTAAATGTTCATCCAATGACACAAACAAACTTATTAGATGCACAAGATTGCTTAAAAACCCTAATTGGACAAGAATAAGCCTAGGGAGGACGAAAATGACCTAAATGTACATCCAATGACACAAATGAACTTATTGGATGCACAAGATTGATTAAAAACCCTAATTGGACAAGAATAAGCATATGGAGGACGAAAATGACCTAAATGTTCATCCAATAACACAAAGACACCTATTGGATGCACAAGATTATTTAAAAACCCTAATTGGAGAAGAATAAGCCTAGGGAGGACGAAAATGACCTAAATGTTCATCCAATGACACAAACACACTTATTAGATGCACAAGATTGCTTCAAAACCCTAATTGGACAAGAATAAGCCTAGGGAAGACGAAAACGACCTAAATGTACATCCAATGACACAAATAAACTTATTGGATGCACAAGATTGGTTAAAAACCCTAAATGGACAAGAATAAGCCTATGGAGGACGAATATGACTTAAATGTTCATCCAATGACACAAACATACCTATTGGATGCACAAGATTACTTAAAAACCCTAATTGGACAAGTATAAGCCTAGGGAGGATGAAAATGACCTAAATGTTCATCCAATGACAGAAACACACCTATTGGATGCACAAGATTGCTTAAAAACCCTAATTGGACAAGAATAAGCCTAGGGAGGACGAAAATGACCTAAATATACATCCAATGACACAAATGAACTTATTGGATGCACAAGATTGGTTAAAAACCCTAATTGGACAAGAATAAGCCTACGGAGGACGAAAATGACCTAAATGTTCATCCAATGACACAAACACACCTATTGGATGCACAAGATTGCTTAAAAACCCTAATTAGACAAGAATAAGACTAGGGAGGACGAAAATGACCTAAATGTTCATCCAATGACACAAACACACTTATTAGATGCACAAGATTTCTTAAAAACCCTAATTGGACAAGAATAAGCCTAGGGGGGACGAAAATGACCTAAATGTACATCCAATGACACAAATGAACTTATTGGATGCACAAGATTGATTAAAAACCCTAATTGGACAAGAATAAGCATATGGAGGACGAAAATGACCTAAATGTTCATCCAATAACACAAAGACACCTATTGGATGCACAAGATTATTTAAAAACCCTAATTGGAGAAGAATAAGCCTAGGGAGGACGAAAATGACCTAAATGTTCATCCAATGACACAAACACACTTATTAGATGCACAAGATTGCTTAAAAACCCTAATTGGACAAGAATAAGCCTAGGGAGGACGAAAATGACTTAAATGTACATCCAATGACACAAATGAACTTATTGGATGCACAAGATTGGTTAAAAACCCTAATTGGACAAGAATAAGCCTATGGAGGACGAAAATGACCTAAATGTACATCCAATGACACAAACACACCTATTGGATGCACAAGATTACTTAAAAACCCTAATTGGACAAGAATAAGCCTAGGGAGGACGAAAATGACCTAAATGTTCATCCAATGACACAAACACACTTATTAGATGCACAAGATTGCTTAAAAACCCTAATTGGACAAGAATAAGCCTAGGGAGGACGAAAATGACCTAAATGTACATCCAATGACACAAATGATCTTATTGGATGCACAAGATTGGTTAAAAACCCTAATTGGACAAGAATAAGCCTATGGAGGACGAAAATGACCTAAATGTTCATCCAATGACACAAACCCACCTATTGGATGCACAAGATTACTTAAAAACCCTAATTGGACAAGAATAAGCCTAGGGAGGACGAAAATGACCTAAATGTTCATCCAATGACACAAACACACTTATTAGATGCACAAGATTGCTTAAAAACCCTAATTGGACAAGAATAAGCCTAGGGAGGACGAAAATGACCTAAATGTACATCCAATGACACAAATGAACTTATTTGATGCACAAGATTGGTTAAAAACCCTAATTGGACAAGAATAAGCCTAGGGAGGACGAAAATGACCTAAATGTTCATCCAATGACACAAACACACCTATTGGATGCACAAGATTGCATAAAAACCCTAATTAGACAAGAATAAGACTAGGGAGGACGAAAATGACCTAAATGTTCATCCAATGACACAAATGAACTTATTGGATGCACAAGATTTGTTAAAAACCCTAATTGGACAAGAATAAGCCTAGGGAGGACGAAAATGACCTAAATGTTCATCTAATGACACAAACACACCTATTGGATGCACAAGATTGGTTAAAAACCCTAATTGGACAAGAATAAGCCTAGGGAGGACGAAAATGACCTAAATGTTCATCCAATGACACAAATGAACTTATTGGATGCACAAGATTGGTTAGAAACCCTATTTGGACAAGAATAATTCTAGGGAGGACGAAAATGACCTAAATGTACATCCAATGACACAAATGAACTTATTGGATGCACAAGATTGGTTAAAAACCCTAATTGGACAAGAATAAGCCTAGGGAGGACGAAAATGACCTAAATGTTCTTCCAATGACACAAACACACCTATTGGATGCACAAGATTGCTTAAATACCCTAATTAGACAAGAATAAGACTAGGGAGGACGAAAATGACCTAAATGTTCATCCAATGACACAAACACACCTATTGGATGCAAAAGATTGGTTAAAAACCCTAATTAGACAAGAATAAGACTAGGGAGGACGAAAATGACCTAAATGTTCATCCAATGACACAAACACACTTATTAGATGCACAAGATTGCTTAAAAACCCTAATTGGACAAGAATAAGCCTAGGGAGGACGAAAATGACCTAAAGGTACATCCAATGACACAAATGAACTTATTGGATGGACAAGATTGGTTAAAAACCCTAATTGGACAAGAATAAGCCTACGGAGGACGAAAATGACCTAAATGTTCATCCAATGACACAAACACACCTATTGGATGCACAAGATTGCTTAAAAACCCTAATTAGACAAGAATAAGACTAGGGAGGACGAAAATGACCTAAATGTTCATCCAATGACACAAACACACCTATTGAAAGCACAAGATTAATTAAAAACCCTAATTGGACAAGAATAAGCCTAGCGAAGACGAAAATGACCTAAATGTACATCCAATGACACAAATGAACTTATTGGATGAACAAGATTGGTTAAAAACCCTAATTGGACAAGAATAAGCCTTTGGAGGACGAAAATGACCTAAATGTTCATCCAATGACACAAACACACCTATTGGATGCACAAGATTAATTAAAAACCCTAATTGGACAAGAATAAGCCTAGGGATGTCGAAAATGACCTAAATGTACATCCAATGACACAAATGAACTTATAGGATGAACAAGATTGGTTAAAAACCCTAATTGGACAAGAATAAGCCTTTGGAGGACGAAAATGACCTAAATGTTCATCCAATGACACAAACACACCTATTGGATGCACAAGATTGCTTAAAAACCCTAATTAGACAAGAATAAGACTAGGGAGGACGAAAATGACCTAAATGTTCATCCAATGACACAAACACATTTATTAGATTCACCAGATTGCTTAAAAACCCTAATTGGACAAGAATAAGCATACGGAGGAATAAAATGACCTAAATGTTCATCCAATGACACAAACACACCTATTGGATGCACAAGATTACTTAAAAACCCTAATTGGACAAGAATAAGCCTAGGGAGGACGAAAATGACCTAAATGTTCATCCAATGACACAAACACACCTATTGGATGCACAAGATTACGTAAAAACCCTAATTGGACAACAATACGACTAGGGAGGACGAAAATGACCTAAAGGTTCATCCAATGACACAAACACACCTATTGGATGCACAAGATTGGTTAAAAACCCTAATTGGACAAGAATAAGCCTAGGGGGGACGAAAATGACCAAAATGTTAATCCAATGACACAAACACACCTATTGGATGCACAAGATTGGTCAAAAACCCTAATTGGACAAGAATAACCCTAGGGTGGACGAAAATGACCTAAATGTTCATCCAATGACACAAACACACCTATTGGATGCACAAGATTATTTAACAACCCTAATTGGACAAGAATAAGCCTTTGAAGGACGAAAATGACCTAAATGTTCATCCAATGACACAAACACACCTATTGGATGCACAAGATTGCTTAAAAACCCTAATTAGACAAGAATAAGACTAGGGAGGACGAAAATGACCTAAATGTTCATCCAATGACACAAACACACTTATTGGATGCACAAGATTGCTTAAAAACCCTAATTGGACAAGAATAAGCCTAGGGAGGACGAAAATGACCTAAATGTACATCCAATGACACAAATGAACTTATTGGATGCACAAGATTGGTTAAAAACCCTAAATGGACAAGAATAAGCATATGGAGGACGAAAATGACTTAAATGTTCATCCAATGACACAAACATACCTATTGGATGCACAAGATTACTTAGAAACCCTAATTGGACAAGTATAAGCCTAGGAAGGATGAAAATGACCTAAACGTTCATCCAATGACACAAACACACCTATTGGATGCACAAGATTGCTTAAAAACCCTAATTGGACAAGAATAAGCCAAGGGAGGACGAAAATGACCTAAATATACATCCAATGACACAAATGAACTTATTGGATGCACAAGAATGGTTAAAAACCCTAAATGGACAAGAATAAGCCTATGGAGGACGAATATGACCTAAATGTTCATCCAATGACACAAACACACCTATTGGATGCACAAGATTATTTAAAAACCCTAATTGGAGAAGAATAAGCCTAGGGAGGACGAAAATGACCTAAATGTTCATCCAATGACACAAACACACTTATTAGATGCACAAGATTGCTTAAAAACCCTAATTGGACAAGAATAATCCTATGGAAGACAAAAACGACCTAAATGTACATCCAATGACACAAATAAACTTATTGGATGCACAAGATTGGTTAAAAACCCTAATTGGACAAGAATAAGCCTTTGGAGGACGAATATGACCTAAATGTTCATCCAATGACACAAACACACCTATTGGATGCACAAGATTTCTTAAAACCCTAATTGGACAAGTATAAGCCTAGGGAGGATGAAAATGACCTAAATGTTAATCCAATGACACAAACACACCTATTGGATGCACAAGATTGTTTAAAAACCCTAATTGGAAAAGAATAAGACTAGGGTTGACGAAAATGACCTAAATGTTCATCTAATAACACAAACACACCTATTGGATGCACAAGATTACTTAAAAACCCAAATTGGACAAGAATACGACTAGGGAGGACGAAAATGACATAAATGTTCATCCAATGACACAAACACACCTATTGGATGCACAAGATTGGTTAAAAACCCTAATTGGACAAGAATAAGCCTATGGAGGACGAAAATGACCTAAATGTACATCCAATGACACAAATGAACTTATTCGATGCACAAGATTGCTTAAAAAGCCTAATAGGACAAGAATAAGCCTATGGAGGACGAAAATGACATAAATGTTCATCCAATGACACAAACACACCTATTGGATCCACAAGATTGGTTAAAAACCCTAATTGGACAAGAATAAGCCTATGGAGGACGAATTTGATTTAAATGTTCATCCAATGACACAAACACACCTATTGGATGCACAAGATTACTTAAAAACCCTAATTGGACAAGAATAAGCCTAGGAAAGACGAAAATAACCTAAATGTACATCCAATGACACAAATGAACTTATTGGATGCCCAAGATTGGTTAAAAACCCTAATTGGACAAGAATAAGCCTATGGAGGACGAAATTGACCTAAATGTTCATCCAATGACACAAACACACCTATTGGATGCACAAGATTACTTAAAAACCCTAATTGACCTATATGTTCATCCAATGACACAAATACACCTATTGGTCGCACAAGATTGGTTAAAAACCCTAATTGGACAAGAATAAGCCTAGGGAAGACGAAAATGACCTAAATGTTCATCCAATGATACAAACACACCTATTGGATGCACAAGATTGCTTAAAAACCCTAATTGGAAAAGAATAAGACTAGGGAGGACGAAAATGACCTAAATGTTCATCCAATGATACAAACATACCTATTGGATGCACATGGTTGGTTAAAAACCCTAATTTGTAAAGAATAAGCCTAGGGAGGACGAAAATGACCTAAATGTTCATCTAATGACACAAACACACCTAATGGATGCACAAGATTGGTTAAAAACCCTAATTGGACAAGAATAAGCCTATGGAAGCCGAAAATGACCTATATGTTCATCCAATGACACAAATACACCTATTGGTCGCACAAGATTGGTTAAAAACCCTAATTGGACAAGAATAAGCCTAGGGAAGACAAAAATGACCTAAATGTTCATCCAATGATACAAACACACCTATTGGATGCACAAGATTGCTTAAAAACCCTAATTGGAAAAGAATAAGACTAGGGAGGACGAAAATGACCTAAATGTTCATCCAATGACACAAACACACTTATTGGATGCACAAGATTGTTTAAAAACCCTAATTTGGCTAGAATTACCCTAGGGATGACGAGAATGATCTACATGTACATCCAATGACACAAATGAACTTATTGGATGCACAAGATTGGTTAAAAACCCTAATTGGACAAGAATACGACTTGGGAGGACAACAATGACCTAAAAGTTCATCCAATGACACAAACACACCTATTGGATGCACAAGATTAGTGAAAAACCATATTTGGACAAGAATAAGCCTAGGGAGGACGAAAATGACCTAAATGTACATCCAATGACACAAACACAGTTATTGGATGCACAAGATTGCTTAAAAACCCTAATTGGACAAAAATAAGCCTAGGGAGGACGAAAATGACCTAAATGTACATCCAATGACACAAATGAACTTATTGGATGCCCAAGATTGGATTAAAACCCTAATTGGACAAGAATAAGCCTATGGAGGACGAAAATGACCTAAATGTTCATCCAATGACCCAAACACACCTATTGGATGCACAAGATTACTTAAAAACCCTAATTGGACAAGAATAAGCCTAGGAAAGACGAAAATGACCTAAATGTACATCCAATGACACAAATGAACTTATTGGATGCCCAAGATTGGTTAAAAACCCTAATTGGACAAGAATAAGCCTATGGAGGACGAAATTGACCTAAATGTTCATCCAATGACACAAACACACCTATTGGATGCACAAGATTACTTAAAAACCCTAATTGACCTAAATGTTCATCCAATGACACAAA
Source organism: Cicer pinnatifidum (assembly GCA_037974775.1). Lineage (NCBI taxonomy): Eukaryota > Viridiplantae > Streptophyta > Magnoliopsida > Fabales > Fabaceae > Cicer > Cicer pinnatifidum. The sequence continues at coordinate 33,806,403 of JBBPBR010000004.1, read as the reverse complement.
CACACCTATTGGTCGCACAAGATTGGTTAAAAACCCTAATTGGACAAGAATAAGCCTAGGGAAGACGAAAATGACCTAAATGTTCATCCAATGATACAAACACACCTATTGGATGCACAAGATTGCTTAAAAACCCTAATTGGAAAAGAATAAGACTAGGGAGGACGAAAATGACCTAAATGTTCATCCAATGACACAAACACACCTATTGGATGCACAAGATAACTTAAAAACTCTAATTGGACAAGAATAAGCCTAGGGAGGACGAAAGTGACCTAAATGTTCATCCAATGATACAAACATACCTATTGGATTCACAAGATTGGTTAAAAACCCTAATTTGTAAAGAATAAGCCTAGGGAGGACGAAAATGACCTAAATGTTCATCTAATGACACAAACACACCTAATGGATGCAAAAGATTGGTTAAAAACCCTAATTGGACAAGAATAAGCCTATGGAGGACGAAAATCACCTAAATGTTCATCCAAGGACACAAACACACCTATTGGATGCACAAGATTGGTTAAAAACCCTAATTGGAAAAGAATAACACTAGGGAGGACGAAAATGACCTAAATGTTCATCCAAGGACACAAACACACTTATTGGATGCACAAGATTGTTTAAAAACCCTAATTTGGCTAGAATTACCCTAGGACACAAATGAACTTATTGGATGCAAAAGATTGGTTAAAAACCCTAATTGGACAAGAATACGACTAGGGAGGACAAAAATGACCTTAAAGTTCATCCAATGACACAAACACACCTATTGGATGCACAAGATTACTGAAAAACCCTAATTGGACAAGAATAAGCCTAAGGAGGACGAAAATGACCTAAATGTACATCCAATGACACAAACACACTTATTGGATGCACAAGATTGCTTAAAAACCCTAATTGGACAAAAATAAGCCTAGGGAGGACGAAAATGACCTAAATGTACATCCAATGACACAAATGAACTTATTGGATGCCCAAGATTGGATTAAAACCCTAATTGGACAAGAATAAGCCTAGGGAGGACGAAAATGACCTAAATGTTCATCCAATGACACAAACACACTTATTGGATGCACAAGATTGCTTAAAAACCCTAATTGGACAAGAATAAGCCTATGGAGGACGAAAATGACCTAAATGTTCATCCAATGACACAAACACACCTATTGGATGCACAAGATAGCTTAAAAACCCTAATTGGACAAGAATAAGCCTAGGGAAGACGAAAATGACCTAAATGTACATCCAATGACACAAATGAACTTATTGGATGCACAAGATTGGTTAAAAACCCTAATTGGACAAGAATACGACTAGGGAGGACAACAATGACCTAAAAGTTCATCCAATGACACAAACACACCTATTGGATGCACAAGATTACTGAAAAACCCTAATTGGACAAGAATAAGCCTAGGGAGGACGAAAATGACCTAAATGTACATCCAATGACACAAACACACTTATTGGATGCACAAGATTGCTTAAAAACCCTAATTGGACAAGAATAAGCCTAGGGAAGACGAAAATGACCTAAATGTACATCCAATGACACAAATGAACTTATTGGATGCACAAGATTGGTTAAAAACCCTAAATGGACAAGAATAAGCCTATGGAGGACGAATATGACTTAAATGTTCATCCAATGACACAAACACACCTATTGGATGCACAAGATTACTTAAAAACGCTAAGTAGACAAGAATAAGCCTAGGGATGACGAAAATGACCTAAATGTTCATCCAATGACACAAACACACCTATTGGATGCACAAGATTACTTAAAAACCCTAATTGGACAAGAATAAGCCTAGGGAAGACGAAAATCACCTAAATGTACATCCAATGACACAAATGAACTTATTGGATGCACAAGATTGGTTAAAATCCCTAATTGGACAAGAATAAGCCTAGGGAGGACGAAAGTGACCTAAATGTTCATCCAATGATACAAACATACCTATTGGATGCATAAGATTGGTTAAAAACCCTAATTTGTAAAGAATAAGCCTATGGAGGACGAAAATGACCTAAATGTTCATCTAATGACACAAACACACCTATTGGATGCACAAGATTGGTTAAAAACCCTAATTGGACAAGAATAAGCCTAAGGAGGACGAAAATGACCTAAATGTTCATCCAATGACACAAACACACCTATTGGATGCACAAGATTGGTTAAAAACCCTATTTGGAAAAGAATAACACTAGGGAGGACGAAAATGACCTAAATGTTCATCCAAGGACACAAACACACTTATTGGATGCACAAGATTGTTTAAAAACCCTAATTGGGCAAGAATTACACTAGGGATGACGAGAATGACCTAAATGTACATCCAATGACACAAATGAACTTATTGGATGCACAAGATTGGTTAAAAACCCTAATTGGACAAGAATACGACTAGGGAGGACAACAATGACCTAAAAGTTCATCCAATGACACAAACACACCTATTGGATGCACAAGATTACTGAAAAACCCTAATTGGACAAGAATAAGCCTAGGGAGGACGAAAATGACCTAAATGTACATCCAATGACACAAACACACTTATTGGATGCACAAGATTGCTTAAAAACCCTAATTGGACAAAAATAAGCCTAGGGAGGACGAAAATGACCTAAATGTACATCCAATGACACAAATGAACTTATTGGATGCCCAAGATTAGATTAAAACCCTAATTGGACAAGAATAAGCTTATGGAGGACGAAAATGACCTAAATGTTCATCCAATGACCCAAACACACCTATTGGATGCACAAGATTACTTAAAAACCCTAATTGGACAAGAATAAGCCTAGGGAAGACGAAAATGACCTAAATGTACATCCAATGACACAAATGATCTTATTGGATGCACAAGATTGGTTAAAAACCCTAATTGGACAAGAATAAGCCTATGGAGGACGAAATTGACCTAAATGTTCATCCAATGACACTAACACACCTATTGGATGCACAAGATTACTTAAAAACCCTAATTGACCTAAATGTTCATCTAATGACACACACACCTATTGGATGCACAAGATTGGTTAAAAACCTTAATTGGACAAGAATAAGCCTATGGAAGCCGAAAATGACCTATATGTTCATCCAATGACACAAACACACCTATTGGTCGCACAAGATTGGTTAAAAACCCTAATTGGACAAGAATAAGCCTAGGGAAGACAAAAATGACCTAAATGTTCATCCA
>JBBPBR010000004.1:33769472-33803169 GCA_037974775.1 Cicer pinnatifidum | reverse complement strand
TTGGACAAGAATAAGCCTAGGGAGGACGAAAATGACCTAAATGTACATCCAATGACACAAACACACTTATTGGATGCACAAGATTGCTTAAAAACCCTAATTGGACAAAAATAAGCCTAGGGAGGACGAAAATGACCTAAATGTACATCCAATGACACAAATGAACTTATTGGATGCCCAAGATTGGATTAAAACCCTAATTGGACAAGAATAAGCCTAGGGAGGACGAAAATGACCTAAATGTTCATCCAATGACACAAACACACTTATTGGATGCACAAGATTGCTTAAAAACCCTAATTGGACAAGAATAAGCCTATGGAGGACGAAAATGACCTAAATGTTCATCCAATGACACAAACACACCTATTGGATGCACAAGATAGCTTAAAAACCCTAATTGGACAAGAATAAGCCTAGGGAAGACGAAAATGACCTAAATGTACATCCAATGACACAAATGAACTTATTGGATGCACAAGATTGGTTAAAAACCCTAATTGGACAAGAATACGACTAGGGAGGACAACAATGACCTAAAAGTTCATCCAATGACACAAACACACCTATTGGATGCACAAGATTACTGAAAAACCCTAATTGGACAAGAATAAGCCTAGGGAGGACGAAAATGACCTAAATGTACATCCAATGACACAAACACACTTATTGGATGCACAAGATTGCTTAAAAACCCTAATTGGACAAAAATAAGCCTAGGGAGGACGAAAATGACCTAAATGTACATCCAATGACACAAATGAACTTATTGGATGCCCAAGATTAGATTAAAACCCTAATTGGACAAGAATAAGCTTATGGAGGACGAAAATGACCTAAATGTTCATCCAATGACCCAAACACACCTATTGGATGCACAAGATTACTTAAAAACCCTAATTGGACAAGAATAAGCCTAGGGAAGACGAAAATGACCTAAATGTACATCCAATGACACAAATGATCTTATTGGATGCACAAGATTGGTTAAAAACCCTAATTGGACAAGAATAAGCCTATGGAGGACGAAATTGACCTAAATGTTCATCCAATGACACTAACACACCTATTGGATGCACAAGATTACTTAAAAACCCTAATTGACCTAAATGTTCATCTAATGACACACACACCTATTGGATGCACAAGATTGGTTAAAAACCTTAATTGGACAAGAATAAGCCTATGGAAGCCGAAAATGACCTATATGTTCATCCAATGACACAAACACACCTATTGGTCGCACAAGATTGGTTAAAAACCCTAATTGGACAAGAATAAGCCTAGGGAAGACAAAAATGACCTAAATGTTCATCCAATGATACAAACACACCTATTGGATGCACAAGATTGCTTAAAAACCCTAATTGGAAAAGAATAAGACTAGGAAGGACGAAAATGACCTAAATGTTCATCCAATGACACAAACACACTTATTGGATGCACAAGATTGTTTAAAAACCCTAATTTGGCTAGAATTACCCTAGGGATGACGAGAATGATCTACATGTACATCCAATGACACAAATGAACTTATTGGATGCACAAGATTGGTTAAAAACCCTAATTGGACAAGAATACGACTAGGGAGGACAACAATGACCTAAAAGTTCATCCAATGACACAAACACACCTATTGGATGCACAAGATTACTGAAAAACCATATTTGGACAAGAATAAGCCTAGGGAGGACGAAAATGACCTAAATGTACATCCAATGACACAAACACACTTATTGGATGCACAAGATTGCTTAAAAACCCTAATTGGACAAAAATAAGCCTAGGGAGGACGAAAATGACCTAAATGTACATCCAATGACACAAATGAACTTATTGGATGCCCAAGATTGGATTAAAACCTAATTGGACAAGAATAAGCCTATGGAGGACGAAAATGACCTAAATGTTCATCCAATGACCCAAACACACCTATTGGATGCACAAGATTACTTAAAAACCCTAATTGGACAAGAATAAGCCTAGGGAAGACGAAAATGACCTAAATGTACATCCAATGACACAAATGAACTTATTGGATGCCCAAGATTGGTTAAAAACCCTAATTGGACAAGAATAAGCCTATGGAGGACGAAATTGACCTAAATGTTCATCCAATGACACAAACACACCTATTGGATGCACAAGATTACTTAAAAACCCTAATTGACCTAAATGTTCATCCAATGACACAAACACACCTATTGGTCGCACAAGATTGGTTAAAAACCCTAATTGGACAAGAATAAGCCTAGGGAAGACGAAAATGACCTAAATGTTCATCCAATGATACAAACACACCTATTGGATGCACAAGATTGCTTAAAAACCCTAATTGGAAAAGAATAAGACTAGGGAGGACGAAAATGACCTAAATGTTCATCCAATGACACAAACACACCTATTGGATGCACAAGATAACTTAAAAACCCTAATTGGACAAGAATAAGCCTAGGGAGGACGAAAGTGACCTAAATGTTCATCCAATGATCCAAACATACCTATTGGATGCACAAGATTGGTTAAAAACCCTAATTTGTAAAGAATAAGCCTAGGGAGGACGAAAATGACCTAAATGTTCATCTAATGACACAAACACACCTAATGGATGCACAAGATTGGTTAAAAACCCTAATTGGACAAGAATAAGCCTATGGAAGCCGAAAATGACCTATATGTTCATCCAATGACACAAATACACCTATTGGTCGCACAAGATTGGTTAAAAACCCTAATTGGACAAGAATAAGCCTAGGGAAGACAAAAATGACCTAAATGTTCATCCAATGATACAAACACACCTATTGGATGCACAAGATTGCTTAAAAACCCTAATTGGAAAAGAATAAGACTAGGGAGGACGAAAATGACCTAAATGTTCATCCAATGACACAAACACACTTATTGGATGCACAAGATTGTTTAAAAACCCTAATTTGGCTAGAATTACCCTAGGGATGACGAGAATGATCTACATGTACATCCAATGACACAAATGAACTTATTGGATGCACAAGATTGGTTAAAAACCCTAATTGGACAAGAATACGACTAGGGAGGACAACAATGACCTAAAAGTTCATCCAATGACACAAACACACCTATTGGATGCACAAGATTAGTGAAAAGCCATATTTGGACAAGAATAAGCCTAGGGAGGACGAAAATGACCTAAATGTACATCCAATGACACAAACACACTTATTGGATGCACAAGATTGCTTAAAAACCCTAATTGGACAAAAATAAGCCTAGGGAGGACGAAAATGACCTAAATGTACATCCAATGACACAAATGAACTTATTGGATGCCCAAGATTGGATTAAAACCCTAATTGGACAAGAATAAGCCTATGGAGGACGAAAATGACCTAAATGTTCATCCAATGACCCAAACACACCTATTGGATGCACAAGATTACTTAAAAACCCTAATTGGACAAGAATAAGCCTAGGGAAGACGAAAATGACCTAAATGTACATCCAATGACACAAATTAACTTATTGGATGCCCAAGATTGGTTAAAAACCCTAATTGGACAAGAATAAGCCTATGGAGGACGAAATTGACCTAAATGTTCATCCAATGACACAAACACACCTATTGGATGCACAAGATTACTTAAAAACCCTCATTGACCTAAATGTTCATCCAATGACACAAACACACCTATTGGTCGCACAAGAATGGTTAAAAACCCTAATTGGAAAAGAATAAGCCTAGGGAAGACGAAAATGACCTAAATGTTCATCCAATGATACAAACGCACCTATTGGATGCACAAGATTGCTTAAAAACCCTAATTGGAAAAGAATAAGACTAGGGAGGACGAAAATGACCTAAATGTTCATCCAATGACACAAACACACCTATTCGATGCACAAGATAACTTAAAAACCCTAATTGGACAAGAATAAGCCTAGGGAGGACGAAAGTGACCTAAATGTTCATCCAATGATACAAACATACCTATTGGATGCACAAGATTGGTTAAAAACCCTAATTGGTAAAGAATAAGCCTAGGGAGGACGAAAATGACCTAAATGTTCATCTAATGACACAAACACACCTAATGGATGCAAAAGATTGGTTAAAAACCCTAATTGGACAAGAATAAGCCTATGGAGGACGAAAATTACCTAAATGTTCATCCAAGGACACAAACACACCTATTGGATGCACAAGATTGGTTAAAAACCCTAATTGGAAAAGAATAACACTAGGGAGGACGAAAATGACCTAAATGTTCATCCAAGGACACAAACACACTTATTGGATGCACAAGATTGTTTAAAAACCCTAATTTGGCTAGAATTACCCTAGGGATGACGAGAATGATCTAAATGTACATCCAATGACACAAATGAACTTATTGGATGCAAAAGATTGGTTAAAAACCCTAATTGGACAAGAATACGACTAGGGAGGACAAAAATGACCTTAAAGTTCATCCAATGACACAAACACACCTATTGGATGCACAAGATTACTGAAAAACCCTAATGGGACAAGAATAAGCCTAAGGAGGACGAAAATGACCTAAATGTACATCCAATGACACAAACACACTTATTGGATGCACAAGATTGCTTAAAAACCCTAATTGGACAAAAATAAGCCTAGGGAGGACGAAAATGACCTAAATGTACATCGAATGACACAAATGAACTTATTGGATGCCCAAGATTGGATTAAAACCCTAATTGGACAAGAATAAGCCTAGGGAGGACGAAAATGACCTAAATGTTCATCCAATGACACAAACACACTTATTGGATGCACAAGATTGCTTAAAAACCCTAATTGGACCAGAATAAGCTCAGGGAGGACGAAAATGACCTAAATGTTCATCCAACGACACAAACACACCTATTGAATTCCCAAGATTACTTAAAAACCCTAATTGGACAAGAATAAGCCTATGGAGGACGAATATGACTTAAATGTTCATCCAATGACACAAACATACCTATTGGATGCACAAGATTACTTTAAAACCCTAATTGGACAAGAATAAGCCTAGGGAGGACGAAAATTACCTAAATGTTCATCCAATGACACAAACACACCTATTGGATGCACAAGATTGCTTAAAAACCCTAATTAGACAAGAATAAGACTAGGGAGGACGAAAATGACCTAAATGTTGATCCAATGACACAAACACACTTATTGGATGCACAAGATTGCTTAAAACCCTAATTGGACAAGATTAAGCCTAAGGAGGACGAAAATGACCTAAATGTTCATCTAAGGACACAAACGCCTATTGGATCCACAAGATTGGTTAAAAACCCTAATTGGACAAGAATAAGCCTATGGAGGACGAAAATGACCTAAATGTACATCCAATGACACAAATGAACTTATTGGATGCACAAGATTGGTTAAAAAGCCTAATAGGACAAGAATAAGCCTATGGAGGACGAAAATGACATAAATGTTCATCCAATGACACAAACACACCTATTGGATCCACAAGATTGGTTAAAAACCCTAATTGGACAAGAATAAGCCTATGGAGGACGAATATGATTTAAATGTTCATCCAATGACACAAACACACCTATTGGATGCACAAGATTACTTAAAAACCCTAATTGGACAAGAATAAGCCTAGGGAGGATGAAAATGACCTAAATGTTCATCCAATGACACAAACACACCTATTGGAAGCACAAGATTGCTCAAAAACCCTAATTAGACAAGAATAAGACTAGGGAGGACGAAAATGACCTAAATGTTCATCCAATGACACAATGACACAATGACACAAACACACTTATTGGATGCACAAGATTGCTTTAAAACCCTAATTGGACAAGAATAAGCCTAGGGAGGACGAAAATGACCTAAATGTACATCCAATGACAAAAACGAACTTATTGGATGCACAAGATTGGTTAAAAACCCTAATTGGACAAGAATCAGCCTACGGAGGACGAAAATGACCTAAATGTTCATCCGATCACACAAACACACCGATTGGATGCACAAGATTGCTTAAAAACCCTAATTAGACAAGAATAAGACTAGGGAGGACGAAAATGACCTAAATGTTCATCCAATGACACAAACACCTTTATTAGATGCACAAGATTGCTTAACAACCCTAATTGGACAAGAATAAGCCTAGGGAGGACGAAAATGACCTAAATGTTCATCCAATGACACAAACACACTTATTGGATGCACAAGATTGGTTAAAAACCCTAATTGGACAAGAATAAGCCTAGTGAGGACGAAAATGACCTAAATGTACATCCAATGACACAAATGAACTTATTGGATGCACAAGATTGGTTAAAAACCCTAATTGGACAAGAATAAGCCTACGGAGGACTAAAATGACCTAAATGTTCATCCAATGACACAAACACAGCTATTGGATGCACAAGATTGCTTAAAAACCCTAATTAGACAAGAATAAGACTAGGGAGGACGAAAATGACCTAAATGTTCATCCAATGACACAAACACACTTATTAGATGCACAAGATTACTTAAAAACCCTAATTGGACAAGAATAAGCCTAGGGAGGACGAAAATGACCTAAATGTACATCCAATGACACAAATGAACTTATTGGATGCACAAGATTGGTTAAAAACCCTAATTGGACAAGAATAAGCTTATGGAGGACGAAAATGACCTAAATGTTCATCCAATGACACAAACACACCTATTGGATGCACAAGATTACTTAAAAACGCTAAGTAGACAAGAATAAGCCTAGGGATGACGAAAATGACGTAAATGTTCATCCAATGACACAAACACACCTATTGGATGCACAAGATTACTTAAAAACCCTAATTGGACAAGAATAAGCCTAGGGAAGACGAAAATCACCTAAATGTACATCCAATGACACAAATGAACTTATTGGATGCACAAGATTGGTTAAAATCCCTAATTGGACAAGAATAAGCCTATGGAGGACGAAAGTGACCTAAATGTTCATCCAATGATACAAACATACCTATTGGATGCATAAGATTGGTTAAAAACCCTAATTTGTAAAGAATAAGCCTATGGAGGACAAAAATGACCTAAATGTTCATCTAATGACACAAACACACCTATTGGATGCACAAGATTGGTTAAAAACCCTAATTGGACAAGAATAAGCCTAAGGAGGACGAAAATGACCTAAATGTTCATCCAATGACACAAACACACCTATTGGATGCACAAGATTGGTTAAAAACCCTAATTGGAAAAGAATAACACTAGGGAGGACGAAAATGACCTAAATGTTCATCCAAGGACACAAACACACTTATTGGATGCACAAGATTGTTTAAAAACCCTAATTGGGCAAGAATTACCCTAGGGATGACGAGAATGACCTAAATGTACATCCAATGACACAAATGAACTTATTGGATGCACAAGATTGGTTAAAAACCCTAATTGGACAAGAATACGACTAGGGAGGACAACAATGACCTAAAAGTTCATCCAATGACACAAACACACCTATTGGATGCACAAGATTACTGAAAAACCCTAATTGGACAAGAATAAGCCCATGGAGGACGAAAATGACCTAAATGTACATCCAATGACACAAACACACTTATTGGATGCACAAGATTGCTTAAAAACCCTAATTGGACAAAAATAAGCCTAGGGAGGACGAAAATGACCTAAATGTACATCCAATGACACAAATGAACTTATTGGATGCCAAAGATTGGATTAAAACCCTAATTGGACAAGAATAAGCTTATGGAGGACGAAAATGACCTAAATGTTCATCCAATGACCCAAACACACCTATTGGATGCACAAGATTACTTAAAAACCCTAATTGGACAAGAATAAGCCTAGGGAAGACGAAAATGACCTAAATGTACATCCAATGACACAAATGAACTTATTGGATGCACAAGATTGGTTAAAAACCCTAATTGGACAAGAATAAGCCTATGGAGGACGAAATTGACCTAATTGTTCATCCAATGACACTAACACACCTATTGGATGCACAAGATTACTTAAAAACCCTAATTGACCTAAATGTTCATCTAATGACACACACACCTATTGGATGCACAAGATTGGTTAAAAACCCTAATTGGACAAGAATAAGCCTATGGAAGCCGAAAATGACCTATATGTTCATCCAATGACACAAACACACCTATTGGTCGCACAAGATTGGTTAAAAACCCTAATTGGACAAGAATAAGCCTAGGGAAGACAAAAATGACCTAAATGTTCATCCATTGATACAAACACACCTATTGGATGCACAAGATTGCTTAAAAACCCTAATTGGAAAAGAATAAGATTAGGGAAGACGAAAATGACCTAAATGTTCATCCAATGACACAAACACACTTATTGGATGCACAAGATTGTTTAAAAACCCTAATTTGGCTAGAATTACCCTAGGGATGACGAGAATGATCTACATGTACATCCAATGACACAAATGAACTTATTGGATGCACAAGATTGGTTAAAAACCCTAATTGGACAAGAATACGACTAGGGAGGACAACAATGACCTAAAAGTTCATCCAATGACACAAACACACCTATTGGATGCACAAGATTACTGAAAAACCATATTTGGACAAGAATAAGCCTAGGGAGGACTAAAATGACCTAAATGTACATCCAATGACACAAACACACTTATTGGATGCACAAGATTGCTTAAAAACCCTAATTGGACAAAAATAAGCCTAGGGAGGACGAAAATGACCTAAATGTACATCCAATGACACAAATGAACTTATTGGATGCCCAAGATTAAATTAAAACCCTAATTGGACAAGAATAAGCCTATGGAGGACGAAAATGACCTAAATGTTCATCCAATGACCCAAACACACCTATTGGATGCACAAGATTACTTAAAAACCCTAATTGGACAAGAATAAGCCTAGGGAAGACGAAAATGACCTAAATGTACATCCAATGACACAAATGAACTTATTGGATGCCCAAGATTGGTTAAAAACCCTAATTGGACAAGAATAAGCCTATGGAGGACGAAATTGACCTAAATGTTCATCCAATGACACAAACACACCTATTGGATGCACAAGATTACTTAAAAACCCTAATTGACCTAAATGTTCATCCAATGACACAAACACACCTATTGGTCGCACAAGATTGGTTAAAAACCCTAATTGGACAAGAATAAGCCTAGGGAAGACGAAAATGACCTAAATGTTCATCCAATGATACAAACACACCTATTGGATGCACAAGATTGCTTAAAAACCCTAATTGGAAAAGAATAAGACTAGGGAGGACGAAAATGACCTAAATGTTCATCCAATGACACAAACACACCTATTGGATGCACAAGATAACTTAAAAACCCTAATTGGACAAGAATAAGCCTAGGGAGGACGAAAGTGTCCTAAATGTTCATCCAATGATACAAACATACCTATTGGATGCACAAGATTGGTTAAAAACCCTAATTTGTAAAGAATAAGCCTAGGGAGGACGAAAATGACCTAAATGTTCATCTAATGACACAAACACACCTAATGGATGCACAAGATTGGTTAAAAACCCTAATTGGACAAGAATAAGCCTATGGAGGACGAAAATTACCTAAATGTTCATCCAATGACACAAAGACACCTATTGGATGCACAAGATTTGTTAAAAACCCTAATTTGAAAAGAATAACACTAGGGAGGACGAAAATGACCTAAATGTTCATCCAAGGACACAAACACACTTATTGGATGCACAAGATTGTTTAAAAACCCTAATTTGGCTAGAATTACCCTAGGGATGACGAGAATGATCTAAATGTACATCCAATGACACAAATGAACTTATTGGATGCAAAAGATTGGTTAAAAACCCTAATTGGACAAGAATACGACTAGGGAGGACAAAAATGACCTTAAAGTTCATCCAATGACACAAACACACCTATTGGATGCACAAGATTACTGAAAAACCCTAATTGGACAAGAATAAGCCTAAGGAGGACGAAAATGACCTAAATGTACATCCAATGACACAAACACACTTATTGGATGCACAAGATTGCTTAAAAACCCTAATTGGACAAAAATAAGCCTAGGGAGGACGAAAATGACCTAAATGTACATCCAATGACACAAATGAACTTATTGGATGCCCAAGATTGGATTAAAACCCTAATTGGACAAGAATAAGCCTAGGGAGGACGAAAATGACCTAAATGTTCATCCAATGACACAAACACACTTATTGGATGCACAAGATTGCTTAAAAACCCTAATTGGACCAGAATAAGCTCAGGGAGGACGAAAATGACCTAAATGTTCATCCAATGACACAAACACACCTATTGAATTCCCAAGATTACTTAAAAACCCTAATTGGACAAGAATAAGCCTATGGAGGACGAAAATGACCTAAATGTTCATCCAATGACACAAACACACCTATTGGATGCACAAGATAGCTTAAAAACCCTAATTGGACAAGAATAAGCCTAGGGAAGACGAAAATGACCTAAATGTACATCCAATGACACAAATGAACTTATTGGATGCACAAGATTAGTTAAAAACCCTAATTGGACAAGAATAAGCCTATGGAGGACGAAATTGACCTAGATGTTCATCCAATGACACAAACACACCTATTGGATGCACAAGATTACTTAAAAACCCTAATTGACCTAAATGTTCATCTAATGACACACACACCTATTGGATGCACAAGATTGGTTAAAAACCCTAATTTGACAAGAATAAGCCTATGGAAGACGAAAATGACCTAAATGTTCATCCAATGACACAAACACGCCTATTGGTCGCACAAGATTGGTTAAAAACCCTAATTGGACAAGAATAAGCCTAGGGAAGACGAAAATGACCTAAATGTTCATCCAATGATACAAACACACCTATTGGATGCACATGATTGCTTAAAAACCCTAATTGGAAAAGAATAAGACTAAGGAGGACGAAAATGACCTAAATGTTCATCCAATGACACAAACACACCTATTGGATGCACAAGATTACTTAAAAACCCTAATTGGACAAGAATAAGCCTAGGGAGGACGAAAGTGACCTAAATGTTCATCCAATGATTCAAACATACCTATTGGATGCACAAGATTGGTTAAAAACCCTAATTTGTAAAGAATAAGCCTAGGGAGGACGAAAATGACCTAAATGTTCATCTAATGACACAAACACACCTATTGGATGCACAAGATTGGTTAAAAACCCTAATTGGACAAGAATAAGCCTATGGAGGACGAAAATTACCTAAATGTTCATCCAATGACACAAACACACCTATTGGATGCACAAGATTGGTTAAAAACCCTAATTGGAAAAGAATAACACTAGGGAGGACGAAAATGACCTAAATGTTCATCCAAGGACACAAACACACTTATTGGATGCACAAGATTGTTTAAAAACCCTAATTTGGCTAGAATTACTCTAGGGATGACGAGAATGACCTAAATGTACATCCAATGACACAAATGAACTTATTGGATGCACAAGATTGGTTAAAAACCATAATTGGACAAGAATAAGCCTACGGAGGACGAAAATGACCTAAATTTTCATCCAATGACAGAAACACAGCTATTGGATGCATAAGATTGCTTAAAAACCCTAATTAGACAAGAATAAGACTAGGGAGGACGAAAATGACCTAAATGTTCATCCAATGACACAAACACACTTATTAGATGCACAAGATTGCTTAAAAACCCTAATTGGACAAGAATAAGCATAGGGAGGACGAAAATGACTTAAATGTACATCCAATGACACAAATAAACTTATTGGATGCACAAGATTGGTTTAAAACCCTAATTGGACAAGAATACGACTAGGGAGGACAAAAATGACCTAAAAGTTCATCCAATAACACAAACACACTTATTGGATGCACAAGATTGCTTAAAAACCCTAATTGGACAAAAATAAGCCTAGGGAGGACGAAAATGACCTAAATGTACGTCCAATGACACAAATGAACTTATTGGATGCCCAAGATTGGATTAAAACCCTAATTGGACAAGAATAAGCCTAGGGCGGACGAAAATGACCTAAATGTTTATCCAATGACACAAACACACTTATTGGATGCACAAGATTGCTTAAAAACCCTAATTGGACCAGAATAAGCCTAGGGAGGACGAAAATGACCTAAATGTACGTCCAATGACACAAATGAACTTATTGGATGCACAAGATTGGTTAAAAACCATAATAGGACAAGAATAAGCCTATGGAGGACGAAAATGACATAAATGTTCATCCAATGACACAAACACACCTATTGGATCCACAAGATTGGTTAAAAACCCTAATTGGACAAGAATAAGCCTATGGAGGACGAATATGACTTAAATGTTCATCCAATGACACAAACACACCTATTGGATGCACAAGATTACTTAAAAACCCTAATTGGACAAGAATAAGCCTAGGGAGGATGAAAATGACCTAAATGTTCATCCAATGACACAAACACACCTATTGGATGCTCAAGATTGCTCAAAAACCCTAATTAGACAAGAATAAGACTAGGGAGGACGAAAATGACCTAAATGTTCATCCAATGACACAATGACACAAACACACTTATTAGATGCACAAGATTGCTTAAAAACCCTAATTGGACAAGAATAAGCCTAGGGAGGACGAAAATGACCTAAATATACATCCAATGACAAAAATGAACTTATTGGATGCACAAGATTGGTTAAAAACCCTAATTGGATAAGAATAAGCCTACGGAGGACGAAAATGACCTAAATGTTCATCCAATGACACAAACACACCTATTGGATGCACAAGATTGCTTAAAAACCCTAATTAGACAAGAATAAGACTAGGGAGGACGACAATAACCTAAATGTTCATCCAATGACACAAACACACTTATTAGATGCACAAGATTGCTTAAAAACCCTAATTGGACCAGAATAAGCCTAGGGAGGACGAAAATGACCTAAATGTACGTCCAATGACACAAATGAACTTATTGGATGCACAAGATTGGTTAAAAACCATAATAGGACAAGAATAAGCCTATGGAGGACGAAAATGACATAAATGTTCATCCAATGACACAAACACACCTATTGGATCCACAAGATTGGTTAAAAACCCTAATTGGACAAGAATAAGCCTATGGAGGACGAATATGACTTAAATGTTCATCCAATGACACAAACACACCTATTGGATGCACAAGATTACTTAAAAACCCTAATTGGACAAGAATAAGCCTAGGGAGGATGAAAATGACCTAAATGTTCATCCAATGACACAAACACACCTATTGGATGCACAAGATTACATAAAAACCCTAATTGGACAAGAATAAGCCTAGGGAGGATGAAAATGACCTAAATGTACTTCCATTGACACAAATGAACTTAATGGATGCACAAGATTGGTTAAAAACCCTAATTGGACAAGAATAAGCCTATGGAGGACGAAAATGACCTAAATGTTCATCCAATGACACAAACACACCTATTGGATGCACAAGATTACTTAAAAACCCTAATTGGACAAGAATAAGCCTAGGGAGGATGAAAATGACCTAAATGTTCCTCCAACGACACAAACACACCTATTGGATGCACAAGATTGCTTAAAAACCCTAATTAGACAAGAATAAGACTAGGGAGGACGAAAATGACCTAAATGTTCATCCAATGACACAAACACACCTATTGGATGCACAAGATTGGTTCAAAACCCTAATTGGACAAGAATAAGCCTAGGGAGGACGAAAATGACCTAAATGTTCATCCAATGACACAAACACACATATAGGATGCACACGATTACTTAAAAACCCTAATTGGACAAGAATAAGCCTAGGGAGGACGAAAATGACCTAAATGTTCATCCAATGACACAAACACACCTATTGGATGCACAAGATTACTTAAAAACCCTAATTGGACAAGAATAAGCCTAGGGAGGATGAAAATGACCTAAATGTTCATCCAATGACACAAACACACCTATTGGATGCACAAGATTGCTCAAAAACCCTAATTAGATAAGAATAAGACTAGGGAGGACGAAAATGACCTAAATGTTCATCCAATGACACAATGACACAAACACACTTATTGGATGCACAAGATTGCTTAAAAACCCTAATTGGACAAGAATAAGCCTAGGGAGGACGAAAATGACCTAAATATACATCCAATGACAAAAATGAACTTATTGGATGCACAAGATTGGTTAAAAACCCTAATTGGATAAGAATAAGCCTACGGAGGACGAAAATGACCTAAATGTTCATCCAATGACACAAACACACCTATTGGATGCACAAGATTGCTTAAAAACCCTAATTAGACAAGAATAAGACTAGGGAGGACGACAATAACCTAAATGTTCATCCAATGACACAAACACACTTATTAGATGCACAAGATTGCTTAAAAACCCTAATTGGACCAGAATAAGCCTAGGGAGGACGAAAATGACCTAAATGTACGTCCAATGACACAAATGAACTTATTGGATGCACAAGATTGGTTAAAAACCATAATAGGACAAGAATAAGCCTATGGAGGACGAAAATGACATAAATGTTCATCCAATGACACAAACACACCTATTGGATCCACAAGATTGGTTAAAAACCCTAATTGGACAAGAATAAGCCTATGGAGGACGAATATGACTTAAATGTTCATCCAATGACACAAACACACCTATTGGATGCACAAGGTTACTTAAAAACCCTAATTGGACAAGAATAAGCCTAGGGAGGATAAAAATGACCTAAATGTTCATCCAATGACACAAACACACCTATTGGATGCTCAAGATTGCTCAAAAACCCTAATTAGACAAGAATAAGACTAGGGAGGACGAAAATGACCTAAATGTTCATCCAATGACACAATGACACAAACACACTTATTGGATGCACAAGATTGCTTAAAAACCCTAATTGGACAAGAATAAGCCTAGGGAGGACGAAAATGACCTAAATATACATCCAATGACAAAAATGAACTTATTGGATGCACAAGATTGGTTAAAAACCCTAATTGGATAAGAATAAGCCTACGGAGGACGAAAATGACCTAAATGTTCATCCAATGACACAAACACACCTATTGGATGCACAAGATTGCTTAAAAACCCTAATTAGACAAAAATAAGACTAGGGAGGACGACAATGACCTAAATGTTCATCCAATGACACAAACACACTTATTAGATGCACAAGATTGCTTAAAAACCCTAATTGGACAAGAATAAGCCTAGGGAGGACGAAAATGACCTAAATGTTCATCCAATGACACAAACACATTTATTGGATGCACAAGATTGGTTAAAAACCCTAATTGGACAAGAATAAGCCTAGTGAGGACGAAAATGACCTAAATGTACATCCAATGACACAAATGAACTTATTGGATGCACAAGATTGGTTAAAAACCATAATTGGACAAGAATAAGCCTACGGAGGACGAAAATGACCTAAATGTTCATCCAATGACACAAACAAAGCTATTGGATGCATAAGATTGCTTAAAAACCCTAATTAGACAAGAATAAGACTAGGGAGGATGAAAATGACCTAAATGTTCATCCAATGACACAAACACACTTATTAGATGCACAAGATTGCTTAAAAACCCTAATTGGACAAGAATAAGCCTAGGGAGGACGAATATGACCTAAATGTACATCCAATGACACAAACACACCTATTGGATGCACAAGATTACTTAAAAACCCTAATTGGACAAGAATAAGCCTAGGGAGGACGAAAATGACCTAAATGTTCATCCAATGACACAAACACACCTATTGGACGCACAAGATTACTTAAAAACACTAATTGGACAAGAATAAGCCTAGGGAAGACAAAATTGACCTAAATGTACATCCAATGACACAAATGAACTTATTGGATGCACAAGATTGGTTAAAAACCCTAATTGGACAAGAATAAGCCTAGGGAGGATGAAAATGACCTAAATGTTCATCCAATGACACAAACACACCTATTGGATGCACAAGATTACTTAAAAACCCTAATTGGACAAGAATAAGCCTAGGGAGGATGAAAATGACCTAAATGTTCATCCAATGACACAAACACACCTATTGGATGCACAAGATTGCTCAAAAACCCTAATTAGATAAGAATAAGACTAGGGAGGACGAAAATGACCTAAATGTTCATCCAATGACACAATGACACAAACACACTTATTGGATGCACAAGATTGCTTAAAAACCCTAATTGGACAAGAATAAGCCTAGGGAGGACGAAAATGACCTAAATATACATCCAATGACAAAAATGAACTTATTGGATGCACAAGATTGGTTAAAAACCCTAATTGGATAAGAATAAGCCTATGGAGGACGAAAATGACCTAAATGTTCATCCAATGACACAAACACACCTATTGGATGCACAAGATTACTTAAAAACCCTAATTGGACAAGAATAAGCCTAGGGAGGATGAAAATGACCTAAATGTTCATCCAATGACACAAACACACCTATTGGATGCACAAGATTGCTCAAAAACCCTAATTAGATAAGAATAAGACTAGGGAGGACGAAAATGACCTAAATGTTCATCCAATGACACAATGACACAAACACACTTATTGGATGCACAAGATTGCTTAAAAACCCTAATTGGACAAGAATAAGCCTAGGGAGGACGAAAATGACCTAAATGTACATCCAATGACAAAAATGAACTTATTGGATGCACAAGATTGGTTAAAAACCCTAATTGGACAAGAATAAGCCTACGGAGGACGAAAATGACCTAAATGTTCATCCAATGACACAAACACACCTATTGGATGCACAAGATTGCTTAAAAACCCTAATTAGACAAGAATAAGACTAGGGAGGACGAAAATGACCTAAATGTTCATCCAATGACACAAACACACTTATTAGATGCACAAGATTGCTTAAAAACCCTAATTGGACAAGAATAAACCTAGGGAGGACGAAAATGACCTAAATGTACATCCAATGACACAAATGAACTTATTGGATGCACAAGATTGGTTAAAAACCCTAATTGGACAAGAATAAGCCTAGGGAGGACGAAAATGACCTAAATGTTAATCCAATGACACAACTCAACTTATTGGATGCACAAGATTGGTTAAAAACCCTAATTGGACAAGAATAAGCCTAGGGAGGACGAAAATAACCTAATTGATCATCCAATGATACAAATACACCTATTGGATGCACAAGATTGGTTAAAAACCCTAATTGGACAAGAATATGCCTAGGGAGGACGAAAATGACCTAAATGTTAATCCAATGACACAAATGAACTTATTGGATGCACAAGATTGGTTAAAAACCCTAATTGGACAAGAATAAGCCTAGGGAGGACGAAAATGACCTAATTGATCATCCAATGACACAAACACACCTATTGGATGCACAAGATTGGTTAAAAACCCTAATTGGACAAGAATTTGCCTCGGGAGGACGAAAATGACCTAAATGTCAATCCAATGACACAAATGAACTTATTGGATGCACAAGATTGGTTAAAAACCCTAATTGGACAAGAATATGCCTAGGGAGGACGAAAATGACCTAAATATTAATTCAATGACACAAACAAACTTATTGGATGAACAAGATTGGTTAAAAACCCTAATTGGACAAGAATATGCCTAGGGAGGACGAAAATGACCTAATTGATCATCCAATGACACAAACACACCTATTGGATGCACAAGATTGGTTAAAAACCCTAATTGGACAAGAATATGCCTAGGGAGGACGAAAATGACCTAATTGATCATCCAATGACACAAACACACCTATTGGATGCACAA
Source organism: Cicer pinnatifidum (assembly GCA_037974775.1). Lineage (NCBI taxonomy): Eukaryota > Viridiplantae > Streptophyta > Magnoliopsida > Fabales > Fabaceae > Cicer > Cicer pinnatifidum. The sequence goes on along the minus strand of JBBPBR010000004.1, from coordinate 33,785,328 downwards.
GATTGGTTAAAAACCCTAATTGGACAAGAATAAGCGTAGGGAGAACGTAAATGACCTAAATGTTAATCCAATGACACAACTTAACTTATTGGATGCACAAGATTGGTTAAAAACCCTAATTGGACAAGAATAAGCCTAGGGAGGACGAAAATGACCTAATTGATCATCCAATGACACAAACACACCTATTGGATGCACAAGATTGGTTTAAAACCCTAGTTGAACATGAATATGCCTAGGGAGAACGAAAATGACCTAATTGATCATCCAATGACACAAATGAACTTATTGGATGCACAAGATTGGTTAAAAACCCTAATTGGACAAGAATAAGCCTAGGGAGGACGAAAATGACCTAATTGATCATCCAATGACACAAACACACCTATTGGATGCACAAGATTGGTTAAAAACCCTAATTGGACAAGAATATGCCTAGGCAGGACGAAAATGACCTAAATGTTAATCCAATGACACAGATGAACTTATTGGATGCACAAGATTGGTTAAAAACCCTAATTGGACAAGAATAAGCCTAGGAAGGACGAAAATGACCTAATTGATCATCCAATGACACAAACACACCTATTGGATGCACAAGATCGGTTAAAAACCCTAATTGGACAAGAATAAGCCTAGGGAGGACGAAAATGACCTAAATGTTAATCCAATGACACAAATGAACTTATTGGATGCACAAGATTGGTTAAAAACCCTAATTGGACAAGAATAAGCCTAGGGAGGACGAAAATGACCTAAATGTTCATCCAATGACACAAACATACCTGTTGGATGCACAAGATTGGTTAAAAACCCTAATTGGACAAGAATAAGCCTAGGGAGGACGAAAATGACCTAAATGTTCATCCAATGACACAAACACACCTATTGGATGCACAAGATTGGTTAGAAACCCTAATTGGACAAGAATAAGCTTAGGGAGGGCGAAAATGAACTAAATGTTCATCCAATGACACAAACACACCTATTGGATGCACAAGATTGTTTAGAAACCCTAATTGGACTAGAATAAGCCTAGGGAGGACGAAAATTACCTAAATGTTCATCCAATGACACAAATGGACATATTGGATGCACAAGATTGGTTAAAAACCCTAATTGGACAAGAATAAGCCTAGGGAGGACGAAAATGACCTAAATGTTCATCCAATGACACAAATGAACTTATTGGATGCACAAGATTGGTTAAAAACCCTAATTGGACAAGAATAAGCCTAGGGAGGACGAAAATGACCTAAATGTTCATCCAATGACACAACTGAACTTATTGGACGCACAAGATTGGTTAAAAACCCTAATTGGACAAGAATAAGCCTAGGGAGGACGAAAATGACCTAAATGTTCATCCAATGACACAAATGAACTTATTGGATGCACAAGATTGGTTAAAAACCCTAATTGGACAAGAATAAGCCTAGGGAGGACGAAAATGACCTAAATGTTCATCAAATGACACAAATGAACATATTGGATGCACAAGATTGGTTAAAAACCCTAATTGGACAAGAATAAGCCTAGGGAGGACGAAAATGACCTAAATGTTCATCCAATGACACAAACACACCTATTGGATGCACAAGATTGGTAAAAAACCCTAATTGGACAAGAATAAGCCTTGGGAGGACGAAAATGACCTAAATGTTTATCCAATGACACAAATGAACTTATTGGATGCACAAGATTGGTTAAAAACCCTAATTGGACAAGAATAAGCCTAGGGTGTATTAAAATGACCTAAATGTTTATCCAATGACACAAATGAACTTATTGGATGCACAAGATTGCTTAAAAACCCTAATTGGACAAGAATAAGCCTAGGGAGGACGAAAATGACCTAAATGTTCATCCAATGACACAAACACACCTATTGGATGCACAAGATTGGTTAAAAACCCTAATTGGACAAGAATAAGCCTAGGGAGGACGAAAATGACCTAAATGTTCATCCAATGACACAAATGAAATTATTGGATGCACAAGATTGGTTAAAAACCATAATTGGACAAGAATAAGCCTAGGAAGGACAAAAATGACCTAAATGTTCATCCAATGACACAAATGAACTTATTGGATGCACAAGATTGCTTAAAAACCCTAATTGGACAAGAATAAGCCTAGGGAGGACGAAAATGACCTAAATGTTCATCCAATGACACAAATGAACTTATTGGATGCACAAGATTGGTTAAAACCCTAATTGGACAAGAATAAGCCTAGGGTGGACGAAAATGACCTAAATGTTCATCCAATGACACAAATGAACTTATTGGATGCACAAGATTGCTTAAAAACCCTAATTAGACAAGAATAAGCCTAGGGAGGACGAAAATGACCTAAATGTTCATCCAATGACACAAACACACCTATTGGATGCACAAGATTGCTTAAAAACCCTAATTAGACAAGAATAAGACTAGGGAGGACGAAAATGACCTAAATATTCATCCAATGACACAAACACACCTATTGGATGCACAAGATTGCTTAAAAACCCTAATTAGACAAGAATAAGACTAGGGAGGACGAAAATGACCTAAATGTTCATCCAATGACACAAACACACCTATTAGATGCACAAGATTGCTTAAAAACCCTAATTGGACAAGAATAAGCCTAGGGAGGACGAAAATGACCTAAATGTTCATCCAATGACACAAACACACTTATTGGATGCACAAGATTGGTTAAAAACCCTAATTGGACAAGAATAAGCCTAGTGAGGACGAAAATGACCTAAATGTACATCCAATGACACAAATGAACTTATTGGATGCACAAGATTGGTTAAAAACCATAATTGGACAAGAATAAGCCTACGGAGGACGAAAATGACCTAAATGTTCATCCAATGACACAAACAAAGCTATTGGATGCATAAGATTGCTTAAAAACCCTAATTAGACAAGAATAAGACTAGGGAGGATGAAAATGACCTAAATGTTCATCCAATGACACAAACACACTTATTAGATGCACAAGATTGCTTAAAAACCCTAATTGGACAAGAATAAGCCTAGGGAGGACGAAAATGACCTAAATGTACATCCAATGACACAAATAAACTTATTGGATGCACAAGATTGGTTAAAAACCCTAATTGGACAAGAATAAGCCTAGGGAGGACGAAAATGACCTAAATGTTCATCCAATGACACAAATGAACTTATTGGATGCACAAGATTGGTTAAAAACCCTAATTGGACAAGAATAAGCCTAGGGTGGACGAAAATGACCTAAATGTTCTTCCAATGACACAAATGAACTTATTGGATGCACAAGATTGGTTAAAAACCCTAATTGGACAAGAATAAGTCTAGGCAGGACGAAAATGACCTAAATGTTCATCCAATGACACAAATCAACTTATTGGATGCACATGATTGGTTAAAAACCCTAATTGGACAAGAATAAGCCTAGGGAGGACGAAAATGACCTAAATGTTCGTCTAAAGACACAAATGAACTTATTGGATGCACAAGATTGGTTAAAAACCCTAATTGGACAAGAATAAGCCTAGGGAGGACGAAAATGACCTAAATGTTCGTCCAATGACACAAACACACCTATTGGATGCACAAGATTGCATAAAAACCCTAATTGGACAAGAATAAGCCTAGGGAGGACGAAAATTACCTAAATGTTCGTCCAATGACACAAACACACCTATTGGATGCACAAGATTGCATAAAAACCCTAATTGGACAAGAATAAGCCTAGGGAGGACGAAAATGACCTAAATGTTCATCCAATGACACTACTGAACTTATTGGATACACAAGATTGGTTAAAAACCCTAATTGGACAAGAATAAGCCTAGGGAGGACGAAAATGACCTAAATGTTCATCCAATGACACAAATGAACTTATTGGATGCACAAGATTGGTTAAAAACCCTAATTGGACAAGAATAAGCCTAGGGAGGACGAAAATGACCTAAATGTTCCTCCAATGACACAAACACACCTATTGGATGCACAAGATTGCATAAAAACCCTAATTGGACAAGAATAAGACAAGGGAGGACGAAAATAACCTAAATGTTCCTCTAATGACACAAATGAACTAATTGGATGCACAAGGTTGGTTAAAAACCCTAATTGGACAAGAATAAGCCTAGGGAGGACGAAAATGACCTAAATGTTCATCCAATGACACAAATGAACTTATTGGATGCACAAGATTGGTTAAAAACCCTAATTGGACAAGAATAAGCCTAGGGAGGACGAAAAGGACCTAAATGTTCGTCCTATGACACAAACACACCTATTGGATGCACAAGATTGCATAAAATCCCTAATTGGACAAGAATAAGACTAGGGGGGACGTAAATGACCTAAATGTTCCACCAATGACACAAATGAACTTATTGGATGCACAAGGTTGGTTAAAAACCCTAATTGGACAAGAATAAGCCTAGGGAGGACGAAAATGACCTAAATGTTCAACCAATGACACAAATGAACTTATTGGATGCACAAGGTTGGTTAAAAACCCTAATTGGACAAGAACAAGCCTAGGGAGGACGAAAATGACCTAAATGTTCCTCCAATGACACAAACACGCCTATTGGATGCACAAGATTGCATAAAAACCCTAATTGGACAAGAATAAGACTAAGGAGGACAAAAATGACCTAAATGTTCATCCAATGACACAAATGAAGTTATTGGATGCGCAAGATTGGTTAAAAATCCTAATTCGACAAGAATAAGCCTAGGGAGGACGAAAATGACCTAAATGTTCATCCAATGACACAAATGATCTTATTGGAGGCACAAGATTGGTTGAAAACCCTAATTGGACAAGAATAAGCCTAGGGAGGACCAAAATGACCTAAATGTTCATCCAATGACACAAATGAACTTATTGGATGCACAAGATTGGTTAAAAACCCTAATTGGACAAGAATAAGCCTAGGGAGGACGAAAATGACCTAATTGATCATCCAATGACACAAACACACCTATTGGATGCACAAGATTGGTTAAAAACCCTAAATGGACAAGAATAAGCCTAGGGAGGACGAAAATGACCTAATTGATCATCCAATGACACAAACACACCTATTGGATGCACAAGATTGGTTAAAAACCCTAATTGGACAAGAATATGCCTAGGAAGGACGGATATGACCTAAATGTTAATCCAATGACACAAATGAACTTATTGGATGCACAAGATTGGTTAAAAACCCTAATTGGACAAGAATAAGCCTAGGGAGGACGAAAATGACCTAATTGATCATCCAATGACACAAACACACCTATTGGATGCACAAGATTGGTTAAAAACCCTAATTGGACAAGAATATGCCTAGGGAGGACGAAAATGACCTAAATATTAATTCAATGACACAAACAAACTTATTGGATGCACAAGATTGGTTCAAAACCCTAATTGGACAAGAATAAGCCTATGGAGGACGAAAATGACCTAAATGTTAATCCAATGACACAAACACACCTATTGGATGCACAAGATTGGTTAAAAACCCTAATTGGACAAGAATAAGCCTAGGGAGGACGAAAATGACCTAAATGTTCATCCAATGACACAAACACACCTATTGGATGCACAAGATTACTTAAAAACCCTAATTGGACAAGAATAAGCCTAGGGAAGACGAAAAAGACCTAAATGTACATCCAATGACACAAATGAACTTATTGGATGCACAAGATTGGTTAAAAACCCTAATTGGACAAGAATAAGCCTATGGAGGACGAAAATGACCTAAATGTTCATCCACTGACACAAACACACCTATTGGATGCACAAGATTACTTAAAAACCCTAATTGGACAAAAATAAGCCTAGGGAGGACGAAAATGACCTAAATGTTCATCCAATGACACAAACACACCTATTGGATGCACAAGATTACTTAAAAACCCTAATTGGACAAGAATAAGCCTAGGGAGGATGAAAATGACCTAAATGTTCATCCAATGACACAAACACACCTATTGGATGCACAAGATTGCTCAAAAACCCTAATTAGATAAGAATAAGACTAGGGAGGACGAAAATGACCTAAATGTTCATCCAATGACACAATGACACAAACACACTTATTGGATGCACAAGATTGCTTAAAAACCCTAATTGGACAAGAATAAGCCTAGGGAGGACGAAAATGACCTAAATATACATCCAATGACAAAAATGAACTTATTGGATGCACAAGATTGGTTAAAAACCCTAATTGGATAAGAATAAGCCTATGGAGGACGAAAATGACCTAAATGTTCATCCAATGACACAAACACACCTATTGGATGCACAAGATTACTTAAAAACCCTAATTGGACAAGAATAAGCCTAGGGAGGACGAAAATGACCTAAATGTTCATCCAAGGACAAAACACACCTATTGGATGCACAAGATTACTTAAAAACCCTAATTCGACAAGAATACGACTAGGGAAGATGAAAATGACCTAAATGTTCATCCAATAACACAAACAAGCCTATTGGATGCACAAGATTGCTTAAAAACCCTAATTAGACAAGAATAAGACTAGGGAGGACGAAAATGACCTAAATGTTCATCCAATGACACAAACACACTTATTAGATGCACAAGATTGCTTAAAAACCCTAATTGGACAAGAATAAGCCTAGGGAGGACGAAAATGACCTAAATGTACATACAATGACACAAATGAACTTATTGGATGCACAAGATTGGTTAAAAACGATAATTGGACAAGAATAAGCCTATGGAGGACGAAAATGACCTAAATGTGCATCCAATGACACAAACACACCTATTGGATGCACAAGATTGCTTAAAAACCCTAATTAGACAAGAATAAGACTAGGGAGGACGAAAATGACCTAAATGTTCATCCAATGACACAAACACACTTATTAGATGCACAAGATTGCTTAAAAACCCTAATTGGACAAGAATTAGCCTAGGGAGGACGAAAATGACCTAAATGTACATCCAATGACACAAATGAATTTATTGGATGCATAAGATTGGTTAAAAACCCTAATTGGACAAGAATAAGCCTATGGAGGACGAAAATGACCTAAATCTTTATCCAATGACACAAACACACCTATTGGATGAACAGATGACTTAAAAACCCTAATTGGACAAGAATAAGCCTAGGGAGGACGAAAATGACCTAAATCTTTATCCAATGACACAAACAAACCTATTGGATGAACAGATGACTTAAAAACCCTAATTGGACAAGAATAAGCCTAGGGAGGATGAAAATGACCTAAATGTTCATCCAATGACACAAACACACATATTGGATGCACAAGATTGCTTAAAAACCCTAATTAGACAAGAATAAGACTAGGGAGGACGAAAATGACCTAAATGTTCATCCAATGACACAAACACACTTATTGGATGCAAAAGATTGCTTAAAAACCCTAATTAGACAAGAATAAGACTAGGGAGGACGAAAATGACCTAAATGTTCATCCAATGACACAAACACACTTATTAGATGCACAAGATTGCTTAAAAACCCTAATTGGACAAGAATAAGCCTAGGGAGGACGAAAATGACCTAAATGTACATCCAATGACACAAATGAACTTATTGGATGCACAAGATTGGTTAAAAACCCTAATTGGACAAGAATAAGCTTATGGAGGACGAAAATGACCTAAATGTTCATCCAATGACACAAATGAACTTATTGGATGCACAAGATTGGTTAAAAACCCTAATTGGACAAGAATACGACTAGGGAGGACAAAAATGACCTAAAAGTTCATCCAATGACACAAACACACTTATTGGATGCACAAGATTGCTTAAAAACCCTAATTGGACAAAAATAAGCCTAGGGAGGACGAAAATGACCTAAATGTTCATCCAATGACACAATGACACAAACACACTTATTGGATGCACAAGATTGCTTAAAAACCCTAATTGGACAAGAATAAGCCTAGGGAGGACGAAAATGACCTAAATATACATCCAATGACAAAAATGAACTTATTGGATGCACAAGATTGGTTAAAAACCCTAATTGGATAAGAATAAGCCTATGGAGGACGAAAATGACCTAAATGTTCATCCAATGACACAAACACACCTATTGGATGCACAAGATTACTTAAAAACCCTAATTGGACAAGAATAAGCCTAGGGAGGATGAAAATGACCTAAATGTTCATCCAATGACACAAACACACCTATTGGATGCACAAGATTGCTCAAAAACCCTAATTAGATAAGAATAAGACTAGGGAGGACGAAAATGACCTAAATGTTCATCCAATGACACAATGACACAAACACACTTATTGGATGCACAAGATTGCTTAAAAACCCTAATTGGACAAGAATAAGCCTAGGGAGGACGAAAATGACCTAAATGTACATCCAATGACAAAAATGAACTTATTGGATGCACAAGATTGGTTAAAAACCCTAATTGGACAAGAATAAGCCTACGGAGGACGAAAATGACCTAAATGTTCATCCAATGACACAAACACACTGATTAGATGCACAAGATTGCTTAAAAACCCTAATTGGACAAGAATAAGCCTAGGGAGGACGAAAATGACCTAAATGTTCATCCAATGACACAAACACACTTATTGGATGCACAAGATTGGTTAAAAACCCTAATTGGACAAGAATAAGCCTAGTGAGGACGAAAATGAACTAAATGTACATCCAATGACACAAATGAACTTATTGGATGCACAACATTGGTTAAAAACCATAATTGGACAAGAATAAGCCTACGGAGGACGAAAATGACCTAAATTTTCATCCAATGACACAAACACAGCTATTGGATGCATAAGATTGCTTAAAAACCCTAATTAGACAAGAATAAGACTAGGGAGGACGAAAATGACCTAAATGTTCATCCAATGACACAAACACACTTATTAGATGCACAAGATTGCTTAAAAACCCTAATTGGACAAGAATAAGCCTAGGGAGGACGAAAATGACCTAAATGTACATCCAATGACACAAATGAACTTATTGGATGCACAAGGTTGGTTAAAAACCCTAATTGGACAAGAATAAGCTTATGGAGGACGAAAATGACCTAAATGTACATCCAATGACACAAATGAACTTATTGGATGCACAAGGTTGGTTAAAAACCCTAATTGGACAAGAATAAGCTTATGGAGGACGAAAATGACCTAAATGTTCATCCAATGACACAAATGAACTTATTGGATGCACAAGATTGGTTTAAAACCCTAATTGGACAAGAATACGACTAGGGAGGACAAAAATGACCTAAAAGTTCATCCAATGACACAAACACACTTATTGGATGCACAAGATTGCTTAAAAACCCTAATTGGACAAAAATAATCCTAGGGAGGACGAAAATGACCTAAATGTACGTCCAATGACACAAATGAACTTATTGGATGCCCAAGATTGGATTAAAACCCTAATTGGACAAGAATAAGCCTAGGGCGGACGGAAATGACCTAAATGTTCATCCAATGATACAAACACACTTATTGGATGCACAAGATTGCTTAAAAACCCTAATTGGACCAGAATAAGCCTAGGGAGGACGAAAATGACCTAAATGTACGTCCAATGACACAAATGAACTTATTGGATGAACAAGATTGGTTAAAAACCATAATAGGACAAGAATAAGCCTATGGAGGACGAAAATGACATAAATGTTCATCCAATGACACAAACACACCTATTGGATCCACAAGATTGGTTAAAAACCCTAATTGGACAAGAATAAGCCTATGGAGGACGAATATGACTTAAATGTTCATCCAATGACACAAACACACCTATTGGATGCACAAGATTACTTAAAAACCCTAATTGGACAAGAATAAGCCTAGGGAGTATGAAAATGACCTAAATGTTCATCCAATGACACAAACACACCTATTGGATGCACAAGATTGCTCAAAAACCCTAATTAGACAAGAATAAGACTAGGGAGGACCAAAATGACCTAAATGTTCATCCAATGACACAATGACACAAACACACTTATTGGATGCACAAGATTGCTTAAAAACCCTAATTGGACAAGAATAAGCCTAGGGAGGACAAAAATGACCTAAATATACATCCAATGACAAAAATGAACTTATTGGATGCACAAGATTGGTTAAAAACCCTAATTGGATAAGAATAAGCCTACGGAGGACGAAAATGACCTAAATGTTCATCCAATGACACAAACACACCTATTGGATGCACAAGATTGCTTAAAAACCCTAATTAGACAAGAATAAGACTAGGGAGGACGACAATGACCTAAATGTTCATCCAATGACACAAACACACTTATTAGATGCACAAGATTGCTTAAAAACCCTAATTGGACAAGAATAAGCCTAGGGAGGACGAAAATGACCTAAATGTTCATCCAATGACACAAACACACTTATTGGATGCACAAGATTGGTTAAAAACCCTAATTGGACAAGAATAAGCCTAGTGAGGACGAAAATGACCTAAATGTACATCCAATGACACAAATGAACTTAATGGATGCACAAGATTGGTTAAAAACCATAATTGGACAAGAATAAGCCTACGGAGGACGAAAATGACCTAAATGTTCATGCAATGACACAAACAAAGCTATTGGATGCATAAGATTGCTTAAAAACCCTAATTAGACAAGAATAAGACTAGGGAGGACGAAAATGACCTAAATGTTCATCCAATGACACAAACACACTTATTAGATGCACAAGATTGCTTAAAAACCCTAATTGGACAAGAATAAGCCTAGGGAGGACGAAAATGACCTAAATGTACATCCAATGACACAAATGAACTTATTGGATGCACAAGATTGGTTAAAAACCCTAATTGGACAAGAATAAGCCTATGGAGGACGAAAATGACCTAAATGTTCATCCAATGACACAAACACACCTATTGGATGCACAAGATTACTTAAAATCCCAAATTGGACAAGAATAAGCCTAGGGAAGACAAAAATGACCTAAATGTACATCCAAAGACACAAAAGAACTTATTGGATGCACGAGATTGGTTAAAAACCCTAATTTGACAAAAATAATTCTATGGAGGACGAAAATGACCTAAATGTTCATCCAATGACACAAACACACCTATTGGATGCACAAGATTACTTAAAAACCCTAATTGGACAAGAATAAGCCTAGGGAGGAAGAAAATGACCTAAATGTTCATCCAATGATACAAACACACCTATTGGATGCACAAGATTGCTTAAAAACCCTAATTAGACAAGAATAAGACTAGGGAGGACGAAAATGACCTAAATGTTCATCCAATGACACAAACACACTTATTGGATGCACAAGATTGGTTAAAAACCCTAATTGGACAAGAATAAGCCTAGGGAAGACGAAAATGACCTAAATGTTCATCCAATGACACAAATGAACTTATTGGATGCACAAGATTGGTTAAAAACCCTAATTGGACAAGAATAATCTTACGGAGGACGAAAATGACATAAATGTTCGTCCAATGACACAAACACACCTATTGGATGCACAAGATTGCATAAAAACCCTAATTAGACAAGAATAAGACTAGGGAGGACGAAAATGACCTAAATGTTCCTCCAATGACACAAATGAACTTATTGGATGCACAAGATTGGTTAAAAACCCTTATTGCACAAGAGTAAGCCTAGGGAGGACGAAAATGACCTAAATGTTCATCCAATGACACAAATCAACTTATTGGATGCACCTGATTGGTTAAAAACCCTAATTGGACAAGAATAAGCCTATGGAGGACGAAAATGACCCAAATGTTCCTCCAATGACACAAATGAACTTATTCGATGCACAAGATTGGCTAAAAACCCTAATTGGACAAGAATAAGCCTAGGGAGGACGAAAATGACCTAAATGTTCGTCCAATGACACAAACACACCTATTGGATGCACAAGATTGCATAAAAACCCTAATTGGACAAGAATAAGCCTAGGGAGGACGAAAATGACCTAAATGTTCGTCCAATGACACAAACACACCTATTGGATGCACAAGATTGCATAAAAACCCTAATTGGACAAGAATAAGCCTAGGGAGGACGAAAATGACCAAAATGTTCATCCAATGACACAAATGAACTTATTGGATGCACAAGATTGGTTGAAAACCCTAATTGGACATGAATAAGCCTAGGGAGGACGAAAATGACCTAAATGTTCATCGAATGACACAAATGAACTTATTGGATGCACAAGATTGGTTAAAAACCCTAATTGGACAAGAATAAGCCTAGGGAGGACGAAAATGACCTAAATGTTCGTCCAATGACACAAACACACCAATTGGATGCACAAGATTGCATAAAAACCCTAATTGGACAAGACTAAGCCTAGGGAGGACGAAAATGACCTAAATGTTCCTCCAATGACACAAACACTCCTATTGGATGCACAAGATTGCATAAAAACCCTAATTCGACAAGAATAAGACTAGGGAGGACGAAAATGACCTAAATGTTCCTCCAATGACACAAACACACCTATTGGATGCACAAGATTGCATAAAAACCCTAATTGGACAAGAATAAGACTAGGGAGGACGTAAATGACCTAAATGTTCCACCAATAACACAAATGAACTTATTGGATGCTCAAGGTTGGTTAAAAACCCTAATTGGATAAGAATAGGCCTAGGGAGGACGAAAATGACCTAAATGTTCATCCAATGACTCAAATGAACTTATTGGATGCACAAGATTGGTTAAAAACCCTAATTGGACAAGAATAAGCCTAGGGAGGACGAAAATGACCTAAATGTTCATCCAATGACACAAACACACCTATTGGATGCACAAGATTGGTTAGAAACCCTAATTGGACAAGAATAAGCCTAGGGAGGACGAAAATGACATAACTATTCATCCAATGACACAAATGAACTTATTGGATGCACAAGATTGGTTAAAAACCCTAATTGGACAAGAATAAGCCTAGGGAGGACGAAAATGACCTAAATGTTCATCCAATGACACAAACACACCTATTGGATGCACAAGATTGGTTAGAAACCCTAATTGGACAAGAATAAGCCTAGGAAGGACGAAAATGACCTAAATGTTAATCCAATGACACAAATGAACTTATTGGATGCACAAGATTGCTTAACACCCTAATTGGACAAGAATAAGACTAGGGAGGACGAAAATGACCTAAATGTTCATCCAATGACACAAATGAACTTATTGGATGCACAAGATTGCTTAAAACCCTAATTGGACAAGAATAAGACTAGGGTGGACGAAAATGACCTAAATGTTCATCCAATGACACAAATGAACTTATTGGATGCACAAGATTGGTTAAAAACCCTAATTGGACAAGAATAAGCCTAGGGAGGACGAAAATGACCTAAATGTTCATCCAATGACACAAACACACCTATTGGATGCACAAGATTGGTTAGAAACCCTAATTGGACAAGAATAAACCTAGGAAGGACGAAAATGACCTAAATGTTAATCCAATGACACAAATGAACTTATTGGATGCACAAGATTGGTTAAAAACCCTAATTGGACAAGAATAAGCCTAGGGAGGACGAAAATGACCTAAATGTTCATCCAATGACACAAACACACCTATTTGATACACAAGATTGGTTAAAAACCCTAATTGGACAAGAATAAGCCTAGGGAGGACGAAAATGACCTAAATGTTCATCCAATGACACAAATGAACTTATTGGATGCACAAGATTGGTTAAAAACCCTAATTGGACAAGAATAAGCCTAGGGAGGACGAAAATGACCTAAATGTTCATCCAATGTCACAAACAAACCTATTGGATGCACAAGATTGGTTAGAAACCCTAATTTGACAAGAATAAGCCTAGGGAGGACGAAAATGACCTAAATGTTAATCCAATGACACAAATGAACTTATTGGATGCACAAGATTGGTTAAAAACCCTAATTGGACAAGAATAAGCCTAGGGAGGACGAAAATGACCTAAATGTTCATCCAATGACACAAATGAACTTATTGGATGCACAAGATTGGTTAAAAACCCTAATTGGACAAGAATAAGCCTAGGGAAGACGAAAATGACCTAATTGTTAATCCAATGACACAAACACACCTATTTGATGCACAAGATTGTTTAGAAACCATAATTGGACAAGAATAAACCTATGGAGGACGAAAATGACCTAACTATTCATCCAATGACACAAATGAACTTATTGGATGCACAAGATTGCTTAAAACCCTAATTGGACAAGAATAAGACTAGGGAGGACGAAAATGACCTAAATGTTCATCCAATGACACAAACACACCTATTGGATGCACAAGATTGGTTAGAAACCCTAATTTGACAAGAATAAGCCTAGGGAGGACGAAAATGACCTAAATGTTCATCCAATGACACAAATGAACATATTAGATGCACAAGATTGGTTAAAAACCCTAATTGGACAAGAATAAGCCTAGGGAGGACTAAAATGACCTAAATGTTCATCCAATGACACAAACACACCTATTGGATGCACAAGATTGTTTAGAAACCCTAATTGGACAAGAATAAGCCTAGGAAGGACGAAAATGACCTAAATGTTAATCCAATGACACAAATGAACTTATTGGATGCACAAGATTGGTTAAAAACCCTAATTGGACAAGAATAAGCCTAGGGAGGACGAAAATGACCTAAATGTTCATCCAATGACACAAACACACCTATTGGATGCACAAGATTGGTTAGAAACCCTAATTGGACAAGAATAAGCCTTGGGAGGACGAAAATGACCGAAATGTTCATCCAACGACACAAATGAACTTATTGGATGCATAAGATTGGTTAAAAACCCTAATTGGACAAGAATAAGCTTAGGGTGGACGAAAATGACCTAATTGTTCATCCAATGACACAAATGAACTTATTGGACGCACATGATTGGTTAAAAACCCTAATTGGACAAGAATAAGCCTAGGGAGGATGAAAATGACCTAAATATTCATCCAATGACACAAATGAACTTATTGGATGCACAAGATTGCTTAAAACCCTAATTGGACAAGAATAAGACTAGGGAGGACGAAAATGACCTAAATGTTCATCCAATGACACAAACACACCTATTGGATGCACAAGATTGGTTAGAAACCCTAATTGGACAAGAATAAGCTTAAGAAGGACGAAAATGACCTAAATGTTAATCCAATGACACAAATGAACTTATTGGATGCACAAGATTGGTTAAAAACCCTAATTGGACAAGAATAAGCCTAGGGAGGACGAAAATGACCTAAATGTTCATCCAATGACACAAACACACCTATTGGATGCACAAGATTGGTTAGAAACCCTAATTGGACAAAAATAAGCCTAGGAAGGACGAAAATGACCTAAATGTTAATCCAATGACACAAATGAACGTATTGGATGCACAAGATTGGTTAAAAACCCTAATTGGACAAGAATAAGCCTAGGGAGGATGAAAATGACCTAAATGTTCATCCAATGACACAAACACACCTATTTGATGCACAAGATTGGTTAGAAACCCTAATTGGACAAGAATAAGCCTAGGAAGGACGAAAATGACCTAAATGTTAATCCAATGACACAAATGAATTTATTGGATGCACTAGATTGGTTAAAAACCCTAATTGGACAAGAATAAGCCTAGGGAGGACGAAAATGACCTAAATGTTCATCCAATGACACAAATGAACTTATTGGATGCACAAGATTGGTTAAAAACCCTAATTGGACAAGAATAAGCTTATGGAGGACGAAAATGACCTAAATGTTCATCCAATGACACAAATGAACTTATTGGATGCACAAGATTGGTTAAAAACCCTAATTGGACAAGAATA
>JBBPBR010000004.1:33737208-33769438 GCA_037974775.1 Cicer pinnatifidum | reverse complement strand
GTTCATCCAATGACACAAACACACTTATTGGATGCACAAGATTGCTTAAAAACCCTAATTGGACAAAAATAAGCCTAGGGAGGACGAAAATGACCTAAATGTACATCCAATGACACAAATGAACTTATTGGATGCCCAAGATTGGATTAAAACCCTAATTGGACAAGAATAAGCCTAGGGAGGACGAAAATGACCTAAATGTTCATCCAATGACACAAACACACTTATTGGATGCACAAGATTGCTTAAAAACCCTAATTGGACCAGAATAAGCATAGGGAGGACGAAAATGACCTAAATGTACGTCCAATGACACAAATGAACTTATTGGATGCACAAGATTGGTTAAAAACCCTAATAGGACAAGAATAAGCCTATGGAGGACGAAAATGACATAAATGTTCATCCAATGACACAAACACACCTATTGGATCCACAAGATTGGTTAAAAACCCTAATTGGACAAGAATAAGCCTATGGAGGACGAATATGACTTAAATGTTCATCCAATGACACAAACACACCTATTGGATGCACAAGATTACTTAAAAACCCTAATTGGACAAGAATAAGCCTAGGGAGGATGAAAATGACCTAAATGTTCATCCAATGACACAAACACACCTATTGGATGCACAAGATTGCTCAAAAACCCTAATTAGACAAGAATAAGAGTAAGGAGGACGAAAATGACCTAAATGTTCGTCCAATGACACAATGACACAAACACACTTATTGGATGCACAAGATTGCTTAAAAATCCTAATTGGACAAGAATAAGCCTAGGGAGGACGAAAATGACCTAAATGTACATCCAATGACAAAAATGAACTTATTGGATGCACAAGATTGGTTAAAAACCCTAATTGGACAAGAATAAGCCTACGGAGGACGAAAATGACCTAAATGTTCATCCAATGACACAAACACACCTATTGGATGCACAAGATTGCTTAAAAACCCTAATTAGACAAGAATAAGACTAGGGAGGACGAAAATGACCTAAATGTTCATCCAATGACACAAACACACTTATTAGATGCACAAGATTGCTTAAAAACCCTAATTGGACAAGAATAAGACTAGGGAGGACGAAAATGACCTAAATGTTCATCCAATGACACAAACACACTTATTGGATGCACAAGATTGGTTAAAAACCCTAATTGGACAAGAATAAGCCTTGTGAGGACGAAAATGACCTAAATGTACATCCAATGACACAAATGAACTTATTGGATGCACAAGATTTGTTAAAAACCCTAATTGGACAAGAATAAGCCTACGGAGGACGAAAATGACCTAAATGTTCATCCAATGACACAAACACAGCTATTGGATGCATAAGATTGCTTAAAAACCCTAATTAGACAAGAATAAGACTAGGGATGACGAAAATGACCTAAATGTTCATCCAATGACACAAACACACTTATTAGATACACAAGATTGCTTAAAAACCCTAATTGGACAAGAATAAGCCTAGGGAGGACGAAAATGACCTAAATGTATATCCAATGACACAAATGAACTTATTGGATGCACAAGATTGGTTAAAAACCCTAATTGGACAAGAATAAGCTTATGGAGGACGAAAATGACCTAAATGTTCATCCAATGACACAAACACACCTATTGGATGCACAAGATTACTTAAAAACCCTAATTGGACAAGAATAAGCCTAGGGAAGAGGAAAATCACCTAAATGTACATCCAATGACACAAATGAACTTATTGGATGCACAAGATTGGTTAAAAACCCTAATTGGACAAGAATAAGCCTAGGGAGGACGAAAGTGACCTAAATGTTCATCCAATGATACAAACATACCTATTGGATGCACAAGATTGCTTAAAAACCCTAATTAGACAAGAATAAGACTAGGGAGGACGAAAATGACCTAAATGTTCATCCAATGACACAAACACACCTATTAGATGCACAAGATTGCTTAAAAACCCTAATTGGACAAGAATAAGCCTAGGGAGGACGAAAATGACCTAAATGTTCATCCAATGACACAAACACACTTATTGGATGCACAAGATTGGTTAAAAACCCTAATTGGACAAGAATAAGCCTAGGGAGGACGAAAATGACCTAATTGATCATCCAATGACACAAACACACCTATTGAATGCACAAGATTGGTTAAAAACCCTAATTGGACAAGAATATGCCTAGGTAGGACGAAAATGACCTAATTGATCATCCAATGACACAAAAACACCTATTGGATGCACAAGATTGGTTAAAAACCCTAATTGGACAAGAATATGCCTAGGGAGGACGAAAATGACCTAATTGATCATCCAATGACACAAACACACCTATTGGATGCACAAGATTGGTTAAAAACCCTAATTGGACAAGAATATGCCTAGGGAGGACGAAAATGACCTAATTGATCATCCAATGACACAAACACACCTATTGGATGCACAAGATTGGTTAAAAACCCAAATTGGACAAGAATATGCCTAGGGAGGACGATAATGACCTAATTGATCATCCAATGACACAAACACACCTATTGGATGGACAAGATTGGTTAAAAACCCTAATTGGACAAGAATAAGCCTAGGGAGGACGAAAATGACCTAATTGATCATCCAATGACACAAACACACCTATTGGATGCACAAGATTGGTTAAAAACCCTAATTGGACAAGAATATGCCTAGGGAGGACGAAAATGACCTAATTGATCATCCAATGACACAAACACACCTATTGGATGCACAAGATTGGTTAAAAACCCTAATTGGACAAGAATAAGCCTAGTGAGGACGAAAATGACCTAATTGATCATCAAATGACACTAACACACCTATTGGAAGCACAAGAATGGTTAATAACCCTACTTGGACAAGAATATGCCTAGGGAGGACGAAAATGACCTAATTGATCATCCAATGACACAAATGAACATATTGGATGCACAAGATTTGTTAAAAACCCTAATTGGACAAGAATAAGTCTAGGGAGGACGAAAATGACCTAATTGATCATCCAATGACACAAACACACCTATTGGATGCACAAGATTGGTTAAAAACCCTAATTGGACAAGAATATGCCTAGGGAGGACGAAAATGAC
Source organism: Cicer pinnatifidum (assembly GCA_037974775.1). NCBI lineage: Eukaryota > Viridiplantae > Streptophyta > Magnoliopsida > Fabales > Fabaceae > Cicer > Cicer pinnatifidum. The sequence goes on along the minus strand of JBBPBR010000004.1, from coordinate 33,766,336 downwards.
CTAATTGATCATCCAATGACACAAACACACCTATTGGATGCACAAGATTGGTTAAAAACCCTAATTGGACAAGAATAAGCCTAGGGAGGACAAAAATGACCTAATTGATCATCCAATGACACAAACACACCTATTGGATGCACAAGATTGGTTAAAAACCCTAATTGGACAAGAATATGACTAGGGACGACGAAAATGATCTAAATGTAAATCTAATGACACAACTCAACTTATTGGATGCACAAGATTGGTTAAAAACCCTAATTGGACAAGAATAAGCCTAGGGAGGACGAAAATGACCTAATTGATCATCCAATGACACAAACACACCTATTGGATGCACAAGATTGGTTAAAAACCCTAATTGGACAAGAATAAGCCTAGGGAGGACAAAAATGACCTAATTGATCACCCAATGATACAAACACACCTATTGGATGCACAAGATTGGTTAAAAACCCTAATTGGACAAGAATAAGCCTAGGGAGGACGAAAATGACCTAATTGATCATCCAATGACACAAACACACCTATTGGATGCACAAGATTGGTTAAAAACCCTAATTGGACAAGAATAAGCCTAGGGAGGACGAAAATGACCTAATTGATCATCCAATGACACAAACACACCTATTGGATGCACAAGATTGGTTAAAAACCCTAATTGGACAAGAATAAGCCTAGGGAGGACAAAAATGACCTAAATTGATCATCCAATGACACAAACACACCTATTGGATGCACAAGATTGGTTAAAAACCCTAATTGGACAAGAATATGCCTAGGGAGGACGAAAATGACCTAATTGATCATCCAATGACACAAACACACCTATTGGATGCACAAGATTGGTTAAAAACCCTAATTGGACAAGAATATGCATAAGGAGGACGAAAATGACCTAAATGTTAATCCAATGACACAAATGAACTTATTGGATGCACAAGATTGGTTAAAAACCCTAATTGGACAAGAATAAGCCTAGGGAGGACGAAAATGACCTAATTGATCATCCAATGACACAAACACACCTACTGGATGCACAAGATTGGTTAAAAACCCTAATGGGACAAGAATATGTCTAGGGAGGACGAAAATGACCTAAATATTAATTCAATGACACAAACAAACTTATTGGATGCACAAGATTGGTTAAAAACCCTAATTGGACAAGAATAAGCCTAGGGAGGACGAAAATGACCTAATTGATCATCCAATGACACAAACACACCTATTGGATGCACAAGATTGGTTAAAAACCCTAGTTGGACAAGAAGATGCCTAGGGAGGACGAAAATGACCTAATTGATCATCCAATGACACTAATGAACTTATTGGATGCACAAGATTGGTTAAAAACCCTAATTGGACAAGAATAAGCCTAGGGAGGACGAAAATGACCTAAATGTTCATCCAATGACACAAACACACCTATTGGATGCACAAGATTGGTCAAAAACCCTAATTGGACAAGAATAACCCTAGGGTGGACGAAAATGACCTAAATGTTCATCCAATGACACAAACACACCTATTGGATGCACAAGATTGCTTAAAAACCCTAATTAGACAAGAATAAGACTAGGGAGGACGAAAATGACCTAAATGTTCATCCAATGACACAAACACACCTATTGGATGCACAAGATTGCTTAAAAACCCTAATTAGACAAGAATAAGACTAGGGAGGACGAAAATGACCTAAATGTTCATCCAATGACACAAACACTCTTATTAGAAGCACAAGATTGCTTAAAAACCCTAATTGGACAAGAATAAGCCTAGGGAGGACGAAAATGACCTAAATGTTCATCCAATGACACAAACACACCTATTGGATGCACAAGATTGCTTAAAAACCCTAATTAGACAAGAATAAGACTAGGGAGGACGAAAATGACCTAAATGTTCATCCAATGACACAAACACACTTATTAGATGCACAAGATTGCTTAAAAACCCTAATTCGACAAGAATAAGCCTAGGGAGGACGAAAATGACCTAAATGTACATCCAATGACACAAATGAACTTATTGGATGCACAAGATTGGTTAAAAACCCTAATTGGACAAGAATAAGCCTATGGAGGACGAAAATGACCTAAATGTTCATCCAATGACACAGACACACCTATTGGATACACAAGATTACTTAAAAACCCTAATTGGACAAGAATAAGCCTAGGGAAGACGAAAATGACCTAAATGTACATCCAATGACACAAATGAACTTATTGGATGCACAAAATTGGTTAAAAACCCTAATTGGACAAGAATAAGCCTATGGATAACGAAAATGACCTAAATGTTCATCCAATCACACAAACACACCTATTGGATGCACAAGATTGCATAAAAACCCTAATTGGAAAAGAAAAAGACTAGGGAGGACGAAAATGACCTAAATGTTCATCCAATGACACAAACACACCTATTGGATCCACAAGATTGGTTCAAAACCCTAATTGGACAAAAATAAGCCTAGGGAGGACGAAAATGACCTAAATGTTCATCCAATGACACAAACACACCTATTGGATGCACAAGATTACTTAAAAACCCTAATTGGACAAGAATAAGCCTAGGGAGGATGAAAATGACCTAAATGTTCATCCAATGACACAAACACACCTATTGGATGCACAAGATTGCTCAAAAACCCTAATTAGATAAGAATAAGACTAGGGAGGACGAAAATGACCTAAATGTTCATCCAATGACACAATGACACAAACACACTTATTGGATGCACAAGATTGCTTAAAAACCCTAATTGGACAAGAATAAGCCTAGGGAGGACGAAAATGACCTAAATGTACATCCAATGACAAAAATGAACTTATTGGATGCACAAGATTGGTTAAAAACCCTAATTGGACAAGAATAAGCCTACGGAGGACGAAAATGACCTAAATGTTCATCCAATGACACAAACACACCTATTGGATGCACAAGATTGCTTAAAAACCCTAATTAGACAAGAATAAGACTAGGGAGGACGAAAATGACCTAAATGTTCATCCAATGACACAAACACATTTATTGGATGCACAAGATTGCTTAAAAACCCTAATTGGACAAGAATAAGCCTAGGGAGGACGAAAATGACCTAAATGTACATCCAATGACACAAATGAACTTATTGGATGCACAAGATTGGTTAAAAACCCTAATTGGACAAGAATAAGCCTGTGGAGGCCGAAAATGACCTAAATGTTCATCCAATGACACAAACACACCTATTGGATGCACAAGATTGCTTAAAAACCCTAATTAGACAAGAATAAGACTAGGGAGGACGAAAATGACCTAAATGTTCATCCAATGACACAAACACACCTATTAGATGCACAAGATTGCTTAAAAACCCTAATTGGACAAGAATAAGCCTAGGGAGGACGAAAATGACCTAAATGTTCATCCAATGACACAAACACACTTATTGGATGCACAAGATTGGTTAAAAACCCTAATTGGACAAGAATAAGCCTAGTGAGGACGAAAATGACCTAAATGTACATCCAATGACACAAATGAACTTATTGGAAGCACAAGATTGGTTAAAAACCCTAATTGGACAAGAATAAGCCTACGGAGGACGAAAATGACCTAAATGTTCATCCAATGACACAAACACAGCTATTGGATGCACAAGATTGCTTAAAAACCCTAATTAGACAAGAATAAGACTAGGGAGGACGAAAATGACCTAAATGTTCATCCAATGACACAAACACACTTATTAGATGCACAAGATTGCTTAAAAACCCTAATTGGACAAGAATAAGCCTAGGGAGGACAAAAATGACCTAAATGTACATCCAATGACACAAATGAACTTTTTGGATGCACAAGATTGGTTAAAAACCCTAATTGACAAGAATAAGCTTATGGAGGACGAAAATGACCTAAATGTTCATCCAATGACACAAACACACATATTGGATGCACAAGATTACTTAAAAATGCTAAGTAGACAAGAATAAGCCTAGGGATGACGAAAATGACCTAAATGTTCATCCAATGACACAAACACACCTATTGGATGCACAAGATTACTTAAAAACCCTAATTGGACAAGAATAAGCCTAGGGAAGACGAAAATCACCTAAATGTACATCCAGTGACACAAATGAACTTATTGAATGCACAAGATTGGTTAAAAACCCTAATTGGACAAGAATAAGCCTAGGGAGGACGAAAGTGACCTAAATGTTAATCCAATGATACAAACATACCTATTGGATGCATAAGATTGGTTAAAAACCCTAATTTTTAAAGAATAAGCCTATGGAGGACGAAAATGACCTAAATGTTCATCTAATGACACAAACACACCTATTGGATGCACAAGATTGGTTAAAAACCCTAATTGGACAAGAATAAGCCTAAGGAGGACGAAAATGACCTAAATGTTCATCCAATGACACAAACACACCTATTGGATGCACAAGATTGGTTATAAACCCTAATTGGAAAAGAATAACACTAGGGAGGACGAAAATTACCTAAATGTTCATCCAAGGACACAAACACACTTATTGGATGCACATGATTGTTTAAAAACCCTAATTGGGCAAGAATTACCCTAGGGATGACGAGAATGACCTAAATGTACATCCAATGACACAAATGAACTTATTGGATGCACAAGATTGGTTAAAAACCCTAATTAGACAAGAATAAGACTAGGGAGGACAACAATGACCTAAAAGTTCATCCAATGACACAAACAAACCTATTGGATGCACAAGATTACTGAAAAATCCTAATTGGACAAGAATAAGCCTAGGGAGGACGAAAATGACCTAAATGTACATCCAATGACACAAACACACTTATTGGATGCACAAGATTGCTTAAAAACCCTAATTGGACAAAAATAAGCCTAGGGAGGACGAAAATGACCTAAATGTACATCCAATGACACAAATGAACTTATTGGATGCCCAAGATTGGATTAAAACCCTAATTGGACAAGAATAAGCCTATGGAGGACGAAAATGACCTAAATGTTCATCCAATGACCCAAACACACCTATTGGATGCACAAGATTACTTAAAAAACCTAATTGGACAAGAATAAGCCTAGGAAGACGAAAATGACCTAAATGTACATCCAATGACACAAATGAACTTATTGGATGCACAAGATTGGTTAAAAACCCTAATTGGACAAGAATAAGCCTTTGGAGGACGAAATTGACCTAAATGTTCATCCAATGACACAAAACACCTATTGGATGCACAAGATTACTTAAAAACCCTAATTGACCTAAATGTTCATCTAATGACACACACACCTATTGGATGCACAAGATTGGTTAAAAACCCTAATTGGACAAGAATAAGCCTAGGGAAGACAAAAATGACCTAAATATTCATCCAATGATACAGACACACCTATTGGATCCACAAGATTGCTTAAAAACCCTAATTGGAAAAGAATAAGACTAGGGAGGACGAAAATGACCTAAATGTTCATCCAATGACACAAACACACCTATTGGATGCACAAGATAACTTAAAAACCCTAATTGGACAAGAATAAGCCTAGGGAGGACGAAAGTGACCTAAATGTTCATCCAATGATACAAACATACCTATTGGATGCACAAGATTGGTTAAAAACCCTAATTTGTAAAGAATAAGCCTAGGGAGGACGAAAATGACCTAAATGTTCATCTAATGACACAAACACACCTATTGGATGCACAAGATTGGTTAAAAACCCTAATTGGACAAGAATAAGCCTATGGAGGACGAAAATTACCTAAATGTTCATCCAATGACACAAACACACCTATTGGATGCACAAGATTGGTTAAAAACCCTAATTGGAAAAGAATAACACTAGGGAGGACGAAAATGACCTAAATGTTCATCCAAGGACACTAACACACTTATTGGATGCACAAGATTGTTTAAATACCCTAATTTGGCTAGAATTACCCTAGGGATGACGAGAATGACCTAAATGTATATCCAATGACACAAATGAACTTATTGGATGCACAAGATTGGTTAAAAACCCTAATTGGACAAGAATACGACTAGGTAGGACAAAAATGACCTAAAAGTTCATCCAATGACACAAACACACCTATTGGATGCACAAGATTACTGAAAAACCCTAATTGGACAAGAATAAGCCTAGGGAGGACGAAAATGACCTAAATGAACATCCAATGACACAAACACACTTATTGGATGCACAAGATTGCTTAAAAACCCTAATTGGACAAAAATATGCCTAGGGAGGACGAAAATGACCTAAATGTTCATCCAATGACACAAACACACCTATTGGATGCACAAGATAACTTAAAAACCCTAATTGGACAAGAATAAGCCTAGGAAAGACGAAAATGACCTAAATATACATCCAATGACACAAATGAACTTATTGGATGCACAAGATTAGTTAAAAACCCTAATTGGACAAGAATAAGCCTATGGAGGACGAAATTGACCTAGATGTTCATCCAATGACACAAACACACCTATTGGATGCACAAGATTACTTAAAAACCCTAATTGACCTAAATGTTCATCTAATGACACACACACCTATTGGATGCACAAGATTGGTTAAAAACCCTAATTGGACAAGAATAAGCCTATGGAAGCTGAAAATGACCTAAATGTTCATCCAATGACACAAACACACGTATTGGACGCACAAGATTGGTTAAAAACCCTAATTGGACAAGAATAAGCCTAGGGAAGACGAAAATGACCTAAATGTTCATCCAATGATACAAACACACCTATTGGATGCACAAGATTGCTTAAAAACCCTAATTGGAAAAGAATAAGACTAGGGAGGACGAAAATGACCTAAATGTTCATCCAATGACACAAACACACCTATTGGATGCACAAGATAACTTAAAAACCCTAATTGGACAAGAATAAGCCTAGGGAGGACGAAAGTGACCTAAATGTTCATCCAATGATACAAACATACCTATTGGATGCACAAGATTGGTTAAAAACCGTAATTTGTAAAGAATAAGCCTAGGGAGGACGAAAATGACCTAAATGTTCATCTAATGACACAAACACACCTATTGGATGCATAAAATTGGTTAAAAACCCTAATTGGACAAGAATAAGCCTATGGAGGAAGAAAATGACCTAAATGTTCATCCAATGACACAAACACACTTATTGGATGCACAAGATTGCTTAAAAACCCTAATTGGACCAGAATAAGCCTAGGGAGGACGAAAATGACCTAAATGTACGTCCAATGACACAAATGAACTTATTGGATGCACAAGACTAATTAAAAACCCTAATTGGACAAGAATAAGCCTCGGAAGGACGAAAATGACCTAAATGTTCATCCAATGACACAAACACACCTATTGAATGCACAAGATTACTTAAAAACCCTAATTGGACAAGAATAAGCCTATGGAGGACGAAAATGACCTAAATGTTCATCCAATGACACAAACACACCTATTGGATGCACAAGATTACCTAAAAACCCTAATTGGACAAGAATAAGCCTAGGGAAGACGAAAATGACCTAAATGTACATCCAATGACACAAATGAACTTATTGGATGCACAAGATTGGTTAAAACCCCTAATTGGACAAGAATAAGCCTATGGAGGACGAAATTGACCTAAATGTTCATCCAATGACACAAACACACCTATTGGATGCACAAGATTACTTAAAAACCCTAATTGACCTAAATGTTCATCTAATGAGACACACACCTATTGGATGCACAAGATTGGTTAAAAACCCTAATTGGACAAGAATAAGCCTATGGAAGCCGAAAATGACCTAAATGTTCATCCAATGACACAAACACACCTATTGGACGCACAAGATTGGTTAAAAACCCTAATTGGAAAAGAATAAGACTAGGGAGGACGAAAATGACCTAAATGTTCATCCAATGACACAAACACACCTATAGGATGCACAAGATTACTTAAAAACCCTAATTGGACAAGAATAAGCCTAGGGAGGACGAAAGTGACCTAAATGTTCATCCAATGATACAAACATACCTATTGGATGCACAAGATTGGTTAAAAACCCTAATTTGTAAAGAATAAGCCTAGGGAGGACGAAAATGACCTAAATGTTCATCTAATGACACAAACACACCTATTGGATGCATAAGATTGGTTAAAAACCCTAATTGGACAAGAATAAGCCTATGGAGGACGAAAATGACCTAAATGTTCATCCAATGACACAAACACACCTATTGGATCCACAAGATTGGTTAAAAACCCTAATTGGAAAAGAATAACACTAGGGAGGACGAAAATGACCTAAATGTTCATCCAAGGACACAAACACACTTATTGGATGCACAAGATTGTTTAAAAACCCTAATTTGGCTAGAATTACCCTAGGGATGACGAGAATGACCTAAATGTACATCCAATGACACAAATGAACTTATTGGATGCACAAGATTGGTTAAAAACCCTAATTGGACAAGAATACGACTAGGGAGGACAAAAATGACCTAAAAGTCCATCCAATGACACAAACACACCTATTGGATGCACAAGATTACTGAAAAACCCTAATTGGACAAGAATAAGCCTAGGGAGGACGAAAATGACCTAAATGTACATCCAATGACACAAACACACTTATTGGATGCACAAGATTGTTTAAAAACCCTAATTGGACAAGAATAAGCCTAGGGATGACGAGAATGACATAAATGTACATCCAATGACACAAATGAACTTATTGGATGCACAATATTGGTTAAAAACCCTAATTGGACAAGAATAAGCCTATGGAGGACGAAAACGACCTAAATGTTCATCCAATGACACAAACACACCTATTGGATGCACAAGATTACTTAAAAACCCTAATTGGACAAGAATAAGCCCAAGGAAGACAAAAATGACCTAAATGTACATCCAATGACTCAAATGAACTTATTTGATGCACAAGATTGGTTAAAAACCCTAATTGGACAAGAATAAGCATATGGAGGACGGACATGACCTAAATGTTCATCCAATGACACAAACACACCTATTGGATGCACAAGATTACTTAAAAACCCTAATTGGACAAGAATAAGCCTAGGGAGGACGAAAGTGACCTAAATGTTCATCCAATGACACAAACACACCTATTGGATGCATAGGATTGCTTAAAAACCCTAATTAGACAAGAATAAGACTAGGGAGGACGAAAATGACCTAAATGTTCATCCAATGACACAAACACACCTATTGGATGCACAAGATTGCTTAAAAACCCTAATTAGACAAGAATAAGACTAGGGAGGACGAAAATGACCTAAATGTACATCCAATGACACAAATGAACTTATTGGATGCACAATATTGGTTAAAAACCCTAATTGGACAAGAATAAGCCTATGGAGGACGAAAATGACCTAAATGTTCATCCAATGACACAAACACACCTATTGGATGCACAAGATTACTTAAAAACCTTAATTGGACAAGAATAAGCCCAGGGAAGACGAAAATGACCTAAATGTACATCCAATGACTCAAATGAATTTATTGGATGCACAAGATTGGTTAAAAACCCTAATTGGACAAGAATAAGCTTATGGAGGACGAACATGACCTAAATGTTCATCCAATGACACAAACACACCTATTGGATGCACAAGATTACTTAAAAATCCTAATTGGACAAGAATAAGCCTAGGGAAGACGAAAATGACCTAAATGTTCATCCAATGACACAAACACACCTATTGGATGCACAAGATTGCTTAAAAACCCTAATTAGACAAGAATAAGACTAGGGAGGACGAAAATGACCTAAATGTTCATCCAATGACACAAACACACTTATAGGATGCACAAGATTGCTTAAAAACACTTATTGGACAAGGATAAGCCTAGGGAGGACGAAAATGACCTAAATGTTCTTCCAATGACACAAACACACCTATTAGATGCACAAGATTGCTTAAAAACCCTAATTGGACAAGCATAACCCTAGGGGAGACGAAAATGACCTAAATGTACATCCAATGTCACAAATGAACTTATTAGATGCACAAGATTGGTTAAAAACGCTAATTGGACAAGAATAAGCTTATGGAGGACCAAAATGACCTAAATGTTTATCAAATGACACAAACACACCTATTGGATGCACAAGATTACTTAAAAACCCGAATTGGACAAGAATAAGCCTATGGAGGAAGAAAATGACCTAAATCTTCATCCAATGACACAAACACACCTATTGGATGCACTAGATTACTTAAAAACCCTAATTGGACAAGAATAAGACTAGGGAGGACGTAAATGACCTAAATGTTCATCCAATGACACAAACAAACCTATTGGATGCACAAGATTACTTAAAAACCCCAATTGGACAAGAATAAGCCTAGGGAAGACGAAAATGACCTAAATGTACATCCAATGACACAAATGAACTTATTGGATGCACAAGATTGGTTAAAAACCCTAATTTGTAAAGAATAAGCCTAGGGAGGACGAAAATGACCTAATTGTTCATCTAATGACACAAACACACCTATTGGATGCACAAGATTGGTTAAAAACCCTAATTGGACAAGAATAAGCCTATGGAGGACGAAAATGACCTAAATGTTCATCCAATGACACAAACACACTTATTGGATTCACTATATTGCTTAAAAACCCTAATTGGACAAAAATAAGCCTAGGGAGGACGAAAATGACCTAAATGTACATCCAATGACTCAAATGAACTTATTGGATGCCCAAGATTGGATTAAAACCCTAATTGGACAAGAATCAGCCTAGGGAGGACGAAAATGACCTAAATGTACATCCAATGACACAAATGAACTTATTGGATGCACAAGTTGGTTAAAAACCCTAATTGGACAAGAATAAGCCTCGGGAGGACGAAAATGACCTAAATGTTTATCCAATGACACAAACACACCTATTGAATGCACAAGATTACTTAAAAACCCTAATTGGACAAGAATAAGCCTATGGAGGAAGAAAATGACCTAAATGTTCATCCAATGACACAAACACACCTATTGGATGCACAAGATTACTTAAAAACCCTAATTGGACAAGAATAAGCCTAGGGAAGATGAAAATGACCTAAATGTACATCCAACGACACAAACACACCTATTTGATGCACAAGATTGCTTAAAAACCCTAATTGGAAAAGAATAAGACTAGGGAGGACGAAAATGACCTAAATATTCATCCAATGACACAAACACACCTATTGGATGCACAAGATTACTTAAGAACCCTAATTGGACAAGAATAAGCTTAGGGAGGACGAAAATGACCTAAATGTACATCCAATGACAGAAATGAACTTATTAGATTCCCAAGATTGGATTAAAACCCTAATTGCACAAGAATAAGCCTAGGGAGGACGAAAATGACCTAAATGTTCATCCAATGACACAAACACACCTATTGGATGTACAAGATTACTTAAAAACCCTAATTGGACAAGAATAAGCCTAGGGAAGAGGAAAATGACCTAAATGTACATCGAATGACACAAGCACACCTATTGGATGCACAAGATTACTTAAAAACCCTAATTGGAAAAGAATACGACTAGGGAGGACGAAAATGACATAAATGTTCATCCAATGACACAAACACACCTATTGGATGCACAAGATTACTTAAAAACCCTAATTGGACAAGAATAAGCCTTGGGAGGACGAAAATGACCTAAATGTTCTTCCAATGACACAAACACAGCTATTGGAGGCACAAGATTACTTAAAAACCCTAATTGGACAAGAATAAGCCTAGGGAGGACGAAAATGACCTAAATGTTCATCCAATGACACAAACACACTTATTGGATGCACAAGATTGCTTAAAAACCCTAATTGGACAAGAATAAGCCTAGGGAGGACGAAAATGACCTAAATGTACATCCAATGACACAAATAAACTTATTGGATGCCCAAGATTGGTTAAAAACCCTAATTGGACAAGAATAAGCCCAGGGAGGACGAAAATGATCAAAATGTTCACCCAATGACTCAAACACACTTATTGGATGCACAAGAATGCTTAAAAACCTTAATTGGACAAGAATAAGCCTAGGGAGGACGAAAATGCTCTAAATGTACATCCAATGACACAAATGAACTTATTGGATGCACATGATTGGTTTAAAACCCTAATTGGACAAGAATAAGCCTATGGAGGACGAAAATGACCTAAATGTTAATCTAATGACACAAACACACCTATTGAATGCACAAGATTACTTAAAAACCCTAATTGGACAAGAATAAGCCTAGGGAGGACGAAAATGACCTAAATGTACATCCAATGACACATATGAACTTATTGGATGCACAAGATTGGTTAAAAACCCTAATTGGACAATAATAAGACTAGGGAGGACGAAAATGACCTAAATGTTCATCCAATGACACAAACACACCTATTGGATGCACAAGATTACTTAAAAAACCATAATTGGACAAGAATAAGCCTAGGGAGGACAAAAATGACCTAAATGTTCATGCAATGACACAAACACACCTATTGGATGCACATGATTACTTAAAAACCCTAATTGGACAAGAATAAGCCTAGGGAGGACGAAAATGACCTAAATGTTCATCCAATGACACAAACACACCTATTGGATGCACAAGATTGCTTAAAAACCCAAATTGGAAAAGAATAAGACTAGGGAGGACGAAAATGACCTAAATGTTCATCCAATGACACAAACACACCTATTGGATGCACAAGATTACCTAAAAATCCTAATTGGACAAGAATACGACTAGGGAGGAAGAAAATGACCTAAATGTTCATCCAATGACACAAACACACCTATTGGATGCACAAGATTGCTTAAAAACCTTAATTAGACAAGAATAAGACTAGGGAGGACAAAAATTACCTAAATGATCATCCAATGACACAAACACACTTATTGGATGCACAAGATAGTTTAAAAACCCAAATTGGACAAGTATAAGCCAAAGGATGACGAAAATGACCTAAATGTCCATCCAATGACACAAATGAACTTATTGGATGCACAAGATTGGTTAAAAATAGGACAAGAATAAGCCTAGGGAGGACGAAAATGACCTAAATGTTCATCCAATGACACAAACACAACTATTGGATGCACAAGATTACTTAAAAACCCTAATTGGACAAGAATACGACTAGGGAGGTCGAAAATGACCTAAATGTTCGTCCAATGACACAAACACACCTATTGGATGTTTAAGACTACTTAAAAAACCCTAATTGGACAAGAATAAGCCTAGGGAGGACGAAAATGACCTAAATGTTCATCCAACGACACAAACACACCTATTAGATGCACAAGATTACTTAAAAACCCTAATTGGACAAGAATAAGCCTAGGGAGGACGAAAATTACCTAAATGTGCATCCAATGACACAAACACACCTATTGGATGCACAAGATTGCTTAAAAACCCTAATTGGAAAAGAATAAGACTAGGGAGGACGAAAATGACCTAAATGTTCATCCAATGACACAAACACACGTATTGGATGCACAAGATTACCTAAAAACCCTAATTGGACAAGAATACGACTACTGAGGACGAAAATGACCTAAATGTTCATCCAAGGAAACAAACACACTTATTGGATGCACAAGATTGGTTAAAAACCCCAATTGGACAAGAATACGACTAGGGAGGACAAAAATGACCTAAAAGTTCATCCAATGACACAAACACACCTATTGGATGCACAAGATTACTGAAAAACCCTAATTGGACAAGAATAAGCCTAGGGAGGACGAAAATGACCTAAATGTACATCCAATGACACAAACACACTTATTGGATTCACTAGATTGCTTAAAAACCCTAATTGGACAAAAATAAGCCTAGGGAGGACGAAAATGACCTAAATGTACATCCAATGACACAAATGAACTTATTGGATGCCCAAGATTGGATTAAAACCCTAATTGGACAAGAATAAGCCAAGGGAGGACGAAAATGACCTAAATGTACATCCAATGACACAAATGAACTTATTGGATGCACAAGTTGGTTAAAAACCCTAATTGGACAAGAATAAGCCTCGGGAGGACGAAAATGACCTAAATGTTCATCCAATGACACAAACACACCTATTGAATGCACAAGATTACTTAAAAACCCTAATTGGACAAGAATAAGCCTATGGAGGAAGAAAATGACCTAAATGTTCATCCAATGACACAAACACACCTATTGGATGCACAAGATTACTTAAAAACCCTAATTGGACAAGAAAAAGCCTAGGGAAGACGAAAATGACCTAAATGTACATCCAACGACACAAACACACCTATTTGATGCACAAGATTGCTTAAAAACCCTAATTGGAAAAGAATAAGACTAGGGAGGACGAAAATGACCTAAATATTCATCCAATGACACAAACACACCTATTGGATGCACAAGATTACTTAAGAACCCTAATTGGACAAGAATAAGCTTAGGGAGGACGAAAATGACCTAAATGTTCATCCAATGACACAAACACACCTATTGGATGCACAAGATTGGTTAAAAACCCTAATTGGAAAAGAATAACACTAGGGAGGACGAAAATGACCTAAATGTTCATCCAAGGACACAAACACACTTATTGGATGCACAAGATTGTTTAAAAACCCTAATTGGGCAAGAATTACCCTAGGGATGACGAGAATGACCTAAATGTACATCCAATGACACAAATGAACGTATTGGATGCACAAGATTGGTTAAAAACCCCAATTGGACAAGAATACGACTAGGGAGGACAAAAATGACCTAAAAGTTCATCGAATGACACAAACACACCTATTGGATGCACAAGATTACTGAAAAACCCTAATTGGACAAGAATAAGCCTAGGGAGGACGAAAATGACCTAAATGTACATCCAATGACACAAACACACTTATTGGATTCACTAGATTGCTTAAAAACCCTAATTGGAAAAGAATACGACTAGGGAGGACAAAAATGACATAAATGTTCATCCAATGACACAAACACACCTATTGGATGCACAAGATTACTTAAAAACCCTAATTGGAAAAGAATACGACTAGGGAGGACGAAAATGACATAAATGTTCATCCAATGACACAAACACACCTATTGGATGCACAAGATTACTTAAAAACCCTAATTGGACAAGAATAAGCCTTGGGAGGACGAAAATGACCTAAATGTTCTTCCAATGACACAAACACAGCTATTGGATGCACAAGATTACTTAAAAACCCTAATTGGACAAGAATAAGCCTAGGGAGTACGAAAATGACCTAAATGTTCATCCAATGACACAAACACATTTATTGGATGCACAAGATTGCTTAAAAACCCTAATTGGACAAGAATAAGCTTAGGGAGGACGAAAATGACCTAAATGTACATCCAATGACACAAATAAACTTATTGGATGCCCAAGATTGGTTAAAAACCCTAATTGGACAAGAATAAGCCCAGGGAGGACGAAAATGATCTAAATGTTCACCCAATGAGGCAAACACACTTATTGGATGCACAAGAATGCTTAAAAACCTTAATTGGACAAGAATAAGCCTAGGGAGGACGAAAATGACCTAAATGTACATCCAATGACACAAATGAACTTATTGGATGCACATGATTGGTTTAAAACCCTAATTGGACAAGAATAAGCCTATGGAGGACGAAAATGACCTAAATGTTAATCCAATGACACAAACACACCTATTGAATGCACAAGATTACTTAAAAACCCTAATTGGACAAGAATAAGCCTAGGGAGGACGAAAATGACCTAAATGTACATCCAATGACACATGAACTTATTGGATGTACAAGGTAGGTTAAAAACCCTAATTGGACAATAATAAGCCTATGGAGGACGAAATTGACCTAAATGTTCATCCAACGACACAAACCCACCAATTGGAGGCACAAGATTACTTAAAAACCATAATTGGACAAGAATAAGCCTAGGGAGGACGAACATGACCTAAATGTTCATCCAATGACACAAACACACCTATTGGATGCACAAGATTACTTCAAAACCCTAATTGGACAAGAATAATCCTAGGGAAGACGAAAATTACCTAAATGTACATCCAATGAACAAATGAACTTATTGGATGCACAAGATTGGTTAAAAACCCTAATTGGACAAGAATAAGCCTTTGGAGGACGAAAATGACCTAAATGTTCAGCCAATGACACAAACACACCTATTTGATGCACAAGATTGCTTAAAAACCCTAATTGGAAAAGAATAAGACTAGGGAGGACGAAAATGACCTAAATGTTCATCCAATGACACAAACACACCTATTGGATGCACAAGATTACTTAAAAAACCATAATTGGACAAGAATAAGCCTAGGGAGGACAAAAATGACCTAAATGTTCATCCAATGACACAAACACACCTATTGGATGCACAAGATTACTTAAAAACCCTAATTGGACAAGAATAAGCCTAGGGAGGACGAAAATGACCTAAATGTTCATCCAATGACACAAACACACCTATTGGATGCACAAGATTGCTTAAAAACCCAAATTGGAAAAGAATAAGACTAGGGAGGACGAAAATGACCTAAATGTTCATCCAATGACACAAACACACATATTGGATGCACAAGATAACCTAAAAATCCTAATTGGACAAGAATACGACTAGGGAGGACGAAAATGACCTAAATGTTCATCCAATGACACAAACACACCTATTGGATGCACAAGATTGCTTAAAAACCTTTATTAGACAAGAATAAGACTAGGGAGGACGAAAATTACCTAAATGATCATCCAATGACACAAACACACTTATTGGATGCACAAGATAGTTTAAAAACCCAAATTGGACAAGTATAAGCCAAAGGATGACGAAAATGACCTAAATGTACATCCAATGACACAAATGAACTTATTGGATGCACAAGATTGGTTAAAAATTGGACCAGAATAAGCCTAGGGAGGACGAAAATGACCTAAATGTTCATCCAATGACACAAACACGACTATTGGATGCACAAGATTACTTAAAAACCCTAATTGGACAAGAATACGACTAGGGAGGACGAAAATAACCTAAATGTTCGTCCAATGACACAAACACACCTATTGGATGTTTAAGACTACTTAAAAAACCCTAATTGGACAGGAATAAGCCTAGGGAGGACGAAAATGACCTAAATGTTCATCCAACGACACAAACACACCTATTAGATGCACAAGATTACTTAAAAACCCTAATTGGACAAGAATAAGCCTAGGGAGGACGAAAATTACCTAAATGTGCATCCAATGACACAAACACACCTATTGGATGCACAAGATTGCTTAAAAACCCTAATTGGAAAAGAATAAGACTAGGGAGGACGAAAATGACCTAAATGTTCATCCAATGACACAAACACACGTATTGGATGCACAAGATTACTTAAAAACCCTAATTGGACAAGAATACGACTAGTGAGGACGAAAATAACCTAAATGTTCGTCCAATGACACAAACACACCTATTGGATGTTTAAGATTACTTAAAAAACCCTAATTGGACAGGAATAAGCCTAGGGAGGACGAAAATGACCTAAATGTTCATCCAACGACACAAACACACCTATTAGATGCACAAGATTACTTAAAAACCCTAATTGGACAAGAATAAGCCTAGGGAGGACGAAAATTAACTAAATGTGCATCCAATGACACAAACACACCTATTGGATGCACAAGATTGCTTAAAAACCCTAATTAGACAAGAATAAGACTACGGAGGACGAAAATGACCTAAATGTTCATCCAATGACACAAACACACTTATTGGATGCACAAGATAGTTTAAAAACCCTAATTGGACAAGAATAAGCCTAGGGATGACGGAAATGACCTAAATGTACATCCAATGACACAAATGAACTTATTGGATGCACAAGATTGGTTAAAAACCCTAATTGGACAAGAATAAGCCTATGGAGGACGAAAATGACCTAAATGTTCATCCAATGACACAAACACACCTATTGGATGCACAAGATTACTTAAAAACCCAAATTGGACATGAATAAGCCTAGGGAGGACGAAAATGACCTAAATGTTCATCCAATGACACTAACACACCTATTGGATGCACAAGATTGCTTAAAAACCATAATTAGACAAGAATAAGACTAGGGAGGACGAAAATGACCTAAATGTTCATCCAATGACACAAACACACTTATTGGATGCACAAGATTGCTTAAAAACCCTAATTGGACAAGAATAAGCCTAGGGATGACGAAAATGACCTAAATGTACATCCAATGACACAAAGGAACTTATTGGGTGCACAAGATTGGTTAAAAACCCTAATTGGACAAGAATAAGCCTAGGGAGGACGAAAATGACCGAAATGTTCATCCAATGACACAAACACACTTATTGGATGCACAAGATTGTTTAAAAACCCTAATTGGACAAGAATAAGCCTAGGGATGACGGAAATGACCTAAATGTACATCCAATGACACAAATGAACTTATTGGATGCACAAGATTGGTTAAAAACCCTAATTGGAAAAGAATACGACTAGGGAGGACGAAAATGACATAAATGTTCATCCAATGACACAAACACACCTATTGGATGCACAAGATTACTTAAAAACCCTAATTGGACAAGAATAAGCCTTGGGAGGACGAAAATGACCTAAATGTTCTTCCAATGACACAAACACAGCTATTGGTGCACAAGATTACTTAAAAACGCTAATTGGACAAGAATAAGCCTAGGGAGGACGAAAATGACCTAAATGTTCATCCAATGACACAAACACACTTATTGGATGCACAAGATTGCTTAAAAACCCTAATTGGACAAGAATAAGCTTAGGGATGACGAAAATGACCTAAATGTACATCCAATGACAAAAATGAACTTATTTGGTGCACAAGATTGGTTAAAAACCCTAATTGGACAAGAATAAGCCTAGGGAGGACGAAAATGACCTAAATGTTCATCCAATGACACAAACACACCTATTGGATGCACAAGATTACTTAAAAACCCTAATTGGACAAGAATAAACCTAGGGAGGACGAAAATGACCTAAATGTTCATCTAATGACACAAACACACCTATTGGATGCACAAAATTGCTTAAAAACCCTAATTAGACAAGAATAAGACTAGGGAGGACGAAAATGACCTAAATGTTCATCCAATGACACAAACACACCTATTGGAAGCACAAGAATAATTAAAAACCCTATTTGGACAAGAATAAGCCTATGGAAGACGAAAATGACCTAAATGAACATCCAATGACACAAATGAACTTATTGGATGAACAAGATTGGTTAAAAACCCTAATTGGAGAAGAATAAGACTTTGGAGGACGAAAATGACCTAAATGTTCATCCAATGACACAAACACACCTATTGGATGCACAAGATTACTTAAAAACCCAAATTGGACATGAATAAGCCTAGGGAGGACCAAAATGACCTAAATGTTCATCCAATGACACTAACACACCTATTGGATGCACAAGATTGCTTAAAAACCCTAATTGGACAAGAATAAGCCTAGGGATGACGAAAATGACCTAAATGTACATCCAATGACACAAACACACCTATTGGATGCACAAGATTGCTTAAAAACCCTAATTAGACAAGAATACGACTAGGGAGGACGAAAATGACCTAAATGTTCATCCAATGACACAAACACACCTATTGGATGCACAAGATTGCTTAAAAACCTTTATTAGACAAGAATAAGACTAGGGAGGACGAAAATTACCTAAATGATTATCCAATGACACAAACACACTTATTGGATGCACAAGATAGTTTAAAAACCCAAATTGGACAAGTATAAGCCAAAGGATGACGAAAATGACCTAAATGTACATCCAATGACACAAATGAACTTATTGGATGCACAAGATTGGTTAAAAATTGGACCAGAATAAGCCTAGGGAGGACGAAAATGACCTAAATGTTCATCCAATGACACAAACACAACTATTGGATGCACAAGATTACTTAAAAACCCTAATTGGACAAGAATACGACTAGGGAGGACGAAAATAACCTAAATGTTCGTCCAATGACACAAACACACCTATTGGATGTTTAAGATTACTTAAAAAACCCTAATTGGACAAGAATAAGCCTAGGGAGGACGAAAATGACCTAAATGTTCATCCAACGACACAAACACACCTATTAGATGCACAAGATTACTTAAAAACCCTAATTGGACAAGAATAAGCCTAGGGAGGACGAAAATTACCTAAATGTGCATCCAATGACACAAACACACCTATTGGATGCACAAGATTGCTTAAAAACCCTAATTGGAAAAGAATAAGACTAGGGAGGACGAAAATGATCTAAATGTTCATCCAATGACACAAACACACGTATTGGATGCACAAGATTACCTAAAAACCCTAATTGGACAAGAATACGACTACTAAGGACGAAAATGACCTAAATGTTCATCCAAGGAAACAAACACACTTATTGGATGCACAAGATTGGTTAAAAACCCCAATTGGACAAGAATACGACTAGGGAGGACAAAAATGACCTAAAAGTTCATCCAATGACACAAACACACCTATTGGATGCACAAGATTACTGAAAAACCCTAATTGGACAAGAATAAGCCTAGGGAGGACGAAAATGACCTAAATGTACATCCAATGACACAAACACACTTATTGGATTCACTAGATTGCTTAAAAACCCTAATTGGACAAAAATAAGCCTAGGGAGGACGAAAATGACCTAAATGTACATCCAATGACACAAATGAACTTATTGGATGCCCAAGATTGGATTAAAACCCTAATTGGACAAGAATAAGCCAAGGGAGGACGAAAATGACCTAAATGTACATCCAATGACACAAATGAACTTATTGGATGCACAAGTTGGTTAAAAACCCTAGTTGGACAAGAATAAGCCTCGGGAGGACGAAAATGACCTAAATGTTCATCCAATGACACAAACACACCTATTGAATGCACAAGATTACTTAAAAACCCTAATTGGACAAGAATAAGCCTATGGAGGAAGAAAATGACCTAAATGTTCATCCAATGACACAAACACACCTATTGGATGCACAAGATTACTTAAAAACCCTAATTGGACAAGAATAAGCCTAGGGAAGACGAAAATGACCTAAATGTACATCCAACAATACAAACACACCTATTTGATGCACAAGATTGCTTAAAAACCCTAATTGGAAAAGAATAAGACTAGGGAGGACGAAAATGACCTAAATATTCATCCAATGACACAAACACACCTATTGGATGCACAAGATTACTTAAGAACCCTAATTGGACAAGAATAAGCTTAGGGAGGACGAAAATGACCTAAATGTTCATCCAATGACACAAACACACCTATTGGATGCACAAGATTGGTTAAAAACCCTAATTGGAAAAGAATAACACTAGGGAGGACGAAAATGACCTAAATGTTCATCCAAGGACACAAACACACTTATTGGATGCACAAGATTGTTTATAAACCCTAATTGGACAAGAATAATCCTAGGGATGACGAGAATGACCTAAATGTACATCCAATGACACAAATGAACTTATTGGATGCACAAGATTGGTTAAAAACCCTAATTGGACAAGAATAAGCCTATGGAGGACGAAAATGACCTAAATGTTCATCCAATGACACAAACACACCTATTGGATGCACAAGATTACTTAAAAACCCAAATTGGACAAGAATAAACCTAGGGATGACGAAAATGACCTAAATGTACATCCAATGACACAAATGGACTTATTGGATGCACAGGATTGGTTAGAAACCCTAATTGGACAAGAATAAGCCTATGGAGGACAAAAATAACCTAAATGTTCATCCAATGACACAAACACACCTATTGGATTCACAAGATTACTTAAAAACCCTAATTGGACAAGAATAAGCCTAGGGAGGACGAAAATGACCTAAATGTTCATCCAATGACACAAACACACCTATTGGATGCACAAGATTACTTAAAAACCCTAATTGGACAAGAATAAGCCTAGGGAGGACGAAAATGACCTAAATGTTCATCCAATGACACAAACACACCTATTGGATGCACAAGATTACTTAAAAACCCTAATTGGACAGGAATACGACTAGGGAGGACGAAAATGACCTAAATGTTCATCCAATGACACAAACACACCTATTGGATGGACAAGATTACTTAAAAACCCTAATTGGACAAGAATAAGCCTAGGGAAGACGAAAATGACCTAAATGTACATCCAATGACACAAATGAACTTATTGGATGCACAAGATTGGTTAAAAACCCTAATTGGACAAGAATAAGCCTATGGAGGACGAAAATGACCTAAATGTTCATCCAAAGACACAAACACACCTATTGGATGCACAAGATTACTTAAAAACCCTAATTGGACAAGAATAAGCCTAGGGAGGACGAAAATGACCTAAATGTTCATCCAATGACACAAACACACCTATTGGATGCACAAGATTGCTTAAAAACCCTAATTAGACAAGAATAAGCCTAGGGAGGACGAAAATGACCTAAATGTTCATCCAATGACACAAACACACTTATTGGATGCACAAGATTGTTTAAAAACCCTAATTGGACAAGAATAAGCCTAGGGATGACGGAAATGACCTAAATGTACATCCAATGACACAAATGAACTTATTGGATGCACAAGATTGGTTAAAAACCCTAATTGGAAAAGAATACGACTAGGGAGGACGAAAATGACATAAATGTTCATCCAATGACACAAACACACCTATTGGATGCACAAGATTACTTAAAAACCCTAATTGGACAAGAATAAGCCTTGGGAGGACGAAAATGACCTAAATGTTCTTCCAATGACACAAACACAGCTATTGGATGCACAAGATTACTTAAAAACCCTAATTGGACAAGAATAAGCCTAGGGAGGACGAAAATGACCTAAATGTTCATCCAATAACACAAACACACTTATTGGATGCACAAGATTGCTTAAAAATCCTAATTGGACAAGAATAAGCCTAGGGATGACGAAAATGACCTAAATGTACATCCAATGACAAAAATGAACTTATTTGGTTTACAAGATTGGTTAAAAACCCTAATTGGACAAGAATAAGCCTATGGAGACTAGGGAGGACGAAAATGACCTAAATGACCTAAATGACCTAATTAGACAAGAATAAGACTAGGGAGGACGAAAATGACCTAAATGTTCATCCAATGACACAAACACACTTATTTGATGCACAAGATAGTTTAAAAACCCTAATTGGACAAGAATAAGCCTAGGGATGACGAAAATGACCTAAATGTACATCCAATGACACGAATGAACTTATTGGATGCACAAGATTGGTTAAAAACCCTAATTGGACAAGAATAAGCCTATGGAGGACGAAAATGACCTAAATGTTCATCCAATGACACAAACACACCTATTGGATGCACAAGATTACTTAAAAACCCTAATTGGACATGAATAAGCCTATGGAGGACGAAAATGACCTAAATGTTCATCCAATGACACTAACACACCTATTGGATGCACAAGATTGCTTAAAAACCCTAATTAGACAAGAATAAGACTAGGGAGGACGAAAATGACCTAAATGTTCATCCAATGACACAAACACACTTATTTGATGCACAAGATAGTTTAAAAACCCTAATTGGACAAGAATAAGCCTAGGGATGACGAAAATGACCTAAATGTACATCCAATGACACGAATGAACTTATTGGATGCACAAGATTGGTTAAAAACCCTAATTGGACAAGAATAAGCCTATGGAGGACGAAAATGACCTAAATGTTCATCCAATGACACAAACACACCTATTGGATGCACAAGATTACTTAAAAACCCTAATTGGACAAGAATAAGCCTATGGAGGACGAAAATGACCTAAATGTTCATCCAATGACACTAACACACCTATTGGATGCACAAGATTGCTTAAAAACCCTAATTAGACAAGAATAAGACTAGGGAGGACGAAAATGACCTAAATGTTCATCCAATGACACAAACACAACTATTGGATGCACAAGATTACTTAAAAACCCTAATTGGACAAGAATACGACTAGGGAGGACGAAAATAACCTAAATGTTCGTCCAATGACACAAACACACCTATTGGATGTTTAAGATTACTTAAAAAACCCTAATTGGACAGGAATAAGCCTAGGGAGGACGAAAATGACCTAAATGTTCATCCAACGACACAAACACACCTATTAGATGCACAAGATTACTTAAAAACCCTAATTGGACAAGAATAAGCCTAGGGAGGACGAAAATTACCTAAATGTTCATCCAATGACACAAACACACCTATTGGATGCACAAGATTACTTAAAAACCCAAATTGGACATGAATAAGCCTAGGGAGGACGAAAATGACCTAAATGTTCATCCAATGACACTAACACACCTATTGGATGCACAAGATTGCTTAAAAACCCTAATTGGACAAGAATAAGCCTATGGAGGACGAAATTGACCTAAATGTTCATCCAACGACACAAACCCACCAATTGGAGGCACAAGATTACTTAAAAACCATAATTGGACAAGAATAAGCCTAGGGAGGACGAACATGACCTAAATGTTCATCCAATGACACAAACACACCTATTGGATGCACAAGATTACTTCAAAACCCTAATTGGACAAGAATAAGCCTAGGGAAGACGAAAATTACCTAAATGTACATCCAATGAACAAATGAACTTATTGGATGCACAAGATTGGTTAAAAACCCTAATTGGACAAGAATAAGCCTTTGGAGGACGAAAATGACCTAAATGTTCAGCCAATGACACAAACACACCTATTTGATGCACAAGATTGCTTAAAAACCCTAATTGGAAAAGAATAAGACTAGGGAGGACGAAAATGACCTAAATGTTCATCCAATGACACAAACACACCTATTGGATGCACAAGATTACTTAAAAAACCATAATTGGACAAGAATAAGCCTAGGGAGGACAAAAATGACCTAAATGTTCATCCAATGACACAAACACACCTATTGGATGCACAAGATTACTTAAAAACCCTAATTGGACAAGAATAAGCCTAGGGAGGACGAAAATGACCTAAATGTTCATCCAATGACACAAACACACCTATTGGATGCACAAGATTGCTTAAAAACCCAAATTGGAAAAGAATAAGACTAGGGAGGACGAAAATGACCTAAATGTTCATCCAATGACACAAACACACCTATTGGATGCACAAGATTACCTAAAAATCCTAATTGGACAAGAATACGACTAGGGAGGACGAAAATGACCTAAATGTTCATCCAATGACACAAACACACCTATTGGATGCACAAGATTGCTTAAAAACCTTTATTAGACAAGAATAAGACTAGGGAGGACGAAAATTACCTAAATGATCATCCAATGACACAAACACACTTATTGGATGCACAAGATAGTTTAAAAACCCAAATTGGACAAGTATAAGCCAAAGGATGACGAAAATGACCTAAATGTAGATCCAATGACACAAATGAACTTATTGGATGCACAAGATTGGTTAAAAATTGGACCAGAATAAGCCTAGGGAGGACGAAAATGACCTAAATGTTCATCCAATGACACAAACACGACTATTGGATGCACAAGATTACTTAAAAACCCTAATTGGACAAGAATACGACTAGGGAGGACGAAAATAACCTAAATGTTCGTCCAATGACACAAACACACCTATTGGATGTTTAAGATTACTTAAAAAACCCTAATTGGACAGGAATAAGCCTAGGGAGGACGAAAATGACCTAAATGTTCATCCAACGACACAAACACACCTATTAGATGCACAAGATTACTTAAAAACCCTAATTGGACAAGAATAAGCCTAGGGAGGACGAAAATTACCTAAATGTGCATCCAATGACACAAACACACCTATTGGATGCACAAGATTTCTTAAAAACCCTAATTGGAAAAGAATAAGACTAGGGAGGACGAAAATGACCTAAATGTTCATCCAATGACACAAACACACGTATTGGATGCACAAGATTACCTAAAAACCCTAATTGGACAAGAATACGACTAGTGAGGACGAAAATGACCTAAATGTTCATCCAATGACACAAACACAGCTATTGGATGCACAAGATTGCTTAAAAACCCTAATTAGACAAGAATAAGACTACGGAGGACGAAAATGACCTAAATGTTCATCCAATGACACAAACACACTTTTTGGATGCACAAGATAGTTTAAAAACCCTAATTGGACAAGAATAAGCCTAGGGATGACGGAAATGACCTAAATGTACATCCAATGACACAAATGAACTTATTGGATGCACAAGATTGGTTAAAAACCCTAATTGGACAAGAATAAGCCTATGGAGGACGAAAATGACCTAAATGTTCATCCAATGACACAAACACACCTATTGGATGCACAAGATTACTTAAAAACCCAAATTGGACATGAATAAGCCTAGGGAGGACGAAAATGACCTAAATGTTCATCCAATGACACTAACACACCTATTGGATGCACAAGATTGCTTAAAAACCCTAATTAGACAAGAATAAGACTAGGGAGGACGAAAATGACCTAAATGTTCATCCAATGACACAAACACACTTATTGGATGCACAAGATTGCTTAAAAACCCTAATTGGACAAGAATAAGCCTAGGGATGACGAAAATGACCTAAATGTACATCCAATGACACAAAGGAACTTATTGGGTGCACAAGATTGGTTAAAAACCCTAATTGGACAAGAATAAGCCTAGGGAGGACGAAAATGACCTAAATGTTCTTCCAATGACACAAACACACTTATTGGATGCACAAGATTGTTTAAAAACCCTAATTGGACAAGAATAAGCCTAGGGATGACGGAAATGACCTAAATGTACATCCAATGACACAAATGAACTTATTGGATGCACAAGATTGGTTAAAAACCCTAATTGGAAAAGAATACGACTAGGGAGGACGAAAAAGACATAAATGTTCATCCAATGACACAAACACACCTATTGGATGCACAAGATTACTTAAAAACCCTAATTGGACAAGAATAAGCCTTGGGAGGACGAAAATGACCTAAATGTTCTTCCAATGACACAAACACAGCTATTGGTGCACAAGATTACTTAAAAACGCTAATTGGACAAGAATAAGCCTAGGGAGGACGAAAATGACCTAAATGTTCATCCAATGACACAAACACACTTATTGGATGCACAAGATTGCTTAAAAACCCTAATTGGACAAGAATAAGCATAGGGATGACGAAAATGACCTAAATGTACATCCAATGACAAAAATGAACTTATTTGGTTCACAAGATTGGTTAAAAACCCTAATTGGACAAGAATAAGCCTAGGGAGGACGAAAATGACCTAAATGTTCATCCAATGACACAAACACACCTATTGGATGCACAAGATTACTTAAAAACCCTAATTGGACAAGAATAAACCTAGGGAGGACGAAAATGACCTAAATGTTCATCTAATGACACAAACACACCTATTGGATGCACAAAATTGCTTAAAAACCCTAATTAGACAAGAATAAGACTAGGGAGGACGAAAATGACCTAAATGTTCATCCAATGACACAAACACACCTATTGGAAGCACAAGAATAATTAAAAACCCTAATTGGACAAGAATAAGCCTATGGAAGACGAAAATGACCTAAATGAACATCCAATGACACAAATGAACTTATTGGATGAACAAGATTGGTTAAAAACCCTAATTGGAGAAGAATAAGCCTTTGGAGGACGAAAATGACCTAAATGTTCATCCAATGACACAAACACACCTATTGGATGCACAAGATTGCTTAAAAACCCTAATTAGACAAGAATACGACTAGGGAGGACGAAAATGACCTAAATGTTCATCCAATGACACAAACACACCTATTGGATGCACAAGATTGCTTAAAAACCTTTATTAGACAAGAATAAGACTAGGGAGGACGAAAATTACCTAAATGATCATCCAATGACACAAACACACATATTGGATGCACAAGATAGTTTAAAAACCCAAATTGGACAAGTATAAGCCAAAGGATGACGAAAATGACCTAAATGTACATCCAATGACACAAATGAACTTATTGGATGCACAAGATTGGTTAAAAATTGGACCAGAATAAGCCTAGGGAGGACGAAAATGACCTAAATGTTCATCCAATGACACAAACACAACTATTGGATGCACAAGATTACTTAAAAACCCTAATTGGACAAGAATACGACTAGGGAGGACGAAAATAACCTAAATGTTCGTCCAATGACACAAACACACCTATTGGATGTTTAAGATTACTTAAAAAACCCTAATTGGACAAGAATAATCCTAGGGAGGACGAAAATGACCTAAATGTTCATCCAACGACACAAACACACCTATTAGATGCACAAGATTACTTAAAAACCCTAATTGGACAAGAATAAGCCTAGGGAGGACGAAAATTACCTAAATGTGCATCCAATGACACAAACACACCTATTGGATGCACAAGATTGCTTAAAAACCCTAATTGGAAAAGAATAAGACTAGGGAGGACGAAAATGACCTAAATGTTCATCCAATGACACAAACACACGTATTGGATGCACAAGATTACCTAAAAACCCTAATTGGACAAGAATACGACTAGTGAGGACGAAAATGACCTAAATGTTCATCCAATGACACAAACACACCTATTGGATGCACAAGATTGCTTAAAAACCCTAATTAGACAAGAATAAGACTACGGAGGACGAAAATGACCTAAATATTCATCCAATGACACAAACACACTTATTGGATGCACAAGATAGTTTAAAAACCCTAATTGGACAAGAATAAGCCTAGGGATGACGGAAATGACCTAAATGTACATCCAATGACACAAATAAATTTATTGGATGCACAAGATTGGTTAAAAACCCTAATTGGACAAGAATAAGCCTATGGAGGACGAAAATGACCTAAATGTTCATCCAATGACACAAACACACCTATTGGATGCACAAGATTACTTAAAAACCCAAATTGGACATGAATAAGCCTA
>JBBPBR010000004.1:33718481-33732821 GCA_037974775.1 Cicer pinnatifidum | reverse complement strand
TAAATGTTCATCCAATGACACAAACACACCTATTGGATGCACAAGATTACTTAAAAACCCTAATTGGACATGAATAAGCCTATGGAGGACGAAAATGACCTAAATGTTCATCCAATGACACTAACACACCTATTGGATGCACAAGATTGCTTAAAAACCCTAATTAGACAAGAATAAGACTAGGGAGGACGAAAATGACCTAAATGTTCATCCAATGACACAAACACAACTATTGGATGCACAAGATTACTTAAAAACCCTAATTGGACAAGAATACGACTAGGGAGGACGAAAATAACCTAAATGTTCGTCCAATGAAACAAACACACCTATTGGATGTTTAAGATTACTTAAAAAACCCTAATTGGACAGGAATAAGCCTAGGGAGGACGAAAATGACCTAAATGTTCATCCAACGACACAAACACACCTATTAGATGCACAAGATTACTTAAAAACCCTAATTGGACAAGAATAAGCCTAGGGAGGACGAAAATTACCTAAATGTGCATCCAATGACACAAACACACCTATTGGATGCACAAGATTGCTTAAAAACCCTAATTGGAAAAGAATAAGACTAGGGAGGACGAAAATGACCTAAATGTTCATCCAATGACACAAACACATGTATTGGACGCACAAGATTACCTAAAAACCCTAATTGGACAAGAATACGACTAGTGAGGACGAAAATGACCTAAATGTTCATCCAATGACACAAACACACCTATTGGATGCACAAGATTGCTTAAAAACCCTAATTAGACAAGAATAAGACTACGGAGGACGAAAATGACCTAAATATTCATCCAATGACACAAACACACTTATTGGATGCACAAGATAGTTTAAAAACCCTAATTGGACAAGAATAAGCCTAGGGATGACGGAAATGACCTAAATGTACATCCAATGACACAAATAAATTTATTGGATGCACAAGATTGGTTAAAAACCCTAATTGGACAAGAATAAGCCTATGGAGGACGAAAATGACCTAAATGTTCATCCAATGACACAAACACACCTATTGGATGCACAAGATTACTTAAAAACCCAAATTGGACATGAATAAGCCTAGGGAGGACGAAAATGACCTAAATGTTCATCCAATGACACTAACACACCTATTGGATGCACAAGATTGCTTAAAAACCCTAATTAGACAAGAATAAGACTAGGGAGGACGAAAATGACCTAAATGTTCATCCAATGACACAAACACACTTATTGGATGCACAAGATTGCTTAAAAACCCAAATTGGACAAGAATAAGCCTAGGGATGACGAAAATGACCTAAATGTACATCCAATGACACAAAGGAACTTATTGGGTGCACAAGATTGGTTAAAAACCCTAATTGGACAAGAATAAGCCTATGGAGACTAGGGAGGACGAAAATGACCTAAATGACCTAAATGACCTAATTAGACAAGAATAAGACTAGGGAGGACGAAAATGACCTAAATGTTCATCCAATGACACAAACACACTTATTGGATGCAAAAGATTGCTTAAAAACCCTAATTGGACAAGAATAAGCCTAGGGATGACAAAAATGACCTAAATGTACATCCAATGACACAAAGGAACTTATTGGGTGCACAAGATTGGTTAAAAACCCTAATTGGACAAGAATAAGCCTAGGGAGGACGAAAATGACCTAAATGTTCATCCAATGACACAAACACACTTATTGGATGCACAAGATTGCTTAAAAACCCTAATTGGACAAGAATAAGCCTAGGGATGACGGAAATGACCTAAATGTACATCCAATGACACAAATGAACTTATTGGATGCACAAGATTGGTTAAAAACCCTAATTGGAAAAGAATACGACTAGGGAGGAAGAAAATGACATAAATGTTCATCCAATGACACAAACACACCTATTGGATGCACAAGATTAATTAAAAACCCTAATTGGACAAGAATAAGCCTTGGGAGGACGAAAATGACCTAAATGTTCTTCCAATGACACAAACACAGCTATTGGATGCACAAGATTACTTAAAAACCCTAATTGGACAAGAATAAGCCTAGGGAGGACGAAAATGACCTAAATGTTCATCCAATAACACAAACACACTTATTGGATGCACAAGATTGCTTAAAAATCCTAATTGGACAAGAATAAGCCTAGGGATGACGAAAATGACCTAAATGTACATCCAATGACAAAAATGAACTTATTTGGTTTACAAGATTGGTTAAAAACCCTAATTGGACAAGAATAAGCCTATGGAGACTAGGGAGGACGAAAATGACCTAAATGACCTAAATGACCTAAATGACCTAATTAGACAAGAATAAGACTAGGGAGGACGAAAATGACCTAAATGTTCATCCAATGACACAAACACACTTATTTGATGCACAAGATAGTTTAAAAACCCTAATTGGACAAGAATAAGCCTAGGGATGACGAAAATGACCTAAATGTACATCCAATGACACGAATGAACTTATTGGATGCACAAGATTGGTTAAAAACCCTAATTGGACAAGAATAAGCCTATGGAGGACGAAAATGACCTAAATGTTCATCCAATGACACAAACACACCTATTGGATGCACAAGATTACTTAAAAACCCTAATTGGACATGAATAAGCCTATGGAGGACGAAAATGACCTAAATGTTCATCCAATGACACTAACACACCTATTGGATGCACAAGATTGCTTAAAAACCCTAATTAGACAAGAATAAGACTAGGGAGGACGAAAATGACCTAAATGTTCATCCAATGACACAAACACAACTATTGGATGCACAAGATTACTTAAAAACCCTAATTTGACAAGAATACGACTAGGGAGGACGAAAATAACCTAAATGTTCGTCCAATGAAACAAACACACCTATTGGATGTTTAAGATTACTTAAAAAACCCTAATTGGACAGGAATAAGCCTAGGGAGGACGAAAATGACCTAAATGTTCATCCAACGACACAAACACACCTATTAGATGCACAAGATTACTTAAAAACCCTAATTGGACAAGAATAAGCCTAGGGAGGACGAAAATTACCTAAATGTGCATCCAATGACACAAACACACCTATTGGATGCACAAGATTGCTTAAAAACCCTAATTGGAAAAGAATAAGACTAGGGAGGACGAAAATGACCTAAATGTTCATCCAATGACACAAACACATGTATTGGATGCACAAGATTACCTAAAAACCCTAATTGGACAAGAATACGACTAGTGAGGACGAAAATGACCTAAATGTTCATCCAATGACACAAACACACCTATTGGATGCACAAGATTGCTTAAAAACCCTAATTAGACAAGAATAAGACTACGGAGGACGAAAATGACCTAAATATTCATCCAATGACACAAACACACTTATTGGATGCACAAGATAGTTTAAAAACCCTAATTGGACAAGAATAAGCCTAGGGATGACGGAAATGACCTAAATGTACATCCAATGACACAAATAAACTTATTGGATGCACAAGATTGGTTAAAAACCCTAATTGGACAAGAATAAGCCTATGGAGGACGAAAATGACCTAAATGTTCATCCAATGACACAAACACACCTATTGGATGCACAAGATTACTTAAAAACCCAAATTGGACATGAATAAGCCTAGGGAGGACGAAAATGACCTAAATGTTCATCCAATGACACTAACACACCTATTGGATGCACAAGATTGCTTAAAAACCCTAATTAGACAAGAATAAGACTAGGGAGGACGAAAATGACCTAAATGTTCATCCAATGACACAAACACACTTATTGGATGCACAAGATTGCTTAAAAACCCAAATTGGACAAGAATAAGCCTAGGGATGACGAAAATGACCTAAATGTACATCCAATGACACAAAGGAACTTATTGGGTGCACAAGATTGGTTAAAAACCCTAATTGGACAAGAATAAGCCTATGGAGACTAGGGAGGACGAAAATGACCTAAATGACCTAAATGACCTAATTAGACAAGAATAAGACTAGGGAGGACGAAAATGACCTAAATGTTCATCCAATGACACAAACACACTTATTGGATGCAAAAGATTGCTTAAAAACCCTAATTGGACAAGAATAAGCCTAGGGATGACAAAAATGACCTAAATGTACATCCAATGACACAAAGGAACTTATTGGGTGCACAAGATTGGTTAAAAACCCTAATTGGACAAGAATAAGCCTAGGGAGGACGAAAATGACCTAAATGTTCATCCAATGACACAAACACACTTATTGGATGCACAAGATTGCTTAAAAACCCTAATTGGACAAGAATAAGCCTAGGGATGACGGAAATGACCTAAATGTACATCCAATGACACAAATGAACTTATTGGATGCACAAGATTGGTTAAAAACCCTAATTGGAAAAGAATACGACTAGGGAGGAAGAAAATGACATAAATGTTCATCCAATGACACAAACACACCTATTGGATGCACAAGATTAATTAAAAACCCTAATTGGACAAGAATAAGCCTTGGGAGGACGAAAATGACCTAAATGTTCTTCCAATGACACAAACACAGCTATTGGATGCACAAGATTACTTAAAAACCCTAATTGGACAAGAATAAGCCTAGGGAGGACGAAAATGACCTAAATGTTCATCCAATAACACAAACACACTTATTGGATGCACAAGATTGCTTAAAAATCCTAATTGGACAAGAATAAGCCTAGGGATGACGAAAATGACCTAAATGTACATCCAATGACAAAAATGAACTTATTTGGTTTACAAGATTGGTTAAAAACCCTAATTGGACAAGAATAAGCCTATGGAGACTAGGGAGGACGAAAATGACCTAAATGACCTAAATGACCTAAATGACCTAATTAGACAAGAATAAGACTAGGGAGGACGAAAATGACCTAAATGTTCATCCAATGACACAAACACACTTATTTGATGCACAAGATAGTTTAAAAACCCTAATTGGACAAGAATAAGCCTAGGGATGACGAAAATGACCTAAATGTACATCCAATGACACGAATGAACTTATTGGATGCACAAGATTGGTTAAAAACCCTAATTGGACAAGAATAAGCCTATGGAGGACGAAAATGACCTAAATGTTCATCCAATGACACAAACACACCTATTGGATGCACAAGATTACTTAAAAACCCTAATTGGACATGAATAAGCCTATGGAGGACGAAAATGACCTAAATGTTCATCCAATGACACTAACACACCTATTGGATGCACAAGATTGCTTAAAAACCCTAATTAGACAAGAATAAGACTAGGGAGGACGAAAATGACCTAAATGTTCATCCAATGACACAAACACAACTATTGGATGCACAAGATTACTTAAAAACCCTAATTTGACAAGAATACGACTAGGGAGGACGAAAATAACCTAAATGTTCGTCCAATGAAACAAACACACCTATTGGATGTTTAAGATTACTTAAAAAACCCTAATTGGACAGGAATAAGCCTAGGGAGGACGAAAATGACCTAAATGTTCATCCAACGACACAAACACACCTATTAGATGCACAAGATTACTTAAAAACCCTAATTGGACAAGAATAAGCCTAGGGAGGACGAAAATTACCTAAATGTGCATCCAATGACACAAACACACCTATTGGATGCACAAGATTGCTTAAAAACCCTAATTGGAAAAGAATAAGACTAGGGAGGACGAAAATGACCTAAATGTTCATCCAATGACACAAACACATGTATTGGACGCACAAGATTACCTAAAAACCCTAATTGGACAAGAATACGACTAGTGAGGACGAAAATGACCTAAATGTTCATCCAATGACACAAACACACCTATTGGATGCACAAGATTGCTTAAAAACCCTAATTAGACAAGAATAAGACTACGGAGGACGAAAATGACCTAAATATTCATCCAATGACACAAACACACTTATTGGATGCACAAGATAGTTTAAAAACCCTAATTGGACAAGAATAAGCCTAGGGATGACGGAAATGACCTAAATGTACATCCAATGACACAAATAAATTTATTGGATGCACAAGATTGGTTAAAAACCCTAATTGGACAAGAATAAGCCTATGGAGGACGAAAATGACCTAAATGTTCATCCAATGACACAAACACACCTATTGGATGCACAAGATTACTTAAAAACCCTAATTGGACAAGAATAAGCCTAGGGAGGACGAAAATGACCTAAATGTACATCCAATGACACAAATGAACTTATTGGATGCACAAGATTGGTTAAAAACCCTAATTGAACAAGAATAAGCTTATGGAGGACGAAAATGACCTAAATGTTCATCCAATGACACAAACACACCTATTGGATGCACAAGATTGCTTAAAAACCCTAATTAGACAAGAATAAGACTAGGGAGGACGAAAATGACCTAAATGTTCATCCAATGACACAAACACACTTATTGGATGCACAAGATTGCTTAAAAACCCTAATTGGACAAGAATAAGCCTAGGAAGGACGAAAATGATCTAAATGTACATTCAATGACACAAATGAACTTAGTGGATGCACTAGATTGGTTAAAAACCCTAATTGGACAAGAATAAGCCTAGGGAGGACGAAAATGACTTAAATGTTCATCCAATGACACAAACACACCTATTGGATGCACAAGATTAATTAAAAACCCTAATTGGACAAGAATACGACTAGGGAGGACGAAAATGACCTAAATGTTCATCCAATGACACAAACACACCTATTGGATGCACAAGATTGCTTAAAAACCCTAATTAGACAAGAATAAGACTAGGGAGGACGAAAATGACCTAAATGTTCATCCAATACACAAACACACTTATTAAATGCACAAGATTGCTTAAAAACCCTAATTAGACAAGAATAAGCCTAGGGAGGACTAAAATGACCTAAATGTACATCCAATGACACAAATGAACTTATTGGATGCACAAGATTGGTTAAAAACCCTAATTGGACAAGAATAAGCCTAGGGAGGACGAAAATGACCTAAATGTTCATCCAATGACACAAATGAACTTATTGGATAAACAAGATTGGTTAAAAACCCTAATTGGACAGGAATAAGCCTAGAGAGGATGAAAATGACCTAAATGTTCATCAAATGACTAAACTCACCTATTGGATGCACAAGATTGGTTAGAAACCCTAATTGGACAAGAATAAGCCTAGGGAGGACGAAAATGACCTAAATGTTCACCCAATGACACAAATGAACTTATTGGATGCACAAGATTGGTTAAAAACCCTAATTGGACAAGAATAAGCCTAGGGATGACGAAAATGACCTAAATGTTCATCAAATGACTAAACACACCTATTGGATGCACAAGATTGGTTAGAAACCCTAATTGGACAAGAATAAGCCTAGGGAGGACGAAAATGACCTAAATGTTAATCCAATGACACAAATGAACTGATTGGATGCACAAGATTGGTTAAAAACCCTAATTGGACAAGAATAAGCCTAGGGAGGACGAAAATAACCTAAATGTTCATCAAATGACTAAACACACCTATTGGATGCACAAGATTGGTTAGAAACCCTAATTGGACAAGAATAAGCCTAGGGAGGACGAAAATGACCTAAATGTTCACCCAATGACACAAATGAACTTATTGGATGCACAAGATTGGTTAAAAACCCTAATTGGACAAGAATAAGCCTAGGGAGGATGAAAATAACCTGAATGTTCATCCAATGACACAAACACACCTATTGGATGCACAAGATTGGTTAAAAACCCTAATTGGACAAGAATAAGCATAGGGAGGACGAAAATGACCTAAATGTTCATCCAATGACACAAACACACCTATTGGATGCACAAGAATGGTTAGAAACCCTAATTGGACAAGAATAAGCCTAGGGAGGACGAAAATGACCTAAATGTTCACCCAATGACACAAATGAACTTATTGGATGCACAAGATTGGTTAAAAACCCTAATTGGACAAGAATAAGCCTAGGGAGGACGAAAATGACCTAAATGTTCATCCAATGACGCAAATGAACTTATTGGATGCACAAGATTGGTAAAAAACCCTAATTGGACAAGAATAAGCCTAGGGAGGACGAAAATAACTTAAATGTTCATCAAATGACTAAACACACCTATTGGATGCACAAGATTGGTTAGAAACCCTAATTGGACAAGAATAAGCCTAGGGAGGACGAAAATGACCTAAATGTTCACCCAATGACACAAATGAACTTATTGGATGCACAAGATTGGTTAAAAACCCTAATTGGACAAGAATAAGCCAAGGGAGGACGAAAATGACCTAAATGTTCATCAAATGACTAAACACACCTATTGGATGCACAAGATTGGTTAGAAACCCTAATTGGACAAGAATAAGCCTAGGGAGGACGAAAATGACCTAAATGTTCACCCAATGACACAAATGAACTTATTGGATGCACAAGATTGGTTAAAAACCCTAATTGGACAAGAATAAGCCTAGGGAGGACGAAAATGACCTAAATGTTCATCCAATGACACAAACACACCTATTGGATGCACAAGATTCGTTAAAAACCCTAATTGGACAAGAATAAGCATAGGGAGGACGAAAATGGCCTAAATGTTCATCCAATGACACAAACACACCTATTGGATGCACAAGATTGGTTAGAAACCCTAAATGGACAAGAATAAGCATGGGGAGTACGAAAATGACCTAAATGTTCATCCAATGACACAAACACACCTATTGGATGCACAAGATTGGTTAGAAACCCTAATTGGACAAGAATAAGCCTAGGGAGGACGAAAATGACCTAAATGTTCACCCAATGACACAAATGAACTTATTGGATGCACAAGATTGGTTAAAAACCCTAATTGGACAAGAATAAGCCTAGGGAGGACGAAAATTACCTAAATGTTCATCCAATGACACAAATGAACATATTGGATGCACAAGATTGGTTAAAAACCCTAATTGGACAAGAATAAGCCTAGGGAGGACGAAAATGACCTAAATGTTCATCCAATGACACAAATAAACTTATTGGATGCACAAGATTGGTTAAAAACCCTAATTGGACAAGAATAAGCCTATGGAGGACGAAAATGACCTAAATGTTCATCCAATGACACAAACACACCTATTGGATGCACAAGATTACTTAAAAACCCAAATTGGACATGAATAAGCCTAGGGAGGACGAAAATGACCTAAATATTCATCCAATGACACTAACACACCTATTGGATGCACAAGATTGCTTAAAAACCCTAATTAGACAAGAATAAGACTAGGGAGGACGAAAATGACCTAAATGTTCATCCAATGACACAAACACACTTATTGGATGCACAAGATTGCTTAAAAACCCTAATTGGACAAGAATAAGCCTAGGGATGACGAAAATGACCTAAATGTACATCCAATGACACAAAGGAACTTATTGGGTGCACAAGATTGGTTAAAAACCCTAATTGGACAAGAATAAGCCTAGGGAGGACGAAAATGACCTAAATGTTCATCCAATGACACAAACACACTTATTGGATGCACAAGATTGCTTAAAAACCCTAATTGGACAAGAATAAGCCTAGGGATGACGGAAATGACCTAAATGTACATCCAATGACACAAATGAACTTATTGGATGCACAAGATTGGTTAAAAACCCTAATTGGACAAGAATAAGCCTATGGAGGACGAAAATGACCTAAATGTTCATCCAATGACACAAACACACCTATTGGATGCACAAGATTACTTAAAAACCCTAATTGGACATGAATAAGCCTATGGAGGACGAAAATGACCTAAATGTTCATCCAATGACACTAACACACCTATTGGATGCACAAGATTGCTTAAAAACCCTAATTAGACAAGAATAAGACTAGGGAGGACGAAAATGACCTAAATGTTCATCCAATGACACAAACACACTTATTTGATGCACAAGATAGTTTAAAAACCCTAATTGGACAAGAATAAGCCTAGGGATGACGAAAATGACCTAAATGTACATCCAATGACACGAATGAACTTATTGGATGCACAAGATTGGTTAAAAACCCTAATTGGACAAGAATAAGCCTATGGAGGACGAAAATGACCTAAATGTTCATCCAATGACACAAACACACCTATTGGATGCACAAGATTACTTAAAAACCCTAATTGGACATGAATAAGCCTATGGAGGACGAAAATGACCTAAATGTTCATCCAATGACACTAACACACCTATTGGATGCACAAGATTGCTTAAAAACCCTAATTAGACAAGAATAAGACTAGGGAGGACGAAAATGACCTAAATGTTCATCCAATGACACAAACACAACTATTGGATGCACAAGATTACTTAAAAACCCTAATTTGACAAGAATACGACTAGGGAGGACGAAAATAACCTAAATGTTCGTCCAATGAAACAAACACACCTATTGGATGTTTAAGATTACTTAAAAAACCCTAATTGGACAGGAATAAGCCTAGGGAGGACGAAAATGACCTAAATGTTCATCCAACGACACAAACACACCTATTAGATGCACAAGATTACTTAAAAACCCTAATTGGACAAGAATAAGCCTAGGGAGGACGAAAATTACCTAAATGTGCATCCAATGACACAAACACACCTATTGGATGCACAAGATTGCTTAAAAACCCTAATTGGAAAAGAATAAGACTAGGGAGGACGAAAATGACCTAAATGTTCATCCAATGACACAAACACACGTATTGGATGCACAAGATTACTTAAAAACCCTAATTGGACAAGAATAAGCCTAGGGAGGACGAAAATGACCTAAATGTTCATCCAATGACACAAACACACCTATTGGATGCACAAGATTACTTAAAAACCCTAATTGGACAAGAATAAGCCTAGGGAAGACGAAGATGACCTAAATGTACATCCAATGACACAAATGAACTTATTGGATGCACAAGATTGGTTAAAAACCCTAATTGGACAAGAATAAGCCTATGGAGGACGAAAATGACCTAAATGTTCATCCAATGACACAAACACACCTATTGGATGCACAAGATTACTTAAAAACGCTAATTGGACAGGAATAAGCCTAGGTAGGACGAAAATGACCTAAATGTTCATCCAATGACACAAACACACCTATTGGATGCACAAGATTGCTTAAAAACCCTAATTAGACAAGAATAAGACTAGGGAGGACGAAAATGACCTAAATGTTCATCCAATGACACAAACACACTTATTGGATGCACAAGATTGCTTAAAAACCCTAATTGGACAAGAATAAGCCTAGGGAGGACGAAAATGACCTAAATGTATATCCAATGACACAAATGAACTTATTGGATGCACAAGATTGGTTAAAAACCCTAATTGGACAAGAATAAGCCTATGGAGGACGAAAATGACCTAAATGTTCATCCAATGACACAAACACACCTATTGGATGCACAAGATTGGTTAGAAACCCTAATTGGACAAGAATAACCCTATGAAGGACGAAAATGACCTAAATGTTAATCCAATGACACAAATGAACTTATTGGATGCACAAGATTGGTTAAAAACCCTAATTGGACAAGAATAAGCCTAGGGAGGACGAAAATGACCTAAATGTTCATCCAATGACACAAATGAACTTATTGGATGCACAAGATTGGTTAGAAACCCAAATTGGACAAGAATAAGCCTTGGGAGGACGAAAATGACCTAAATGTTCATCCAATGACACAAATGAACTTATTGGATGCATAAGATTGGTTAAGAACCCTAATTGCACAAGAATAAGCCTAGGGAGGACGAAAATGACCTAAATGTTAATCCAATGACACAAATGAACTTATTGGATGCACAAGATTGGTTAAAAACCCTAATTGGACAAGAATAAGCCTAGGGAGGACGAAAATAACCTAAATGTTCATCAAATGACTAAACACACCTATTGGATGCACAAGATTGGTTAGAAACCCTAATTGGACAAGAATAAGCCTAGGGAGGAAGAAAATGACCTAAATGTTAATCCAATGACACAAATGAACTTATTGGATGCACAAGACTGGTTAAAAAACCTAATTGGACAAGAATAAGCCTAGGGAGGACGAAAATAACCTAAATGTTCATCAAATGGCTAAACACACCTATTGGATGCACAAGATTGGTTAGAAACCCTAATTGGACAAGAATAAGCCTAGGGAGGACGAAAATGACCTAAATGTTCACCCAATGACACAAATGAACTTATTGGATGCACAAGATTGGTTAAAAACCCTAATTGGACAAGAATAAGCCTAGGGAGGACGAAAATGACCTAAATGTTCATCCAATGACACAAACACACCTATTGGATGCACAAGATTCGTTAAAAACCCTAATTGGACAAGAATAAGCATAGGGAGGACGAAAATGGCCTAAATGTTCATCCAATGACACAAACACACCTATTGGATGCACAAGATTGGTTAGAAACCCTAAATGGACAAGAATAAGCATGGGGAGTACGAAAATGACCTAAATGTTCATCCAATGACACAAACACACCTATTGGATGCACAAGATTGGTTAGAAACCCTAATTGGACAAGAATAAGCCTAGGGAGGACGAAAATGACCTAAATGTTCACCCAATGACACAAATGAACTTATTGGATGCACAAGATTGGTTAAAAACCCTAATTGGACAAGAATAAGCCTAGGGAGGATGAAAATGACCAAAATGTTCATCCAATGACACAAACACACCTATTGGATGCACAAGATTGGTTAAAAACCCTAATTGGACAAGAATAAGCCTAGGGAGGACGAAAATGACCTAAATGTTCATCCAATGACACAAACACACCTATTGGATGCACAAGATTACTTAAAAACCCAAATTGGACAAGAATAAGCCTAGGGAAGACAAAAATGACCTAAATGTACATCCAATGACACAAATGAACTTATTGGATGCACAAAATTGGTTAAAACCCCTAATTGGACAAAAATAAGCCTATGGAGGACGAAAATGACCTAAATGTTCATCCAATGACACAAACACACCTATTGGATGCACAAGATTGCTTAAAAACCCTAATTGGACAAGAATAAGCCTAGGGAGGACGAAAATGACCTAAATGTTCATTCAATTACACAAACACACCTATTGGATGCACAAGATTGCTTAAAAACCCTAATTGGACAAGAATAAGCCTAGGGAGGACGAAAATGACCTAAATGTTCATCCAATGACACAAACACACCTATTGGATGCACAAGATTGCTTAAAAACCCTAATTAGACAAGAATAAGACTAGGGAGGACGAAAATGACCTAAATGTTCATCCAATGACACAAACACACTTATTAGATGCACAAGATTGCTTAAAAACCCTAATTGGACAAGAATAAGCCTAGGGAGGACGAAAATGACCTAAATGTACATCCAATGACACAAATGAACTTATTGGATGCACAAGATTGGTTAAAAACCCTAATTGGACAAGAATAAGCCTATGGAGGACGAAAATGACCTAAATGTTCATCCAATGACACAAACACACCTATTGGATGCACAAGATTACTTAAAAACCCAAATTGGACAAGAGTAAGCCTAGGGAAGACAAAAATGACCTAAATGTACATCCAATGACACAAATGAACTTATTAGAAGCACAAGATTGGTTAAAAACCCTAATTGGACAAAAATAAGCCTATGGAGGACGAAAATGACCTAAATGTTCATCTAATGACACAAACACACCTATTGGATGCACAAGATTGCTTAAAAACCCTAATTGGACAAGAATAAGCCTAGGGAGGACGAAAATGACCGAAATGTTCATCCAATGACACAAACACACTTATTAGATGCACAAGATTGCTTAAAAACCCTAATTGGACAAGAATAAGCCTATGGAGTACGAAAATGACCTAAATGTACTTCCAATGACACAAATGAACTAATTGGATGCACAAGATTGGTTAAAAGCCCTAATTGGAAAAGAATAAGCCTATCGAGGACGAAAATGACCTAAATGTACATCCAATGACACAAATACACCTATTGAATGCACAAGATTGCTTAAAAACCCTAATTAGACAAGAATAAGACTTGGGAGGACGAAAATGACCTAAATGTTCATCCAATGACACAAACACACTTATTAGATGCACAAGATTGCTTAAAAACCCTAATTGGACAAGAATAAGCCTAGGGAGGACGAAAATGACCTAAATGTACATCCAATGACACAAATGAACTTATTGGATGCACAAGATTGGTTAAAAACCCTAATTGGACAAGAATAAGCCTATGGAGGACGAAAATGACCTAAATGGTCATCCAATGACACAAACACACCTATTGGATGCACAAGATTACTTAAAAAC
>JBBPBR010000004.1:33665837-33718040 GCA_037974775.1 Cicer pinnatifidum | reverse complement strand
ACACAAATGAACTTATTGGATGCACAAGATTGGTTAAAAACCCTAATTGGACAAGAATAAGCCTATGGAGGACGAAAATGACCTAAATGGTCATCCAATGACACAAACACACCTATTGGATGCACAAGATTACTTAAAAACCCAAATTGGACAAGAATAAGCCTAGGGAAGACAAAAATGACCTAAATGTACATCCAATGACACAAATGAACTTATTGGAAGCACAAGATTGGTTAAAAACCCTAATTGGACAAAAATAAGCCTATGGAGGACGAAAATGACCTAAATGTTCATCCAATGACACAAACACACCTATTGGATGCACAAGATTGCTTAAAAACCAAAATTGGACAAGAACAAGCCTAGGGAGGACGAAAATGACCGTAATGTTCATCCAATGACACAAACACACTTATTAGATGCAC
Organism: Cicer pinnatifidum; assembly: GCA_037974775.1. Lineage (NCBI taxonomy): Eukaryota > Viridiplantae > Streptophyta > Magnoliopsida > Fabales > Fabaceae > Cicer > Cicer pinnatifidum. Next base: position 33,717,615 of record JBBPBR010000004.1, on the reverse strand, counting down.
AAGATTGCTTAAAAACCCTAATTGGACAAGAATAAGCCTATGGAGTACGAAAATGACCTAAATGTACTTCCAATGACACAAATGAACTAATTGGATGCACAAGATTGGTTAAAAACCCTAATTGGAAAAGAATAAGCCTATGGAGGACGAAATGACCTAAATGTACATCCAATGACACAAATACACCTATTGGATGCACAAGATTGCTTAAAAACCCTAATTAGACAAGAATAAGACTTGGGAGGACGAAAATGACCTAAATGTTCATCCAATGACACAAACACACTTATTAGATGCACAAGATTGCTTAAAAACCCTAATTGGACAAGAATAAGCCTAGGGAGGACGAAAATGACCTAAATGTACATCCAATGACACAAATAAACTTATTGGATGCACAAGATTGGTTAAAAACCCTAATTGGACAAGAATAAGCCTATGGAGGACGAAAATGACCTAAATGTTCATCCAATGACACAAACACACCTATTGGATGCACAAGATTACTTAAAAACCCAAATTGGACATGAATAAGCCTAGGGAGGACGAAAATGACCTAAATATTCATCCAATGACACTAACACACCTATTGGATGCACAAGATTGCTTAAAAACCCTAATTAGACAAGAATAAGACTAGGGAGGACGAAAATGACCTAAATGTTCATCCAATGACACAAACACACTTATTGGATGCACAAGATTGCTTAAAAACCCTAATTGGACAAGAATAAGCCTAGGGATGACGAAAATGACCTAAATGTACATCCAATGACACAAAGGAACTTATTGGGTGCACAAGATTGGTTAAAAACCCTAATTGGACAAGAATAAGCCTAGGGAGGACGAAAATGACCTAAATGTTCATCCAATGACACAAACACACTTATTGGATGCACAAGATTGTTTAAAAACCCTAATTGGACAAGAATAAGCCTAGGGATGACGGAAATGACCTAAATGTACATCCAATGACACAAATGAACTTATTGGATGCACAAGATTGGTTAAAAACCCTAATTGGAAAAGAATACGACTAGGGAGGACGAAAATGACATAAATGTTCATCCAATGACACAAACACACCTATTGGATGCACAAGATTACTTAAAAACCCTAATTGGACAAGAATAAGCCTTGGGAGGACGAAAATGACCTAAATGTTCTTCCAATGACACAAACACAGCTATTGGATGCACAAGATTACTTAAAAACCCTAATTGGACAAGAATAAGCCTAGGGAGGACGAAAATGACCTAAATGTTCATCCAATAACACAAACACACTTATTGGATGCACAAGATTGCTTAAAAATCCTAATTGGACAAGAATAAGCCTAGGGATGACGAAAATGACCTAAATGTACATCCAATGACAAAAATGAACTTATTTGGTTTACAAGATTGGTTAAAAACCCAAATTGGACAAGAATAAGCCTATGGAGACTAGGGAGGACGAAAATGACCTAAATGACCTAAATGACCTAAATGACCTAATTAGACAAGAATAAGACTAGGGAGGACGAAAATGACCTAAATGTTCATCCAATGACACAAACACACTTATTGGATGCACAAGATTGCTTAAAAACCCTAATTGGACAAGAATAAGCCTAGGGATGACAAAAATGACCTAAATGTACATCCAATGACACAAAGGAACTTATTGGGTGCACAAGATAGGTTAAAAACCCTAATTGGACAAGAATAAGCCTAGGGAGGACGAAAATGACCTAAATGTTCATCCAATGACACAAATACACCTATTGGATGCAGAAGATTACTTAAAAACCCTAATTGGACAAAAATAAACCTAAGGAGGACAAAAATGACCTAAATGTTCATCCAATGACACAAACACACCTATTGGATGCACAAGATTGCCTAAAAACCCTAATTGGACAAGAATACGACTAGGGAGGACGAAAATGACCTAAATGTTCATCCAATGACACAAACACACCTATTGGATGCACAAGATTGCTTAAAAACCCTAATTAAACAAGAATAAGACTACGGAGGACGAAAATGACCTAAATATTCATCCAATGACACAAACACACTTATTGGATGCACAAGATAGTTTAAAAACCCTAATTGGACAAGAATAAGCCTAGGGATGACGGAAATGACCTAAATGTACATCCAATGACACAAATAAACTTATTGGATGCACAAGATTGGTTAAAAACCCTAATTGGACAAGAATAAGCCTAGGGAGGACGAAAATGACCTAAATGTTCATCCAATGACACAAATACACCTATTGGATGCAGAAGATTACTTAAAAACCCTAATTGGACAAGAATAAACCTAAGGAGGACAAAAATGACCTAAATGTTCATCCAATGACACAAACACACCTATTGGATGCACAAGATTGCCTAAAAACCCTAATTGGACAAGAATACGACTAGGGAGGACGAAAATGACCTAAATGTTCATCCAATGACACAAACACACCTATTGGATGCACAAGATTGCTTAAAAACCCTAATTAGACAAGAATAAGACTAGGGAGGACGAAAATGACCTAAATGTTCATCCAATGACACAAACACACTTATTGGATGCACAAGATTGTTTAAAAACCCTAATTGGACAAGAATAAGCCTAGGGATGACGGAAATGACCTAAATGTACATCCAATGACAGAAATGAACTTATTGGATGCACAAGATTGGTTAAAAACCCTAATTGGAAAAGAATACGACTAGGGAGGACGAAAATGACATAAATGTTCATCCAATGACATAAATACACCTATTGGATGCACAAGATTACTTAAAAACCCTAATTGGACAAGAATAAACCTAAGGAGGACGAAAATGACCTAAATGTTCATCCAATGACACAAACACACCTATTGGATGCACAAGATTGCCTAAAAACCCTAATTGGACAAGAATACGACTAGGGAGGACGAAAATGACCTAAATGTTCATCCAATGACACAAACACACCTATTGGATGCACAAGATTGCTTAAAAACCCTAATTAGACAAGAATAAGACTAGGGAGGACGAAAATGACCTAAATGTTCATCCAATGACACAAACACACTTATTTGATGCACAAGATAGTTTAAAAACCCTAATTGGACAAGAATAAGCCTAGGGATGACGGAAATGACCTAAATGTACATCCAATGACACGAATGAACTTATTGGATGCACAAGATTGGTTAAAAACCCTAATTGGACAAGAATAAGCCTATGGAGGACGAAAATGACCTAAATGTTCATCCAATGACACAAACACACCTATTGGATGCACAAGATTACTTAAAAACCCTAATTGGACATGAATAAGCCTATGGAGGACGAAAATGACCTAAATGTTCATCCAATGACACTAACACACCTATTGGATGCACAAGATTGCTTAAAAACCCTAATTAGACAAGAATAAGACTAGGGAGGACGAAAATGACCTAAATGTTCATCCAATGACACAAACACACTTATTGGATGCACAAGATTGCTTAAAAACCCTAATTGGACAAGAATAAGCCTAGGGATGACGAAAATGACCTCAATGTACATCCAATGACACAAATGAACTTATTGGGCGCACAAGATTGGTTAAAAAGCCTAATTGGACAAGAATAAATCTAGGGAGGACGAAAACGACCTAAATGTTCATCCAATGACACAAAGACACCTATTGGATGCACAAGATTATTTAAAAACCCTAATTGGACAAGATTAAACCTAGGGAGGACGAAATTGACCTAAATGTTCATCTAATGACACAAACACACCTATTGGATGCACAAGATTGGTTAAAAACCCTAATTGGACAAGAATAAGCCTATGGATGACAAGAATGACCTAAATGTTCATCCAATGACACAAACACACCTATTGGATGTACAAGATTGGTTAAAAACCCTGATTGGAAAAGAATAACACCAGGGAAGACGAAAATGACCTAAATGTTCATCCAAGGACACAAACACACTTATTGGATGCACAAGATTGTTTAAAAACCCTAATTGGACACGAATAAGCCTAGGGATGACAAGAATGACCTAAATGTACATCCAATGACACAAATGAACTTATTGGATGCATAAGATTGGTTAAAAACCCTAATTGGAGAAGAATAAGCCTATGGAGGACGAAAATGACCTAAATGTTCATCCAATGACACAAACACACCTATTGGATGGACAAGATTACTTAAAAACCCTAATTGGACAAGAATAAGCCTAGGGAGGACGAAAATGACCTAAATGTTCATCCAATGACACAAACACACCTATTGGATGCACAAGATTGCTTAAAAACCCTAATTAGACAAGAATAAGCCAAAGGAAGGATGACACAAATGGACTTATTGGATGCACAAGATTGGTTAAAAATAGGACAAGAATAAGCCTAGGGAGGACGAAAATGACCTAAATGTTCATCCAATGACACAAACACAACTATTGGATGCACAAGATTACTTAAAAACCCTAATTGGACAAGAATACGACTAGGGAGGACGAAAATGACCTAAATGTTCGTCCAATGACACAAACACACCTATTGGATGTTTAAGACTACTTAAAAAACCCTAATTGGACAAGAATAAGCCTAGGGAGGACGAAAATGACCTAAATGTTCATCCAACGACACAAACACACCTATTAGATGCACAAGATTACTTAAAAACCCTAATTGGACAAGAATAAGCCTAGGGAGGACGAAAATTACCTAAATGTGCATCCAATGACACAAACACACCTATTGGATGCACAAGATTGCTTAAAAACCCTAATTGGAAAAGAATAAGACTAGGGAGGACGAAAATGATCTAAATGTTCATCCAATGACACAAACACACGTATTGGATGCACAAGATTACCTAAAAACCCTAATTGGACAAGAATACGACTACTAAGGACGAAAATGACCTAAATGTTCATCCAAGGAAACAAACACACTTATTGGATGCACAAGATTGGTTAAAAACCCCAATTGGACAAGAATACGACTAGGGAGGACAAAAATGACCTAAAAGTTCATCCAATGACACAAACACACCTATTGGATGCACAAGATTACTGAAAAACCCTAATTGGACAAGAATAAGCCTAGGGAGGACGAAAATGACCTAAATGTACATCCAATGACACAAACACACTTATTGGATTCACTAGATTGCTTAAAAACCCTAATTGGACAAAAATAAGCCTAGGGAGGACGAAAATGACCTAAATGTACATCCAATGACACAAATGAACTTATTGGATGCCCAAGATTGGATTAAAACCCTAATTGGACAAGAATAAGCCAAGGGAGGACGAAAATGACCTAAATGTACATCCAATGACACAAATGAACTTATTGGATGCACAAGTTGGTTAAAAACCCTAGTTGGACAAGAATAAGCCTCGGGAGGACGAAAATGACCTAAATGTTCATCCAATGACACAAACACACCTATTGAATGCACAAGATTACTTAAAAACCCTAATTGGACAAGAATAAGCCTATGGAGGAAGAAAATGACCTAAATGTTCATCCAATGACACAAACACACCTATTGGATGCACAAGATTACTTAAAAACCCTAATTGGACAAGAATAAGCCTAGGGAAGACGAAAATGACCTAAATGTACATCCAACAATACAAACACACCTATTTGATGCACAAGATTGCTTAAAAACCCTAATTGGAAAAGAATAAGACTAGGGAGGACGAAAATGACCTAAATATTCATCCAATGACACAAACACACCTATTGGATGCACAAGATTACTTAAGAACCCTAATTGGACAAGAATAAGCTTAGGGAGGACGAAAATGACCTAAATGTTCATCCAATGACACAAACACACCTATTGGATGCACAAGATTGGTTAAAAACCCTAATTGGAAAAGAATAACACTAGGGAGGACGAAAATGACCTAAATGTTCATCCAAGGACACAAACACACTTATTGGATGCACAAGATTGTTTAAAAACCCTTATTGGGCAAGAATTACCCTAGGGATGACGAGAATGACCTAAATGTACATCCAATGACACAAATGAACGTATTGGATGCACAAGATTGGTTAAAAACCCCAATTGGACAAGAATACGACTAGGGAGGACAAAAATGACCTAAAAGTTCATCGAATGACACAAACACACCTATTGGATGCACAAGATTACTGAAAAACCCTAATTGGACAAGAATAAGCCTAGGGAGGACGAAAATGACCTAAATGTACATCCAATGACACAAACACACTTATTGGATTCACTAGATTGCTTAAAAACCCTAATTGGACAAAAATAAGCATAGGGAGGACGAAAATGACCTAAATGTACATCCAATGACACAAATGAACTTATTGGATGCCCAAGATTGGATTAAAACCCTAATTGCACAAGAATAAGCCTAGGGAGGACGAAAATGACCTAAATGTTCATCCAATGACACAAACACACCTATTGGATGCACAAGATTACTTAAAAACCCTAATTGGACAAGAATAAGCCTAGGGAAGAGGAAAATGACCTAAATGTACATCGAATGACACAAGCACACCTATTGGATGCACAAGATTACTTAAAAACCCTAATTGGAAAAGAATACGACTAGGGAGGACAAAAATGACCTAAATGTTCATCCAATGACACAAACACACCTATTGGATGCACAAGATTACTTAAAAACCCCAATTGGACAAGAATACGACTAGGGAGGACGAAAATGACCTAAATGTTCATCCAATGACACAAACACACCTATTGGATGCACAAGATTACTTAAAAACCCTAATTGGACAAGAATAAGCCTTGGGAGGACGAAAATGACCTAAATGTTCTTCCAATGACACAAACACACTTATTGGATGCACAAGATTACTTAAAAACCCTAATTGGACAAGAATAAGCCTAGGGAGGACGAAAATGACCTAAATGTACATCCAATGACACAAATGAACTTATTGGATGCCCAAGATTGCTTAAAAACCCTAATTGGACAAGAATAAGCTTAGGGAGGACGAAAATGACCTAAATGTACATCCAATGACACAAATAAACTTATTGGATGCCCAAGATTGGTTAAAAACCCTAATTGGACAAGAATAAGCCCAGGGAGGACGAAAATGATCTAAATGTTCACCCAATGAGGCAAACACACTTATTGGATGCACAAGAATGCTTAAAAACCTTAATTGGACAAGAATAAGCCTAGGGAGGACGAAAATGACCTAAATGTACATCCAATGACACAAATGAACTTATTGGATGCACATGATTGGTTTAAAACCCTAATTGGACAAGAATAAGCCTATGGAGGACGAAAATGACCTAAATGTTAATCCAATGACACAAACACACCTATTGAATGCACAAGATTACTTAAAAACCCTAATTGGACAAGAATAAGCCTAGGGAGGACGAAAATGACCTAAATGTACATCCAATGACACATATGAACTTATTGGATGTACAAGATAGGTTAAAAACCCTAATTGGACAATAATAAGCCTATGGAGGACGAAATTGACCTAAATGTTCATCCAACGACACAAACCCACCAATTGGAGGCACAAGATTACTTAAAAACCATAATTGGACAAGAATAAGCCTAGGGAGGACGAACATGACCTAAATGTTCATCCAATGACACAAACACACCTATTGGATGCACAAGATTACTTCAAAACCCTAATTGGACAAGAATAAGCCTAGGGAAGACGAAAATTACCTAAATGTACATCCAATGAACAAATGAACTTATTGGATGCACAAGATTGGTTAAAAACCCTAATTGGACAAGAATAAACCTTTGGAGGACGAAAATGACCTAAATGTTCAGCCAATGACACAAACACACCTATTTGATGCACAAGATTGCTTAAAAACCCTAATTGGAAAAGAATAAGACTAGGGAGGACGAAAATGACCTAAATGTTCATCCAATGACACAAACACACCTATTGGATGCACAAGATTACTTAAAAAACCATAATTGGACAAGAATAAGCCTAGGGAGGACAAAAATGACCTAAATGTTCATCCAATGACACAAACACACCTATTGGATGCACAAGATTACTTAAAAACCCTAATTGGACAAGAATAAGCCTAGGGAGGACGAAAATGACCTAAATGTTCATCCAATGACACAAACACACCTATTGGATGCACAAGATTGCTTAAAAACCCAAATTGGAAAAGAATAAGACTAGGGAGGACGAAAATGACCTAAATGTTCATCCAATGACACAAACACACCTATTGGATGCACAAGATTACCTAAAAATCCTAATTGGACAAGAATACGACTAGGGAGGACGAAAATGACCTAAATGTTCATCCAATGACACAAACACACCTATTGGATGCACAAGATTGCTTAAAAACCTTTATTAGACAAGAATAAGACTAGGGAGGACGAAAATTACCTAAATTATCATCCAATGACACAAACACACTTATTGGATGCACAAGATAGTTTAAAAACCCAAATTGGACAAGTATAAGCCAAAGGATGACGAAAATGACCTAAATGTACATCCAATGACACAAATGAACTTATTGGATGCACAAGATTGGTTAAAAATTGGACCAGAATAAGCCTAGGGAGGACGAGAATGACCTAAATGTTCATCCAATGACACAAACACAACTATTGGATGCACAAGATTACTTAAAAACCCTAATTGGACAAGAATACGACTAGGGAGGACGAAAATAACCTAAATGTTCGTCCAATGACACAAACACACCTATTGGATGCACAAGATTGCTTAAAAACCCAAATTGGAAAAGAATAAGCCTAGGGAGGACGAAAATGACCTAAATGTTCATCCAACGACACAAATACACCTATTAGATGCACAAGATTACTTAAAATCCCTAATTGGACAAGAATAAGCCTAGGGAGGACGAAAATTACCTAAATGTGCATCCAATGACACAAACACACCTATTGGATGCACAAGATTGCTTAAAAACACTAATTGGAACAGAATAAGACTAGGGAGGACGAAAATGACCTAAATGTTCATCCAATGACACAAACACACGTATTGGATGCACAAGATTACCTAAAAACCCTAATTGGACAAGAATACGACTAGTGAGGACGAAAATGACCTAAATGTTCATCCAACGACACAAACACACCTATTGGATGCACAAGATTGCTTAAAAACCCTAATTAGACAAGAATAAGACTACGGAGGACGAAAATGACCTAAATGTTCATCCAATGACACAAACACACTTATTGGATGCACAAGATAGTTTAAAAACCCTAATTGGACAAGAATAAGCCTAGGGATGACGGAAATGACCTAAATGTACATCCAATGACACAAATGAACTTATTGGATGCACAAGATTGGTTAAAAACCCTAATTGGACAAGAATAAGCCTATGGAGGACGAAAATGACCTAAATGTTCATCCAATGACACAAACACACCTATTGGATGCACAAGATTACTTAAAAACCCTAATTGGACAAGAATAAGCCTAGGGAGGACGAAAATAACCTAAATGATCATCCAATGACACAAACACACCTATTGGATGCACAAGATTGCTTAAAAACCCTAATTAGACAAGAATAAGACTAGGGAGGACGAAAATGACCTAAATGTTCATCCAATGACACAAACACACTTATTGGATGCACAAGATTGCTTAAAAACCCTAATTGGACAAGAATAAGCCTAGGAAGGACAAAAATGACCTAAATGTACATCCAATGAGACAAATGAACTTATTGGATGCACAAGATTGGTTAAAAAACCTAATTGGACAAGAATAAGCCTAGGGAGGACGAAAATGACCTAAATGTTCATCCAATGACACAAACACACCTATTGGATGCACAAGATTGGTTAGAAAACCCTAATTGGACAAGAATAAGCCTTGGGAGGACGAAAATGACCTAAATGTTCATCCAATGACACAAATGAACTTATTGGATGCACAAGATTGGTTAAAAACCCTAATTGGACAAGAATAAGCCTAGGGAGGACCAAAATGACCTAAATGTTCATCCAACGACACAAATGAACTTATTGGATGCACAAGATTGGTTAAAAACCCTAATTGGACAAGAATAAGCCTAGGGAGGACGAAAATGACCTAAATGTTCATCCAATGACACAAACACACTTATTGGATGCACAAGATTGTTTAAAAACCCTAATTGGACAAGAATAAGCCTAGGGAGGACGAAAATGACCTAAATGTACTTCCAATGACACTAATGAACTTATTGGATGCACAAGATTGTTTAAAAACCCTAATTGGACAAGAATAACCCTAGGGAGGACGAAAATGACCTAAATGTTCATCCAATGACACAAACACACCTATTGGATGCAAAAGATTGCTTAAAAACCCTAATTAGACAAGAATAAGACTAGGGAGGACGAAAATGACCTAAATGTTCATCCAATGACACAAACACACTTATTGGATGCACAAGATTGCTTAAAAACCCTAATTGGACAAGAATAAGCCTAGGGAAGACGAAAATGACCTAAATGTACATCCAATGACACAAATGAACTTATTGGATGCACAAGATTGGTTAAAAACCCTAATTGGACAAGAATAAGCCTATGGAGGACGAAAATGACCTAAATGTTCATCCAATGACACAAACACACCTATTGGATGGACAAGATTACTTAAAAACCCTAATTGGACAAGAATAAGCCTAGGGAGGACGAAAATGACCTAAATGTTCATCCAATGACACAAACACACCTATTGGATGCACAAGATTGCTTAAAAACCCTAATTAGACAAGAATAAGACTAGGGAGAACGAAAATGACCTAAATGTTCATCCAATGACACAAACACACTTATTAGATGCACAAGATTGCTTAAATACCCTAATTGGACAAGAATAAGCCTAGGGAGGACGAAAATGACCTAAAGGTACATCCAATGACACAAATGAACTTATTGGATGGACAAGATTGGTTAAAAACCCTAATTGGACAAGAATAAGCCTATGGAGGACGAAAATGACCTAAATGTTCATCCAATGACACAAACACACCTATTGGATGCACAAGATTACTTAAAAACCCTAATTGGACAAGAATAAGCCTAGGGAGGACGAAAATGACCTAAATGTTCATCCAATGACACAAACACACCTATTGGATGCACAAGATTGCTTAAAAACCCTAATTAGACAAGAATAAGACTAGGGAGGACGAAAATGACCTAAATGATCATCCAATGACACAAACACACCTATTGGATGCACAAGATTACTTAAAAACCCTAATTGGACAAGAATAAGCCTAGGGAAGACGAAAATGACCTAAATGTACATCCAATGACACAAATGAACTTATTGGATGCACAAGATTGGTTAAAAACCCTAATTGGACAAGAATAGGCCTAGGGAGGACGAAAATGACCTAAATGTTCATCCAATGACACAAATACACTTATTGGATGCACAAGATTGGTTAAAAACCCTAATTGGACAAGAATAAGCCTATGGAGGACGAAAATGACCTAAATGTTCATCCAATGACACAAACACACCTATTGGATGCACAAGATTACTTAAAAACCCTAATTGGACAAGAATAAGCCTAGGGAGGATGAAAATGACCTAAATGTTCATCCAATGACACAAACACACCTATTGGATGCACAAGATTGCTTAAAATCCCTTATTGGACAAGAATAAGCCTAGGGAGGACGAAAATGACCTAAATGTTCATCCAATGACACAAACACACCTATTGGATGCACAAGATTACTTAAAAACCCTAATTGGACAAGAATAAGCCTAGGGAGGACGAAAATGACCTAAATGTTCTTCCAATGACACAAACACAGCTATTGGATGCACAAGATTGCCTAAAAACCCTAATTGGACAAGAACAAGCCTAGGGATGACGAAAATGACCTAAATGTAGATCCAATGACACAAAGGAACTTATTGGGTGCACAAGATTGGTTAAAAACCCTAATTGGACAAGAATAAGCCTAGGGAGGACGAAAATGACCTAAATGTTCATCCAATGACACAAACACACTTATTGGATGCACAAGATTGTTTAAAAACCCTAATTGGACAAGAATAAGCCTTTGGAGGACGAAAATGACCTAAATGTTCATCCAATGACACAAACACACCTATTGGATGCACAAGATTACTTAAAAACCCAAATTGGACATGAATAAGCCTAGGGAGGACCAAAATGACCTAAATGTTCATCCAATGACACTAACACACCTATTGGATGCACAAGATTGCCTAAAAACCCTAATTGGACAAGAATAAGCCTAGGGATGACGAAAATGACCTAAATGTACATCCAATGACACAAAGGAACTTATTGGGTGCACAAGATTGGTTAAAAACCCTAATTGGACAAGAATAAGCCTAGGGAGGACGAAAATGACCTAAATGTTCATCCAATGACACAAACACACTTATTGGATGCACAAGATTGTTTAAAAACCCTAATTGGACAAGAATAAGCCTAGGGAGGACGAAAATGACCTAAATGTACATCCAATGACACAAATGAACTTATTGGATGCACAAGATTGGTTAAAAACCCTAATTGGACAAGAATAAGCCTAGGGAGAACGAAAATGACCTAAATGTTCATCCAATGACACAAATGAACTTATTGGATGCACAAGATTGGTTAAAATCCCTAATTGGACAAGAATAAGCCTAGGGAGGACGAAAATGACCTAAAGGTTCGTCCAATGACACAAACACACCTATTGGATGCACAAGATTGCATAAAAACCATAATTGGACAAGAATAAGACTAGGGAGGACGAAAATGACCTAAATGTTCCTCCAATGACACAAATGAACTTATTGGATGCACAAGATTGGTTAAACACCCTAATTGGACAAGAATAAGCCTAGGGAGGACGAAAATGACCTAAATGTTCATCCAATGACACAAATGAACTTATTGGATGCACAAGATTGGTTAAAAACCCTAATTGGACAAGAATAAGCCTTGGCAGGACGAAAATGACCTAAATGTTCATCCAATGACACAAATGAACTTATTGGATGCACAAGATTGGTTAAAAACCCTAATTGGACAAGAATAAGCCTAGGGAGGACGAAAATGACCTAAATGTTCATCCAATGACACAAATGAACTTTTTGGATGCACAAGATTGCTTAAAAACCCTAATTAGACAAGAATAAGCCTAGGGAGGACGAAAATGACCTAAATGATCATCCAATGACACAAACACACCTATTGGATGCATAAGATTGGTTAGAAATCCTAATTGGACAAGAATAAGCCTAGGGAAGACGAAAATGACCTAAATGTTCATCCAATGACACAAACACACCTATTGGATGCACAAGATTGGTTAAAAACCCTAATTGGACAAGAATAAGCCTAGGGAGGACGAAAATGACCTAAATGTTCATCCAATGACACAAATGAACTTATTGGATGCACAAGATTGGTTAGAAACCCTAATTGGACAAGCATAAGCCTAGGGAGGACGAAAATGACCTAAATGTTCATCCAATGACACAAATGAACTTATTGGTTGCACAAGATTGCTTATAAACCCTAATTGGGCAAGAATAAGCCTAGGGAGGACGAAAATGACCTAAATGTTCATCCAATGACACAAATGAACTTATTGGATGCACAAGATTGCTTAAAAACCCTAATTGGACAAGAATAAGCATAGGGAGGACGAAAAATGACCTAAATGTTCATCCAATGACACAAATGAACTTATTGGATGCACAAGATTGCTTAAAACCCTGATTGGACAAGAATAAGACTAGGGAGGAGAAAATGACCTAAATGTTCATCCAATGACACAAACACACCTATTGGATGCACAAGATTGGTTAAAAACCCTAATTGGACAAGAATAAGCCTAGGGAGGACGAAAATGACCTAAATGTTCATCCAATGACACAAATGAACTTATTGGATGCACAAGATTGCTTAAAAACCCTAATTGGACAAGAATAAGCCTAGGGAGGACGAGAATGACCTAAATGTTCATCCAATGACACAATCACACCTATTGGATGCACAAGAATGCTTAGAAACCCTAATTGGACAAGAATAAGCCTAGGGAGGACGTAAATGACCTAAATGTTCATCCAATGACACAAATACACCTATTGGATGCACAAGATTGGTTAAAAACCCTAATTGGACAAGAATAAGCCTAGGGAGGACGAAAATGACCTAAATGTTCATCCAATGATACAAACACACCTATTGGATGCACAAGATTGGTTAAAAACCCTAATTGGACAAGAATAAGCCTAGGGAGGACGAAAATGACCTAAATGTTCATCCAATGACACAAATGAACTTATTGGATGCACAAGATTGCTTAAAAACCCTAATTGGACAAGAATAAGCCTAGGGAGGACGAAAACGACCTAAATGTTCATCCAATGACACAAATGAACTTATTGGATGCACAAGATTGGTTAAAAACCCTAATTGGACAAGAATAAGCCTAGGGTGGACGAAAATGACCTAAATGTTCATCCAATGACACAAATGAACTTTTTGGATGCACAAGATTGCTTAAAAACCCTAATTAGACAAGAATAAGCCTAGGGAGGACGAAAATGACCTAAATGATCATCCAATGACACAAACACACCTATTGGATGCATAAGATTGGTTAGAAATCCTAATTGGACAAGAATAAGCCTAGGGAAGACGAAAATGACCTAAATGTTCATCCAATGACACAAACACACCTATTGGATGCACAAGATTGGTTAAAAACCCTAATTGGACAAGAATAAGCCTAGGGAGGACGAAAATGACCTAAATGTTCATCCAATGACACAAATACACCTATTGGATGCACAAGATTACTTAAAAACCCTAATTGGACAAGAATAAACCTAAGGAGGACAAAAATGACCTAAATGCTCATCCAATGACACAAACACACCTATTGGATGCACAAGATTGCCTAAAAACCCTAATTGGACAAGAATACGACTAGGGAGGACGAAAATGACCTAAATGTTCATCCAATGACACAAACACACCTATTGGATGCACAAGATTGCTTAAAAACCCTAATTAGACAAGAATAAGACTATGGAGGACGAAAATGACCTAAATGTTCATCCAATGACACAAACACACTTATTGGATGCACAAGATTGTTTAAAAACCCTAATTGGACAAGAATAAGCCTAGGGATGACGGAAATGACCTAAATGTACATCCAATGACACAAATGAACTTATTGGATGCACAAGATTGGTTAAAAATCCTAATTGGAAAAGAATACGACTAGGGAGGACGAAAATGACATAAATGTTCATCCAATGACACAAATACACCTATTGGATGCACAAGATTGCCTAAAAACCCTAATTGGACAAGAATAAGCCTAGGGATGACGAAAATGACCTAAATGTACATCCAATGACACAAAGGAACTTATTGGGTGCACAAGATTGGTTAAAAACCCTAATTGGACAAGAATAAGCCTAGGGAGGACGAAAATGACCTAAATGTTCATCCAATGACACAAACACACCTATTGGATGCAAAAGATTGCTTAAAAACCTTAATTAGACAAGAATAAGACTAGGGAGGACGAAAATGACCTAAATGTTCATCCAATGACACAAACACACTTATTTGATGCACAAGATAGTTTAAAAACCCTAATTGGACAAGAATAAGCCTAGGGATGACAGAAATGACCTAAATGTACATCCAATGACACGAATGAACTTATTGGATGCACAAGATTGGTTAAAAACCCTAATTGGACATGAATAAGCCTATGGAGGACGAAAATGACCTAAATGTTCATCCAATGACACTAACACACCTATTGGATGCACAAGATTGCTTAAAAACCCTAATTAGACAAGAATAAGACTAGGGAGGACGAAAATGACCTAAATGTTCATCCAATGACACAAACACAACTATTGGATGCACAAGATTACTTAAAAACCCTAATTGGACAAGAATACGACTAGGGAGGACGAAAATAACCTAAATGTTCGTCCAATGACACAAACACACCTATTGGATGTTTAAGATTACTTAAAAAACCCTAATTGGACAGGAATAAGCCTAGGGAGGACGAAAATGACCTAAATGTTCATCCAACGACACAAACACACCTATTAGATGCACAGGATTACTTAAAAACCCTAATTGGACAAGAATAAGCCTAGGGAGGACGAAAATTACCTAAATGTGCATCCAATGACACAAACACACCTATTGGATGCACAAGATTGCTTAAATACCCTAATTGGAAAAGAATAAGACTAGGGAGGACGAAAATTACCTAAATGTTCATCCAATGACACAAACAACGTATTGGATGCACAAGATTACCTAAAAACCCTAATTGGACAAGAATACGACTAGTGAGGACGAAAATGACCTAAATGTTCATCCAATGACACAAACACACCTATTGGATGCACAAGATTGCTTAAAAACCCTAATTAGACAAGAATAAGACTACGGAGGACGAAAATGACCTAAATATTCATCCAATGACACAAACACACTTATTGGATGCACAAGATAGTTTAAAAACCCTAATTGGACAAGAATAAGCCTAGGGATGACGGAAATGACCTAAATGTACATCCAATGACACAAATAAACTTATTGGATGCACAAGATTGGTTAAAAACCCTAATTGGACAAGTATAAGCCTATGGAGGACGAAAATGACCTAAATGTTCATCCAATGACACAAACACACCTATTGGATGCACAAGATTACTTAAAAACCCTAATTGGACAAGAATACGACTAGTGAGGACGAAAATGACCTAAATATTCATCCAATGACACTAACACACCTATTGGATGCACAAGATTGCTTAAAAACCCTAATTAGACAAGAATAAGACTAGGGAGGACGAAAATGACCTAAATGTTCATCCAATGACACAAACACACTTATTGGATGCACAAGATTGCTTAAAAACCCTAATTGGACAAGAATAAGCCTAGGGATGACGAAAATGACCTAAATGTACATCCAATGACACAAAGGAACTTATTGGTTGCACAAGATTGGTTAAACACCCTAATTGGACAAGAATAAGCCTAGGGAGGACGAAAATGACCTAAATGTTCATCCAATGACACAAACACACTTATTGGATGCACAAGATTGTTTAAAAACACTAATTGGACAAGAATAAGCCTAGGGATGACGGAAATGACCTAAATGTACATCCAATGACACAAATGAACTTATTGGATGCACAAGATTGGTTAAAAACCCTAATTGGAAAAGAATACGACTAGGGAGGACGAAAATGACATAAATGTTCATCCAATGACACAAACACACCTATTGGATGCACAAGATTACTTAAAAACCCTAATTGGACAAGAATAAGCCTTGGGAGGACGAAAATGACCTAAATGTTCTTCCAATGACACAAACACAGCTATTGGATGCACAAGATTACTTAAAAACCCTAATTGGACAAGAATAAGCCTAGGGAGGACGAAAATGACCTAAATGTTCATCCAATAACACAAACACACTTATTGGATGCACAAGATTGCTTAAAAATCCTAATTGGACAAGAATAAGCCTAGGGATGACGAAAATGACCTAAATGTACATCCAATGACAAAAATGAACTTATTTGGTTTACAAGATTGGTTAAAAACCCTAATTGGACAAGAATAAGCCTATGGAGACTAGGGAGGACGAAAATGACCTAAATGACCTAAATGACCTAATTAGACAAGAATAAGACTAGGGAGGACGAAAATGACCTAAATGTTCATCCAATGACACAAACACACTTATTGGATGCACAAGATTGCTTAAAAACCCTAATTGGACAAGAATAAGCCTAGGGATGACAAAAATGACCTAAATGTACATCCAATGACACAGAGGAACTTATTGGGTGCACAAGATTGGTTAAAAACTTTAATTGGACAAGAATAAGCCAAGGGAGGACGAAAATGACCTAAATGTTCATCCAATGAGACAAACACACTTATTGGATGCACAAGATTGCTTAAAAACCCTAATTGGACAAGAATAAGCCTAGGGATGACGGAAATGACCTAAATGTACATCCAATGACACAAATGAACTTATTGGATGCACAAGATTGGTTAAAAACCCTAATTGGAAAAGAATACGACTAGGGAGGACGAAAATGACATAAATGTTCATCCAATGACACAAACTCACCTATTGGATGCACAAGATTACTTAAAAACCCTAATTGGACAAGAATAAGCCTTGGGAGGACGAAAATGACCTAAATGTTCTTCCAATGACACAAACACAGCTATTGGATGCACAAGATTACTTAAAAACCCTAATTGGACAAGAATAAGCCTAGGGAGGACGAAAATGACCTAAATGTTCATCCAATAACACAAACACACTTATTGGATGCACAAGATTGCTTAAAAATCCTAATTGGACAAGAATAAGCCTAGGGATGACGAAAATGACCTAAATGTACATCAAATGACAAAAATGAACTTATTTGGTTTACAAGATTGGTTAAAAACCCTAATTGGACAAGAATAAGCCTATGGAGACTAGGGTGGACGAAAATGACCTAAATGACCTAAATGACCTAAATGACCTAATTAGACAAGAATAAGACTAGGGAGGACGAAAATGACCTAAATGTTCATCCAATGACACAAACACACTTATTTGATGCACAAGATAGTTTAAAAACCCTAATTGGACAAGAATAAGCCTAGGGATGACGAAAATGACCTAAATGTACATCCAATGACACGAATGAACTTATTGGATGCACAAGATTGCTTAAAAATCCTAATTGGACAAGAATAAGCCTAGGGATGACGAAAATGACCTAAATGTACATCCAATGACAAAAATGAACTTATTTGGTTTACAAGATTGGTTAAAAACCCTAATTGGACAAGAATAAGCCTATGGAGACTAGGGAGGACGAAAATGACCTAAATGACCTAAATGACCTAAATGACCTAATTAGACAAGAATAAGACTAGGGAGGACGAAAATGACCTAAATGTTCATCCAATGACACAAACACACTTATTGGATGCACAAGATTGCTTAAAAACCCTAATTGGACAAGAATAAGCCTAGGGATGACAAAAATGACCTAAATGTACATCCAATGACACAAAGGAACTTATTGGGTGCACAAGATTGGTTAAAAACCCTAATTGGACAAGAATAAGCCTAGGGAGGACGAAAATGACCTAAATGTTCATCCAATGACACAAACACACTTATTGGATGCACAAGATTGCTTAAAAACCCTAATTGGACAAGAATAAGCCTAGGGATGACGGAAATGACCTAAATGTACATCCAATGACACAAATGAACTTATTGGATGCACAAGATTGGTTAAAAACCCTAATTGGACAAGAATAAGCCTATGGAGGACGAAAATGACCTAAATGTTCATCCAATGACACAAACACACCTATTGGATGCACAAGATTACTTAAAAACCCTAATTGGACATGAATAAGCCTATGGAGGACGAAAATGACCTAAATGTTCATCCAATGACACTAACACACCTATTGGATGCACAAGATTGCTTAAAAACCCTAATTAGACAAGAATAAGACTAGGGAGGACGAAAATGACCTAAATGTTCATCCAATGACACAAACACACTTATTTGATGCACAAGATAGTTTAAAAACCCTAATTGGACAAGAATAAGCCTAGGGATGACGAAAATGACCTAAATGTACATCCAATGACACGAATGAACTTATTGGATGCACAAGATTGGTTAAAAACCCTAATTGGACAAGAATAAGCCTATGGAGGACGAAAATGACCTAAATGTTCATCCAATGACACAAACACACCTATTGGATGCACAAGATTACTTAAAAACCCTAATTGGACATGAATAAGCCTATGGAGGACGAAAATGACCTAAATGTTCATCCAATGACACTAACACACCTATTGGATGCACAAGATTGCTTAAAAACCCTAATTAGACAAGAATAAGACTAGGGAGGACGAAAATGACCTAAATGTTCATCCAATGACACAAACACAACTATTGGATGCACAAGATTACTTAAAAACCCTAATTTGACAAGAATACGACTAGGGAGGACGAAAATAACCTAAATGTTCGTCCAATGAAACAAACACACCTATTGGATGTTTAAGATTACTTAAAAAACCCTAATTGGACAGGAATAAGCCTAGGGAGGACGAAAATGACCTAAATGTTCATCCAACGACACAAACACACCTATTAGATGCACAAGATTACTTAAAAACCCTAATTGGACAAGAATAAGCCTAGGGAGGACGAAAATTACCTAAATGTGCATCCAATGACACAAACACACCTATTGGATGCACAAGATTGCTTAAAAACCCTAATTGGAAAAGAATAAGACTAGGGAGGACGAAAATGACCTAAATGTTCATCCAATGACACAAACACACGTATTGGATGCACAAGATTACTTAAAAACCCTAATTGGACAAGAATAAGCCTAGGGAGGACGAAAATGACCTAAATGTTCATCCAATGACACAAACACACCTATTGGATGCACAAGATTACTTAAAAACCCTAATTGGAAAAGAATAAGCCTAGGGAGGACGAAAATGACCTAAATGTTCATCCAATGACACAAACACACCTATTGGATGCACAAGATTGCTTAAAAACCCTAATTAGACAAGAATAAGACTAGGGAGGACGAAAATGACCTAAATGTTCATCCAATGAAACAAACACCTTTATTAGATTCACAAGATTGCTTAAAAACCCTAATTGGACAAGAATAAGCATATGGAGGAATAAAATGACCTAAATTTTCATCCAATGACACAAACACACCTATTGGATGCACAAGATTACTTAAAAACCCTAATTGGACAAGAATAAGCCTAGGGAGGACGAAAATGACCTAAATGTTCATCCAATGACACAAACACACCTATTGGATGCACAAGATTGCTTAAAAACCCTAATTAGACAAGAATAGGACTAGGGAGGACGAAAATGACCTAAATGTTCATCCAATGACACAAACACACTTATTCGATGCACAAGATTGCTTAAAAACCCTAATTGGACAAGAATAAGCCTAGGGTGGACGAAAATGACCTAAATGTACATCCAAAGACACAAATGAACTTATTGGATACACAAGATTGGTTAAAAACCCTAATTGGACAAGAATAAGCTTATGGAGGACGAAAATGACCTAAATGTTCATCTAATGTAACAAACACACCTATTGGATGCACAAGATTACTTAAAAACCCTAATTGGACAAGAATAAGCCTAGGGAGGACGAAAATGACCTAAATGTTCATCCAATGACACAAACACACCTATTGGATGCACAAGATTGGTTAAAAACCCTAATTGGAAAAGAATAACACTAGGGAGGACGAAAATGACCTAAATGTTCATCGAAGGACACAAACACACTTATTGGATGCACAAGATTGTTTAAAAACCCTAATTGGACAAGAATAAGCCTAGGGATGACGAGAATGACCTAAATGTACATCCAATGACACAAATGAACTTATTGGATGCACAAGATTGGTTAAAAACCCTAATTGGACAAGAATAAGCCTATGGAGGACGAAAATGACCTAAATGTTCATCCAATGACACAAACACACGTATTGGATGCACATGATTACTTAAAAACCCTAATTGGACAAGAATAAGCCTAGGGAGGACGAAAATGACTTAAATGTTCATCCAATGACACAAACACACCTATTGGATGCACAAGATTAATTAAAAACCCTAATTGGACAAGAATACGACTAGGGAGGACGAAAATGACCTAAATGTTCATCCAATGACACAAACACACCTATTGGATGCACAAGATTGCTTAAAAACCCTAATTGGAAAAGAATAAGACTAGGGAGGACGAAAATGACCTAAATGTTAATCCAATGACACAAACACACCTACTAGATGCGCAAGATTGGTTAAAAACCCTAATTGCACAAGAATAAACCTAGGGAGGACGAAAATGACCTAAATGTTCATCCAATGACACATACACACCTATTGGATGCACAAGATTGCTTAAAAACCCTAATTAGACAAGAATAAGACTAGGGGGGACGAAAATGACCTAAATGTTCATCCAATGACACAAACACACCTATTGGACGCACAAGATTACTTAAAAACCCTAATTGGACAAGAATAAGCCTAGGGAAGACGAAAATGACCTAAATGTACATCCAATGACACAAATGAACTTATTGGATGAACAAGATTGGTTAAAAACCCTAATTGGACTAGAATAAGCCTTAGGAGTACGAAAATGACCTAAATGTTCATCCAGTGACACAAACACACCTATTTGATGCACAAAATTGCTTAAAAACCCTAATTGGAAAAGAATAAGACTAGGGAGGACGAAAATGACCTAAATGTTCATCCAATGACACAAACACACCTATTGGATGCACAAGATTACCTAAAAACCCTAATTGGACAAGAATACGACTAGGGAGGACGAAAATGACCTAAATGTTCATCCAATGACACAAACACACCTATTGGATGCACAAGATTGCTTAGAAACCCAAATTAGACAAGAATAAGACTAGGGAGGACGAAAATGACCCTAAATGTTCACCCAATGGCACAAACACACTTATTGGATGCAAAAGATTGCTTAAAAACCCTAATTGGACAAGAATAAGCCTAAGGAGGACGAAAATGACCTAAATGTACATCCAATGACACAAATGAACTTATTGGATGAACAAGATTGGTTAAAAACCCTAATTGGACAAGAATAAGCCTTTGGAGGAAGAAAATGACCTAAATGTTCAGCCAATGACACAAACACACCTATTGAATGCACAAGATTACCTAAAAACCCTAATTGGACAAGAATACGACTAGGGAGGACGAAAATGACTTAAATGTTCATCCAATGACACAAACACACCTATTGGATGCACAAGATTGCTTAAAAACCCTAATTAGACAAGAATAAGACTAGGGAGAACGAA
The DNA here is from genome assembly GCA_037974775.1 of Cicer pinnatifidum. NCBI lineage: Eukaryota > Viridiplantae > Streptophyta > Magnoliopsida > Fabales > Fabaceae > Cicer > Cicer pinnatifidum. Next base: position 33,694,605 of record JBBPBR010000004.1, on the reverse strand, counting down.
AATGACCTAAATGTTCATCCAATGACACAAACACACTTATTGGATGCACAAGATTGCTTAAAAACCCTAATTGGACAAGAATAAGCCTAGGAAGGACGAAAATGATCTAAATGTACATTCAATGACACAAATGAACTTAGTGGATGCACTAGATTGGTTAAAAACCCTAATTGGACAAGAATAAGCCTAGGGAGGACGAAAATGACTTAAATGTTCATCCAATGACACAAACACACCTATTGGATGCACAAGATTAATTAAAAACCCTAATTGGACAAGAATACGACTAGGGAGGACGAAAATGACCTAAATGTTCATCCAATGACACAAACACACCTATTGGATGCACAAGATTGCTTAAAAACCCTAATTGGACAAGAATAAGACTAGGGAGGACGAAAATGACCTAAATGTTCATCCAATGACACAAACACACTTATTGGATGCACAAGATTGCTTAAAAACCCTAATTGGACAAGAATAAGCCTAGGGATGACGGAAATGACCTAAATGTACATCCAATGACACAAATGAACTTATTGGATGCACAAGATTGGTTAAAAACCCTAATTGGAAAAGAATACGACTAGGGAGGACGAAAATGACATAAATGTTCATCCAATGACACAAACACACCTATTGGATGCACAAGATTACTTAAAAACCCTAATTGGACATGAATAAGCCTATGGAGGACGAAAATGACCTAAATGTTCATCCAATGACACTAACACACCTATTGGATGCACAAGATTGCTTAAAAACCCTAATTAGACAAGAATAAGCCTAGGGATGACGAAAATGACCTCAATGTACATCCAATGACACAAATGAACTTATTGGGCGCACAAGATTGGTTAAAAACCCTAATTGGACAAGAATAAATCTAGGGAGGACGAAAACGACCTAAATGTTCATCCAATGACACAAACACACCTATTGGATGCACAAGATTATTTAAAAACCCTAACCTAAATGTTCATCCAATGACACAAACACACCTATTGGATGGACAAGATTACTTAAAAACCCTAATTGGACAAGAATAAGCCTAGGGAGGACGAAAATGACCTAAATGTTCATCCAATGACACAAACACACCTATTGGATGCACAAGATTGCTTAAAAACCCTAATTAGACAAGAATAAGACTAGGGAGGACGAAAATGACCTAAATGTTCATCCAATGAAACAAACACACTTATTGGATGCACAAGATTGCTTAAAAACCCTAATTGGACAAGAATAAGCCTTGGGAGGACGAAAATGACCTAAATGTACATCCAATGACACAAATGAACTTCTTGGATGCACAAGATTGGTTAAAAACCCTAATTGGACAAGAATAAGCCTAAGGAGGACGAAAATGACCTAAATGTTCATCCAATGACACAAACATACCTATTGGATGCACAAGATTGCTTAAAAACCCTAATTAGACAAGAATAAGACTAGGGAGGACGAAAATGACCTAATTGTTCATCCAATGACACAAACACACCTATTTGATGCACAAGTTTGCTTAAAAGCCCTAATTGGAAAAGAGTAAGACTAGGGAGGACGAAAATGACCTAAATGTTCATCCAATGACACAAACACACCTATTGAATGCACAAGATTACCTAAAAACCCTAATTGGACAAGAATACGACTAGGGAGGACGAAAATGACCTAAATGTTCATCCAATGACACACACACACCTATTGGATGCACAAGATTGCTTAAAAACCCTAATTAGACAAGAATAAGACTAGGGAGAACGAAAATGACCTTAATGTTCATCCAATGACACAAACACACTTATTGGATGCACAAGATTGCTTAAAAACCCTAATTGGACAAGAATAAGCCTAGGAAGGACGAAAATGATCTAAATGTACATTCAATGACACAAATGAACTTATTGGATGCACTAGATTGGTTAAAAACCCTAATTGGACAAGAATAAGCCTAGGGAGGACGAAAATGACTTAAATGTTCATCCAATGACACAAACACACCTATTGGATGCACAAGATTACTTAAAAACCCTAATTGGACAAGAATACGACTAGGGAGGACGAAAATGACCTAAATGTTCATCCAATGACACAAACACAACTATTGGATGCACAAGATTGCTTAAAAACCCTAATTGGAAAAGAATAAGACTAGGGAGGACGAAAATGACCTAAATGTTCATCCAATGACACAAACACACCTATTGGATGCACAAGATTACCTAAAAACCCTAATTGGACAAGAATACGACTAGGGAGGACGAAAATGACCTAAATGTTCATCCAATGACACAAACACACCTATTGGATGCACAAGATTGCTTAGAAACCCAAATTAGACAAGAATAAGACTAGGGAGGACGAAAATGACCCTAAATGTTCACCCAATGGCACAAACACACTTATTGGATGCAAAAGATTGCTTAAAAACCCTAATTGGACAAGAATAAGCCTAAGGAGGACGAAAATGACCTAAATGTACATCCAATGACACAAATGAACTTATTGGATGAACAAGATTGGTTAAAAACCCTAATTGGACAAGAATAAGCCTTTGGAGGAAGAAAATGACCTAAATGTTCAGCCAATGACACAAACACACCTATTGAATGCACAAGATTACCTAAAAACCCTAATTGGACAAGAATACGACTAGGGAGGACGAAAATGACTTAAATGTTCATCCAATGACACAAACACACCTATTGGATGCACAAGATTGCTTAAAAACCCTAATTAGACAAGAATAAGACTAGGGAGAACGAAAATGACCTAAATGTTCATCCAATGACACAAACACACTTATTGGATGCACAAGATTGCTTAAAAACCCTAATTGGACAAGAATAAGCCTAGGAAGGACGAAAATGATCTAAATGTACATTCAATGACACAAATGAACTTAGTGGATGCACTAGATTGGTTAAAAACCCTAATTGGACAAGAATAAGCCTAGGGAGGACGAAAATGACTTAAATGTTCATCCAATGACACAAACACACCTATTGGATGCACAAGATTAATTAAAAACCCTAATTGGACAAGAATACGACTAGGGAGGACGAAAATGACCTAAATGTTCATCCAATGACACAAACACACCTATTGGATGCACAAGATTGCTTAAAAACCCTAATTGGACAAGAATAAGCCTAGGGAGGACGAAAATGACCTAAATGTTCATCCAATGACACAAACACACTTATTGGATGCACAAGATTGCTTAAAAACCCTAATTGGACAAGAATAAGCCTAAGGAGGACGAAAATGACCTAAATGTACATCCAATGACACAAATGAACTTATTGGATGAACAAGATTGGTTAAAAACCCTAATTGGACAAGAATAAGCCTTTGGAGGACGAAAATGACCTAAATGTTCAGCCAATGACACAAACACACCTATTGAATGCACAAGATTACCTAAAAACCCTAATTGGACAAGAATACGACTAGGGAGGACGAAAATGACTTAAATGTTCATCCAATGACACAAACACACCTATTGGATGCACAAGATTGCTTAAAAACCCTAATTAGACAATAATAAGACTAGGGAGAACGAAAATGACCTAAATGTTCATCCAATGACACAAACACACTTATTGGATGCACAAGATTGCTTAAAAACCCTAATTGGACAAGAATAAGCCTAGGAAGGACGAAAATGATCTAAATGTACATTCAATGACACAAATGAACTTAGTGGATGCACTAGATTGGTTAAAAACCCTAATTGGACAAGAATAAGCCTAGGGAGGACGAAAATGACTTAAATGTTCATCCAATGACACAAACACACCTATTGGATGCACAAGATTAATTAAAAACCCTAATTGGACAAGAATACGACTAGGGAGGACGAAAATGACCTAAATGTTCATCCAATGACACAAACACACCTATTGGATGCACAAGATTGCTTAAAAACCCTAATTAGACAAGAATAAGACTAGGGAGAACGAAAATGACCTAAATGTTCATCCAATGACACAAACACACTTATTGGATGCACAAGATTGCTTAAAAACCCTAATTGGACAAGAATAAGCCTAGGAAGGACGAAAATGATCTAAATGTACATTCAATGACACAAATGAACTTATTGGATGCACTAGATTGGTTAAAAACCCAAATTGGACAAGAATAAGCCTAGGGAGGACGAAAATGACTTAAATGTTCATCCAATGACACAAACACACCTATTGGATGCACAAGATTACTTAAAAACCCTAATTGGACAAGAATACGACTAGGGAGGACGAAAATGACCTAAATGTTCATCCAATGACACAAACACACCTATTGGATGCACAAGATTGTTTAAAAACCCTAATTGGAAAAGAATAAGACTAGGGAGGACCAAAATGACCTAAATGTTAATCCAATGACACAAACACACCTACTGGACGCGCAAGATTGGTTAAAAACCCTAATTGCACAAGAATAAACCTAGGGAGGACGAAAATGACCTAAATGTTCATCCAATGACACATACACACCTATTGGATGCACAAGATTGCTTAAAAACCCTAATTAGACAAGAATAAGACTAGGGGGGACGAAAATGACCTAAATGTTCATCCAATGACACAAACACACCTATTGGACGCACAAGATTACTTAAAAACCCTAATTGGACAAGAATAAGCCTAGGGAAGACGAAAATGACCTAAATGTACATCCAATGACACAAATGAACTTATTGGATGAACAAGATTGGTTAAAAACCCTAATTGGACTAGAATAAGCCTTAGGAGTACGAAAATGACCTAAATGTTCATCCAGTGACACAAACACACCTATTTGATGCACAAAATTGCTTAAAAACCCTAATTGGAAAAGAATAAGACTAGGGAGGACGAAAATGACCTAAATGTTCATCCAATGACAAAAACACACCTATTGGATGCACAAGATTGCTTAAAAACCCTAATTAGACAGGAATAAGACTAGGGAGGACGAAAATGACCTAAATGTACATCCAATGACACAAACAAACCTATTGGATGCACAAGATTAATTAAAAACCCTAATTGGACAAGAATAAGCCTAGGGAAGACGAAAATGACCTAAATGTACATCCAATGACACAAATGAACTTATTGGATGAACAAGATTGGTTAAAAACCCTAATTGGACAAGAATAAGCCTTTGGAGGACGAAAATGACCTAAATGTTCAGCCAATGACACAAACACACCTATTGAATGCACAAGATTACCTAAAAACCCTAATTGGACAAGAATACGACTAGGGAGGACGAAAATGACTTAAATGTTCATCCAATGACACAAACACACCTATTGGATGCACAAGATTGCTTAAAAACCCTAATTAGACAAGAATAAGACTAGGGAGAACGAAAATGACCTAAATGTTCATCCAATGACACAAACACACTTATTGGATGCACAAGATTGCTTAAAAACCCTAATTGGACAAGAATAAGCCTAGGAAGGACGAAAATGATCTAAATGTACATTCAATGACACAAATGAACTTATTGGATGCACTAGATTGGTTAAAAACCCTAATTGGACAAGAATAAGCCTAGGGAGGACGAAAATGACTTAAATGTTCATCCAATGACACAAACACACCTATTGGATGCACAAGATTACTTAAAAACCCTAATTGGACAAGAATACGACTAGGGAGGACGAAAATGACCTAAATGTTCATCCAATGGCACAAACACAACTATTGGATGCACAAGATTGCTTAAAAACCCTAATTGGAAAAGAATAAGACTAGGGAGGACGAAAATGACCTAAATGTTCATCCAATGACACAAACACACCTATTGGATGCACAAGATTACCTAAAAACCCTAATTGGACAAGAATACGACTAGGGAGGACGAAAATGACCTAAATGTTCATCCAATGACACAAACACACCTATTGGATGCACAAGATTGCTTAGAAACCCAAATTAGACAAGAATAAGACTAGGGAGGACGAAAATGACCCTAAATGTTCACCCAATGGCAAAAACACACTTATTGGATGCAAAAGATTGCTTAAAAACCCTAATTGGACAAGAATAAGCCTAGGGAGGACGAAGATGACCTAAATGTACATCCAATGACACAAATGAACTTATTGGATGAACAAGATTGGTTAAAAACCCTAATTGGACAAGAATATGCCTTTGGAGGACGAAAATGACCTAAATGTTCATCCAATGACACAAACACACCTATTGAATGCACAAGATTACCTAAAACCCTAATTGGACAAGAATACGACTAGGGAGGACGAAAATGACCTAAATGTTCATCCAATGACACAAACACAACTATTGGATGCACAAGATTGCTTAAAAACCCTAATTAGACAAGAATAAGACTAGGGAGAACGAAAATGACCTAAATGTTCATCCAATGACACAAACACAACTATTGGATGCACAAGATTGCTTAAAAACCCTAATTGGAAAAGAATAAGACTAGGGAGGACGAAAATGACCTAAATGTTAATCCAATGACACAAACACACCTACTGGATGCGCAAGATTGGTTAAAAACCCTAATTGCACAAGAATAAACCTAGGGAGAACGAAAATGACCTAAATGTTCATCCAATGACACATACACACCTATTGGATGCACAAGATTGCTTAAAAACCCTAATTAGACAAGAATAAGACTAGGGGGGACGAAAATGACCTAAATGTTCATCCAATGACACAAACACACCTATTGGACGCACAAGATTACTTAAAAACCCTAATTGGACAAGAATAAGCCTAGGGAAGACGAAAATGACCTAAATGTACATCCAATGACACAAATGAACTTATTGGATGAACAAGATTGGTTAAAAACCCTAATTGGACTAGAATAAGCCTTAGGAGTACGAAAATGACCTAAATGTTCATCCAGTGACACAAACACACCTATTTGATGCACAAAATTGCTTAAAAACCCTAATTGGAAAAGAATAAGACTAGGGAGGACGAAAATGACCTAAATGTTCATCCAATGACACAAACACACCTATTGGATGCACAAGATTACCTAAAAACCCTAATTGGACAAGAATACGACTAGGGAGGACGAAAATGACCTAAATGTTCATCCAATGACACAAACACACCTATTGGATGCACAAGATTGCTTAGAAACCCAAATTAGACAAGAATAAGACTAGGGAGGACGAAAATGACCCTAAATGTTCACCCAATGGCACAAACACACTTATTGGATGCAAAAGATTGCTTAAAAACCCTAATTGGACAAGAATAAGCCTAGGGAGGACGAAAATGACCTAAATGTACATCCAATGACACAAATGAACTTATTGGATGAACAAGATTGGTTAAAAACCTTAATTGGACAAGAATATGCCTTTGGAGGACGAAAATGACCTAAATGTTCCTCCAATGACACAAACACACCTATTGAATGCACAAGATTACCTAAAAACCCTAATTGGACAAGAATACGACTAGGGAGGACGAAAATGACCTAAATGTTCATCCAATGACACAAACACACCTATTGGATGCACAAGATTGCTTAAAAACCCTAATTAGACAAGAATAAGACTAGGGAGAACGAAAATGACCTAAATGTTCATCCAATGACACAAACACACTTATTGGATGCACAAGATTGCTTAAAAACCCTAATTGGACAAGAAAAAGCCTAGGAAGGACGAAAATGATCTAAATGTACATTCAATGACACAAATGAACTTATTGGATGAACTAGATTGGTTAAAAACCCAAATTGGACAAGAATAAGCCTAGGGAGGACGAAAATGACTGAAATGTTCATCCAATGACACAAACACACCTATTGGATGCACAAGATTACTTAAAAACCCTAATTGGACAAGAATACGACTAGGGATGACGAAAATGACCTAAATGTTCATCCAATGACACAAACACACCTATTGGATGCACAAGATTGCTTAAAAACCCTAATTGGAAAAGAATAAGACTAGGGAGGACGAAAATGACCTAAATGTTAATCCAATGACACAAACACACCTACTGGATGCGCAAGATTGGTTAAAAACCCTAATTGCACAAGAATAAACCTAGGGAGGACGAAAATGACCTAAATGTTCATCCAATGACACATACAAACCTATTGGATGCACAAGATTGCTTAAAAACCCTAATTATACAAGAATAAGACTAGGGGGGACGAAAATGACCTAAATGTTCATCCAATGACACAAACACACCTATTGGACGCACAAGATTACTTAAAAACCCTAATTGGACAAGAATAAGCCTAGGGAAGACGAAAATGACCTAAATGTACATCCAATGACACAAATGAACTTATTGGATGAACAAGATTGGTTAAAAACCCTAATTGGACTAGAATAAGCCTTAGGAGTACGAAAATGACCTAAATGTTCATCCAGTGACACAAACACACCTATCTGATGCACAAATTTGCTTAAAAACCCTAATTGGAAAAGAATAAGACTAGGGAGGACGAAAATGACCTAAATGTTCATCCAATGACACAAACACACCTATTGGATGCACAAGATTACCTAAAAACCCTAATTGGACAAGAATACGACTAGGGAGGACGAAAATGACCTAAATGTTCATCCAATGACACAAACACACCTATTGGATGCACAAGATTGCTTAGAAACCCAAATTAGACAAGAATAAGACTAGGGAGGACGAAAATGACCCTAAATGTTCACCCAATGGCACAAACACACTTATTGGATGCAAAAGATTGCTTAAAAACCCTAATTGGACAAGAATAAGCCTAAGGAGGACGAAAATGACCTAAATGTACATCCAATGACACAAATGAACTTATTGGATGAACAAGATTGGTTAAAAACCCTAATTGGACAAGAATAAGCCTTTGGAGGAAGAAAATGACCTAAATGTTCAGCCAATGACACAAACACACCTATTGAATGCACAAGATTACCTAAAAACCCTAATTGGACAAGAATACGACTAGGGAGGACGAAAATGACTTAAATGTTCATCCAATGACACAAACACACCTATTGGATGCACAAGATTGCTTAAAAACCCTAATTAGACAAGAATAAGACTAGGGAGAACGAAAATGACCTAAATGTTCATCCAATGACACAAACACACTTATTGGATGCACAAGATTGCTTAAAAACCCTAATTGGACAAGAATAAGCCTAGGAAGGACGAAAATGATCTAAATGTACATTCAATGACACAAATGAACTTAGTGGATGCACTAGATTGGTTAAAAACCCTAATTGGACAAGAATAAGCCTAGGGAGGACGAAAATGACTTAAATGTTCATCCAATGACACAAACACACCTATTGGATGCACAAGATTAATTAAAAACCCTAATTGGACAAGAATACGACTAGGGAGGACGAAAATGACCTAAATGTTCATCCAATGACACAAACACACCTATTGGATGCACAAGATTGCTTAAAAACCCTAATTGGACAAGAATAAGCCTAGGGAGGACGAAAATGACCTAAATGTTCATCCAATGACACAAACACACCTATTGGATGCACAAGATTCGTTAGAAACCCTAATTGGACAAGAATAAGACTAGGGAGGACGAAAATGACCTAAATGTGCATCTAATGACACAAACACACACATTGATTGCACAAGAATGCTTAAAACCCTAATTGGACACGAATACGATTAGGGAGGACGAAAATGATCTTAATGTTCATCCAATGACACAAACACACCTATTGGATGCACAAGATAGGTTAAAAACCCTAATTGGACAACAATAAGCCAAGGGAGGACAAAAATGACCTAACTGTTCATCCAATGACACAAATGAACTTATTGGATGCACAAGATTGCTTAAAAACCCTAATTGGACAAGAATAAGCCTAGGGAGGACGAAAATGACCTAAATGTTCATCCAATGACACAAATACACCTATTGGATGCACAAGATTGGTTAGAAACCCTAATTGGACAAGAATAAGCCTAGGTACGACGAAAATGACCTAAATGTTCATCCAATGACACAAACACACCTATTGGATGCACAAGATTGGTTAAAAACCCTAATTGGACAAGAATAAGCCTAGGGAGGACGAAAATGACCTAAATGTTCATCCAATGACACAAATGAACTTATTGGATAAACAAGATTGCTTAAAAACCCTAATTGGACAAGAATAAGCCTAGGGAGGACGAAAATGACCTAAATGTTCATCAAATGACTAAACACACCTATTGGATGCACAAGATTGGTTAGAAACCCTAATTGGACAAGAATAAGCCTAGGGAGGACGAAAATGACCTAAATGTTCACCCAATGACACAAATGAACTTATTGGATGCACAAGATTGGTTAAAAACCCTAATTGGACAAGAATAAGCCAAGGGAGGACGAAAATGACCTAAATGTTCATCAAATGACTAAACACACCTATTGGATGCACAAGATTGGTTAGAAACCCTAATTGGACAAGAATAAGCCTAGGGAGGACGAAAATGACCTAAATGTTCACCCAATGACACAAATGAACTTATTGGATGCACAAGATTGGTTAAAAACCCTAATTGGACAAGAATAAGCCTAGGGAGGACGAAAATGACCTAAATGTTCATCCAATGACACAAACACACCTATTGGATGCACAAGATTCGTTAAAAACCCTAATTGGACAAGAATAAGCATAGGGAGGACGAAAATGGCCTAAATGTTCATCCAATGACACAAACACACCTATTGGATGCACAAGATTGGTTAGAAACCCTAAATGGACAAGAATAAGCATGGGGAGTACGAAAATGACCTAAATGTTCATCCAATGACACAAACACACCTATTGGATGCACAAGATTGGTTAGAAACCCTAATTGGACAAGAATAAGCCTAGGGAGGACGAAAATGACCTAAATGTTCACCCAATGACACAAATGAACTTATTGGATGCACAAGATTGGTTAAAAACCCTAATTGGACAAGAATAAGCCTAGGTAGGACGAAAATAACCTAAATATTCATCCAATGACACAAACACACCTATTGGATGCCCAAGATTGGTTAAAAACCCTAATTGGACAAGAATAAACCTAGGGAGGACGAAAATGACCTAAATGTTCATCCAATGACACAAACACACCTATTGGATGCACAAGATTGGTTAGAAACCCTAATTGGACAAGAAAAAGCCTAGGGAGGACGACAATGACCTAAATGTTAATCCAATGACACAAATGAACCTATTGGATGCACAAGATTGGTAAAAAACCCTAATTGGACAAGAATAATCCTAGGGAGGACGAAAATAACCTAAATGTTCATCCAATGGCTAAACACACCTATTGGATGCACAAGATTGGTTAGAAACCCTAATTGGACAAGAATAAGCCTAGGGAGGACGAAAATGACCTAAATGTTCACCCAATGACACAAATGAACTTATTGGATGCACAAGATTGGTTAAAAACCCTAATTGGACAAGAATAAGCCTAGGTAGGACGAAAATGACCTAAATGTTCATCAAATGACTAAACACACCTATTGGATGCACAAGATTGGTTAGAAACCCTAATTGGACAAGAATAAGCCTAGGGAGGACGAAAATGACCTAAATGTTCACCCAATGACACAAATGAACTTATTGGATGCACAAGATTGGTTAAAAACCCTAATCGGACAAGAATAAGCCTAGGGAGGACGAAAATAACCTAAATGTTCATCAAATGACTAAACACACCTATTGGATGCACAAGATTGGTTAGAAACCCTAATTGGACAAGAATAAGCCTAGGGAGGACGAAAATGACCTAAATATTCATCCAATGACACAAATGAACTTATTGGATGCACAAGATTGGTTAAAAATCCTAATTGGACAAGAATAAGCCTAGGGAGGACGAAAATGACCTAAATGTTCATCCAATGACACAAATGAACTTATTGGATGCACAAGATTGGTTAAAAACCCTAATTGGACAAAAATAAGCCTAGGGAGGACGAAAATGACCTAAATGTTCATCCAATGACACAAATGAACTTATTGGATGCAAAAGATTGGTTAAAAACCCTAATTGGACAAGAATAAGCCTAGGGAGGACGAAAATGACCTAAATGTTCATCCAATGACACAAATGAACATATTGGATGCACAAGATTGGTTAAAAACCCTAATTGGACAAGAATAAGCCTTGGGAGGACGAAAATGACCTAAATGTTCATCCAATGACACAAATGAACTTATTGGATGCACAAGATTGGTTAAAAACCCTAATTGGACAAAAATAAGCCTAGGGAGGACGAAAATGACCTAAATGTTCATCCAATGACACAAATACACCTATTGGATGCACAAGATTGGTTAAAAACCCTAATTGGAAAAGAATAAGCCTAGGGAGAACGAAAATGACCTAAATGTTCATCCAATGACACAAACACACCTATTGGATGCACAAGATTGGTTAAAAACCCTAATTGGACAAGAATAAGCCTAGGGAGGACGAAAATGACCTAAATGTTTATCCAATGACACAAATGAACTTATTGGATAAACAAGATTGGTTAAAAACCCTAATTGGACAAGAATAAGCCTAGAGAGGACGAAAATGACCTAAATGTTCATCAAATGACTAAACACACCTATTGGATGCACAAGATTGGTTAGAAACCCTAATTGGACAAGAATAAGCCTAGGGAGGACGAAAATGACTAAATGTTAATCCAATGACACAAATGAACTTATTGGATGTACAAGATTGGTTAAAAACACTAATTGGACAAAAATAAGCCTAGGGAGGACGAAAATGACCTAAATGTTCATCAAATGACTAAACACACCTATTGGATGCACAAGATTGGTTAGAAACCCTAATTGGACAAGAATAAGCCTAGGGAGGACGGAAATGACCCAAATGTTCATCCAATGACACAAACAAACCAATTGGATGCACAAGATTGTTTAGAAACCCTAATTGGACAAGAATAACCCTAGGGAGGACGAAAATGACCTAAATGTTCATCCAATGACACAAATGAACTTTTTAGATAAACCAGATTGGTTAAAAACCCTAATTGGACAGGAATAAGCCTAGAGAGGACCAAAATGACCTAAATGTTCATCAAATGACTAAACTCACCTATTGGATGCACAAGATTGGTTAGAAACCCTAATTGGACAAGAATAAGCCTAGGGAGGACGAAAATGACCTAAATGTTCACCCAATGACACAAATGAACTTATTGGATGCACAAGATTGGTTAAAAACCCTAATTGGACAAGAATAAGCCTAGGGAGGACGAAAATGACCTAAATGTTCATCCAATGACACAAACACACCTATTGGATGCACAAGATTGCTTAAAAACCCTAATTGGAAAAGAATAAGACTAGGGAGGACGAAAATGACCTAAATGTTAATCCAATGACACAAACACACCTACTAGATGCGCAAGATTGGTTAAAAACCCTAATTGCACAAGAATAAACCTAGGGAGGACGAAAATGACCTAAATGTTCATCCAATGACACATACACACCTATTGGATGCACAAGATTGCTTAAAAACCCTAATTAGACAAGAATAAGACTAGGGAGGACGAAAATGACCTAAATGTTCATCCAATGACACAAACACACCTATTGGACGCACAAGATTACTTAAAAACCCTAATTGGACAAGAATAAGCCTAGGGAAGACGAAAATGACCTAAATGTACATCCAATGACACAAATGAACTTATTGGATGAACAAGATTGGTTAAAAACCCTAATTGGACTAGAATAAGCCTTAGGAGTACGAAAATGACCTAAATGTTCATCCAGTTACACAAACACACCTATTTGATGCACAAAATTGCTTAAAAACCCTAATTGGAAAAGAATAAGACTAGGGAGGACGAAAATGACCTAAATGTTCATCCAATGACACAAACACACCTATTGGATGCACAAGATTACCTAAAAACCCTAATTGGACAAGAATACGACTAGGGAGGACGAAAATGACCTAAATGTTCATCCAATGACACAAACACACCTATTGGATGCACAAGATTGCATAGAAACCCAAATTAGACAAGAATAAGACTAGGGAGGACGAAAATGACCCTAAATGTTCACCCAATGGCACAAACACACTTATTGGATGCAAAAGATTGCTTAAAAACCCTAATTGGACAAGAATAAGCCTAGGGAGGACGAAAATGACCTAAATGTCCATCCAATGACACAAATGAACTTATTGGATGCACAAGATTGGTTAAAAACCCTAATTGGACAAGAATAAGCCTAGCGAGGACGAAAATGACTTTAATGTTCATCCGATGACACAAACACACCTATTGGATGCACAAGATTGTTTAAAAACCCTAATTGGACAAGAATAAGCCTAGGGATGACAAGAATGACCTAAATGTTCATCCAATGACACAAACACACCTATTGGATGCACAAGATTGGTTAAAAACCCTAATTGGACAAGAATAAACCTAGTGAGGACGAAAATGACCTAAATGTTCATCCAATAATACAAACATACCTATTGGATGCACAAGATTGGTTAAAAACTCTAATTTGTAAAGAATAAGCCTAGGGAGGACGAAAATGACCTAAATGTTAATCGAATGACACAAACACACCTATTGGATGCACAAGACTGGTTAAAAACCCTAATTGGAAAAGAATAACACTAGGGAAGACGAAAATGACCTAAATGTTCATCCAAGGACACAAACACACTTATTGGATGCACAAGATTGTTTAAAAACCCTAATTGGACAAGAATAAGCCTAGGGATGACAAGAATGACCTAAATGTTCATCTAATGACACAAACACACCTATTGGATGCACAAGATTGGTTAAAAACCCTAATTGGAAAAGAATAACACTAGGGAAGACGAAAATGACCTAAATGTTCATCCAAGGACACAAACAGACTTATTGGATGCACATGATTGTTTAAAAACCCTAATTGGACAAGAATAAGCCTAGGGATGACTAGAATGACCTAAATGTACATCCAATGACACAAATGAACTTATTGGATGCACAAGATTGGTTAAAAACCCTAATTGGACAAGAATAAGCCTATGGAGGACGAAAATGACCTAAATGTTCATCCAATGACACAAACACACGTATTGGATGCACATGATTACTTAAAAACCCTAATTGGACAAGAATAAGCCTAGGGAGGACGAAAATGACTTAAATGTTCATCCAATGACACAAACACACCTATTGGATGCACAAGATTAATTAAAAACCCTAATTGGACAAGAATACGACTAGGGAGGACGAAAATGACCTAAATGTTCATCCAATGACACAAACACACCTATTGGATGCACAAGATTGCTTAAAAACCCTAATTGGAAAAGAATAAGACTAGGGAGGACGAAAATGACCTAAATGTTAATCCAATGACACAAACACACCTACTAGATGCGCAAGATTGGTTAAAAACCCTAATTGCACAAGAATAAACCTAGGGAGGACGAAAATGACCTAAATGTTCATCCAATGACACATACACACCTATTGGATGCACAAGATTGCTTAAAAACCCTAATTAGACAAGAATAAGACTAGGGGGACGAAAATGACCTAAATGTTCATCCAATGACACAAACACACCTATTGGACGCACAAGATTACTTAAAAACCCTAATTGGACAAGAATAAGCCTAGGGAAGACGAAAATGACCTAAATGTACATCCAATGACACAAATGAACTTATTGGATGAACAAGATTGGTTAAAAACCCTAATTGGACTAGAATAAGCCTTAGGAGTACGAAAATGACCTAAATGTTCATCCAGTTACACAAACACACCTATTTGATGCACAAAATTGCTTAAAAACCCTAATTGGAAAAGAATAAGACTAGGGAGGACGAAAATGACCTAAATGTTCATCCAATGACACAAACACACCTATTGGATGCACAAGATTACCTAAAAACCCTAATTGGACAAGAATACGACTAGGGAGGACGAAAATGACCTAAATGTTCATCCAATGACACAAACACACCTATTGGATGCACAAGATTGCTTAGAAACCCAAATTAGACAAGAATAAGACTAGGGAGGACGAAAATGACCCTAAATGTTCACCCAATGGCAAAAACACACTTATTGGATGCAAAAGATTGCTTAAAAACCCTAATTGGACAAGAATAAGCCTAGGGAGGACGAAGATGACCTAAATGTACATCCAATGACACAAATGAACTTATTGGATGAACAAGATTGGTTAAAAACCCTAATTGGACAAGAATATGCCTTTGGAGGACGAAAATGACCTAAATGTTCATCCAATGACACAAACACACCTATTGAATGCACAAGATTACCTAAAACCCTAATTGGACAAGAATACGACTAGGGAGGACGAAAATGACCTAAATGTTCATCCAATGACACAAACACAACTATTGGATGCACAAGATTGCTTAAAAACCCTAATTAGACAAGAATAAGACTAGGGAGAACGAAAATGACCTAAATGTTCATCCAATGACACAAACACAACTATTGGATGCACAAGATTGCTTAAAAACCCTAATTGGAAAAGAATAAGACTAGGGAGGACGAAAATGACCTAAATGTTAATCCAATGACACAAACACACCTACTGGATGCGCAAGATTGGTTAAAAACCCTAATTGCACAAGAATAAACCTAGGGAGAACGAAAATGACCTAAATGTTCATCCAATGACACATACACACCTATTGGATGCACAAGATTGCTTAAAAACCCTAATTAGACAAGAATAAGACTAGGGGGGACGAAAATGACCTAAATGTTCATCCAATGACACAAACACACCTATTGGACGCACAAGATTACTTAAAAACCCTAATTGGACAAGAATAAGCCTAGGGAAGACGAAAATGAC
Organism: Cicer pinnatifidum; assembly: GCA_037974775.1. Taxonomy (NCBI): domain Eukaryota; kingdom Viridiplantae; phylum Streptophyta; class Magnoliopsida; order Fabales; family Fabaceae; genus Cicer; species Cicer pinnatifidum. The sequence continues at coordinate 33,677,741 of JBBPBR010000004.1, read as the reverse complement.
CTAAATGTACATCCAATGACACAAATGAACTTATTGGATGAACAAGATTGGTTAAAAACCCTAATTGGACTAGAATAAGCCTTAGGAGTACGAAAATGACCTAAATGTTCATCCAGTGACACAAACACACCTATTTGATGCACAAAATTGCTTAAAAACCCTAATTGGAAAAGAATAAGACTAGGGAGGACGAAAATGACCTAAATGTTCATCCAATGACAAAAACACACCTATTGGATGCACAAGATTGCTTAAAAACCCTAATTAGACAGGAATAAGACTAGGGAGGACGAAAATGACCTAAATGTACATCCAATGACACAAACAAACCTATTGGATGCACAAGATTAATTAAAAACCCTAATTGGACAAGAATAAGCCTAGGGAAGACGAAAATGACCTAAATGTACATCCAATGACACAAATGAACTTATTGGATGAACAAGATTGGTTAAAAACCCTAATTGGACAAGAATAAGCCTTTGGAGGACGAAAATGACCTAAATGTTCAGCCAATGACACAAACACACCTATTGAATGCACAAGATTACCTAAAAACCCTAATTGGACAAGAATACGACTAGGGAGGACGAAAATGACTTAAATGTTCATCCAATGACACAAACACACCTATTGGATGCACAAGATTGCTTAAAAACCCTAATTAGACAAGAATAAGACTAGGGAGAACGAAAATGACCTAAATGTTCATCCAATGACACAAACACACTTATTGGATGCACAAGATTGCTTAAAAACCCTAATTGGACAAGAATAAGCCTAGGAAGGACGAAAATGATCTAAATGTACATTCAATGACACAAATGAACTTATTGGATGCACTAGATTGGTTAAAAACCCTAATTGGACAAGAATAAGCCTAGGGAGGACGAAAATGACTTAAATGTTCATCCAATGACACAAACACACCTATTGGATGCACAAGATTACTTAAAAACCCTAATTGGACAAGAATACGACTAGGGAGGACGAAAATGACCTAAATGTTCATCCAATGACACAAACACACCTATTGGATGCACAAGATTGTTTAAAAACCCTAATTGGAAAAGAATAAGACTAGGGAGGACCAAAATGACCTAAATGTTAATCCAATGACACAAACACACCTACTGGATGCGCAAGATTGGTTAAAAACCCTAATTGCACAAGAATAAACCTAGGGAGGACGAAAATGACCTAAATGTTCATCCAATGACACATACACACCTATTGGATGCACAAGATTGCTTAAAAACCCTAATTAGACAAGAATAAGACTAGGGAGGACGAAAATGACCTAAATGTTCATCCAATGACACAAACACACCTATTGGACGCACAAGATTACTTAAAAACCCTAATTGGACAAGAATAAGCCTAGGGAAGACGAAAATGACCTAAATGTACATCCAATGACACAAATGAACTTATTGGATGAACAAGATTGGTTAAAAACCCTAATTGGACTAGAATAAGCCTTAGGAGTACGAAAATGACCTAAATGTTCATCCAGTTACACAAACACACCTATTTGATGCACAAAATTGCTTAAAAACCCTAATTGGAAAAGAATAAGACTAGGGAGGACGAAAATGACCTAAATGTTCATCCAATGACACAAACACACCTATTGGATGCACAAGATTACCTAAAAACCCTAATTGGACAAGAATACGACTAGGGAGGACGAAAATGACCTAAATGTTCATCCAATGACACAAACACACCTATTGGATGCACAAGATTGCATAGAAACCCAAATTAGACAAGAATAAGACTAGGGAGGACGAAAATGACCCTAAATGTTCACCCAATGGCACAAACACACTTATTGGATGCAAAAGATTGCTTAAAAACCCTAATTGGACAAGAATAAGCCTAGGGAGGACGAAAATGACCTAAATGTCCATCCAATGACACAAATGAACTTATTGGATGCACAAGATTGGTTAAAAACCCTAATTGGACAAGAATAAGCCTAGCGAGGACGAAAATGACTTTAATGTTCATCCGATGACACAAACACACCTATTGGATGCACAAGATTGTTTAAAAACCCTAATTGGACAAGAATAAGCCTAGGGATGACAAGAATGACCTAAATGTTCATCCAATGACACAAACACACCTATTGGATGCACAAGATTGGTTAAAAACCCTAATTGGACAAGAATAAACCTAGTGAGGACGAAAATGACCTAAATGTTCATCCAATAATACAAACATACCTATTGGATGCACAAGATTGGTTAAAAACTCTAATTTGTAAAGAATAAGCCTAGGGAGGACGAAAATGACCTAAATGTTAATCGAATGACACAAACACACCTATTGGATGCACAAGACTGGTTAAAAACCCTAATTGGAAAAGAATAACACTAGGGAAGACGAAAATGACCTAAATGTTCATCCAAGGACACAAACACACTTATTGGATGCACAAGTTTGTTTAAAAACCCTAATTGGACAAGAATAAGCCTAGGGATGACAAGAATGACCTAAATGTTCATCTAATGACACAAACACACCTATTGGATGCACAAGATTGGTTAAAAACCCTAATTGGAAAAGAATAACACTAGGGAAGACGAAAATGACCTAAATGATCATCCAAGGACACAAACAGACTTATTGGATGCACATGATTGTTTAAAAACCCTAATTGGACAAGAATAATCCTAGGGATGACAAGAATGACCTAAATGTACATCCAATGACACAAATGAACTTATTGGATGCACAAGATTGGTTAAAAACCCTAATTGGACAAGAATAAGCCTATGGAGGACGAAAATGACCTAAATGTTCATCCAATGACACAAACACACCTATTGGATGCACATGATTACTTAAAAACCCTAATTGGACAAGAATACGCCTAGGGAGGACGAAAATGACCTAAATGTTCATCCAATGACACAAACACACCTATTGGATGCACAAGATTGCTTAAAAACCCTAATTAGACAAGAATAAGACTAAGGAGGACGAAAATGACCTAAATGTTCATCCAATGAAACAAACACACCTATTTGATTCACTAGATTGCTTAAAAACCCTAATTAGACAAGATTAAGACTAGGGAGGACAAAAATGACCTAAATGTTCATCCAATGACACAAACACATTTATTGGATGCACAAGATTACTTAAAAACCCTAATTGGACAAGAATAAGCCTAGGGAGGACGAAAATGACCTAAATGTTCATCCAATGACAAAAACACACCTATTGGATGCACAAGATTGCTTAAAAACCCTAATTAGACAGGAATAAGACTAGGGAGGACGAAAATGACCTAAATGTTCATCCAATGACACAAACACACCTATTGGATGCACAAGATTAATTAAAAACCCTAATTGGACAAGAATAAGCCTAGGGAAGACGAAAATGACCTAAATGTACATCCAATGACACAAATGAACTTATTGGATGAACAAGATTGGTTAAAAACCCTAATTGGACAAGAATAAGCCTTAGGAAGACGAAAATGACCTAAATGTTCATCCAATGACACAAACACACCTATTGGATGCACAAGATTGCTTAAAAACCCTAATTAGACAAGAATAAGACTAGGGAGGACGAAAATGACCTAAATGTTCATCCAATGACACAAACACATTTATTAGATGCACAAGATTGCTTAAAAACCCTAATTGGACAAGAATAAGCATATGGAGGAATAAAATGACCTAAATGTTCATCCAATGACACAAACACACCTATTGGATGCACAAGATTACTTTAAAATCCAAATTGGACAAGAATAAGCCTAGGGAGGACGAAAATGACCTAAATGTTCATCCAATGACACAAACACACCTATTGGATGGACAAGATTGCTTAAAAACCCTAATTAGACAGGAATAAGACTAGGGAGGACGAAAATGACCTAAATGTTCATCCAATGACACCAACACACCTATTGGAAGCACAAGATTAATTAAAAACCCTAATTGGACAAGAATAAGCCTAGGGAAGACGAAAATGACCTAAATGTACATCCAATGACACACATAAATTTATTGGATGAACAAGATTGGTTAAAAACCCTAATTGGACAAGAATAAGCCTTTGGAGGACGAAAATGACCTAAATGTTCATCCAATGACACAAACACACCTATTTGATGCACAAGATTGCTTAAAAACCCTAATTGGAAAAGAATAAGACTAGGGAGGAAAAAAATTAAATCAATGTTCATCCAATCACACAAACACAACTATTGGATGCACAAGATTACCTAAAAACACTAATTGGACAAGAATACGACTAGGGAGAACGAAAATGACCTAAATGTTCATCCAATGACACAAACACACCTATTGGATGCACAAGATTGCTTAAAAACCCTAATTAGACAAGAATAAGACTAGGAAGGACGAAGATGACCTAAATGTTCATCCAATGACACAAACACACTTATTGGATGCACAAGATTACTTAAAAATCCTAATTGGACAAGAATAAGCCTAGGGAGGACTAAAATGACCTAAATGTTCATCCAATGACACAAACACACCTATTGGATGCACAAGATTGCTTAAAAACCCTAATAAGACCAGAATAAGACTAGGGAGGACGAAAATTACCTAAATGTTCATCCAATGACACAAACACACCTATTGGATGCACAAGATTAATTAAAAACCCTAATTGGACAAGAATAAGCCTAGGGTAGACGAAAATGACCTAAATGTACATCCAATGACACAAATGAACTTATTGGATGAACAAGATTGGTTAAAAACCCTAATTGGACTAGAATAAGCCTTAGGAGTACGAAAATGACCTAAATGTTCATCCAGTGACACAAACACACCTATCTGATGCACAAATTTGCTTAAAAACCCTAATTGGAAAAGAATAAGACTAGGGAGGACGAAAATGACCTAAATGTTCATCCAATGACACAAACACACCTATTGGATGCACAAGATTACCTAAAAACCCTAATTGGACAAGAATACGACTAGGGAGGACGAAAATGACCTAAATGTTCATCCAATGACACAAACACACCTATTGGATGCACAAGATTGCTTAGAAACCCAAATTAGACAAGAATAAGACTAGGGAGGACGAAAATGACCCTAAATGTTCACCCAATGGCAAAAACACACTTATTGGATGCAAAAGATTGCTTAAAAACCCTAATTGGACAAGAATAAGCCTAGGGAGGACGAAGATGACCTAAATGTACATCCAATGACACAAATGAACTTATTGGATGAACAAGATTGGTTAAAAACCCCAATTGGACAAGAATATGCCTTTGGAGGACGAAAATGACCTAAATGTTCATCCAATGACACAAACACACCTATTGAATGCACAAGATTACCTAAAACCCTAATTGGACAAGAATACGACTAGGGAGGACGAAAATGACCTAAATGTTCATCCAATGACACAAACACAACTATTGGATGCACAAGATTGCTTAAAAACCCTAATTAGACAAGAATAAGACTAGGGAGAACGAAAATGACCTAAATGTTCATCCAATGACACAAACACAACTATTGGATGCACAAGATTGCTTAAAAACCCTAATTGGAAAAGAATAAGACTAGGGAGGACGAAAATGACCTAAATGTTAATCCAATGACACAAACACACCTACTGGATGCGCAAGATTGGTTAAAAACCCTAATTGCACAAGAATAAACCTAGGGAGAACGAAAATGACCTAAATGTTCATCCAATGACACATACACACCTATTGGATGCACAAGATTGCTTAAAAACCCTAATTAGACAAGAATAAGACTAGGGGGGACGAAAATGACCTAAATGTTCATCCAATGACACAAACACACCTATTGGACGCACAAGATTACTTAAAAACCCTAATTGGACAAGAATAAGCCTAGGGAAGACGAAAATGACCTAAATGTACATCCAATGACACAAATGAACTTATTGGATGAACAAGATTGGTTAAAAACCCTAATTGGACTAGAATAAGCCTTAGGAGTACGAAAATGACCTAAATGTTCATCCAGTGACACAAACACACCTATTTGATGCACAAAATTGCTTAAAAACCCTAATTGGAAAAGAATAAGACTAGGGAGGACGAAAATGACCTAAATGTTCATCCAATGACAAAAACACACCTATTGGATGCACAAGATTGCTTAAAAACCCTAATTAGACAGGAATAAGACTAGGGAGGACGAAAATGACCTAAATGTACATCCAATGACACAAACAAACCTATTGGATGCACAAGATTAATTAAAAACCCTAATTGGACAAGAATAAGCCTAGGGAAGACGAAAATGACCTAAATGTACATCCAATGACACAAATGAACTTATTGGATGAACAAGATTGGTTAAAAACCCTAATTGGACAAGAATAAGCCTTTGGAGGACGAAAATGACCTAAATGTTCAGCCAATGACACAAACACACCTATTGAATGCACAAGATTACCTAAAAACCCTAATTGGACAAGAATACGACTAGGGAGGACGAAAATGACTTAAATGTTCATCCAATGACACAAACACACCTATTGGATGCACAAGATTGCTTAAAAACCCTAATTAGACAAGAATAAGACTAGGGAGAACGAAAATGACCTAAATGTTCATCCAATGACACAAACACACTTATTGGATGCACAAGATTGCTTAAAAACCCTAATTGGACAAGAATAAGCCTAGGAAGGACGAAAATGATCTAAATGTACATTCAATGACACAAATGAACTTAGTGGATGCACTAGATTGGTTAAAAACCCTAATTGGACAAGAATAAGCCTAGGGAGGACGAAAATGACTTAAATGTTCATCCAATGACACAAACACACCTATTGGATGCACAAGATTAATTAAAAACCCTAATTGGACAAGAATAAGACTAGGGAGGACGAAAATGACCTAAATGTTCATCCAATGACACAAACACACCTATTGGATGCACAAGATTGCTTAAAAACCCTAATTGGAAAAGAATAAGACTAGGGAGGACGAAAATGACCTAAATGTTAATCCAATGACACAAACACACCTACTAGATGCGCAAGATTGGTTAAAAACCCTAATTGCACAAGAATAAACCTAGGGAGGACGAAAATGACCTAAATGTACATCCAATGACACAAATGAACTTATTGGATGCACAAGATTGGTTAAAAACCCTAATTGGACAAGAATAAGCCTAGCGAGGACGAAAATGACTTTAATGTTCATCCGATGACACAAACACACCTATTGGATGCACAAGATTGTTTAAAAACCCTAATTGGACAAGAATAAGCCTAGGGATGACAAGAATGACCTAAATGTTCATCCAATGACACAAACACACCTATTGGATGCACAAGATTGGTTAAAAACCCTAATTGGACAAGAATAAACCTAGTGAGGACGAAAATGACCTAAATGTTCATCCAATAATACAAACATACCTATTGGATGCACAAGATTGGTTAAAAACTCTAATTTGTAAAGAATAAGCCTAGGGAGGACGAAAATGACCTAAATGTTAATCGAATGACACAAACACACCTATTGGATGCACAAGACTGGTTAAAAACCCTAATTGGAAAAGAATAACACTAGGGAAGACGAAAATGACCTAAATGTTCATCCAAGGACACAAACACACTTATTGGATGCACAAGTTTGTTTAAAAACCCTAATTGGACAAGAATAAGCCTAGGGATGACAAGAATGACCTAAATGTTCATCTAATGACACAAACACACCTATTGGATGCACAAGATTGGTTAAAAACCCTAATTGGAAAAGAATAACACTAGGGAAGACGAAAATGACCTAAATGATCATCCAAGGACACAAACAGACTTATTGGATGCACATGATTGTTTAAAAACCCTAATTGGACAAGAATAAGCCTAGGGATGACAAGAATGACCTAAATGTACATCCAATGACACAAATGAACTTATTGGATGCACAAGATTGGTTAAAAACCCTAATTGGACAAGAATAAGCCTATGGAGGACGAAAATGACCTAAATGTTCATCCAATGACACAAACACACCTATTGGATGCACATGATTACTTAAAAACCCTAATTGGACAAGAATAAGCCTAGGGAGGACGAAAATGACCTAAATGTTCATCCAATGACACAAACACACCTATTGGATGCACAAGATTGCTTAAAAACCCTAATTAGACAAGAATAAGACTAAGGAGGACGAAAATGACCTAAATGTTCATCCAATGAAACAAACACACCTATTTGATTCACAAGATTGCTTAAAAACCCTAATTAGACAAGATTAAGACTAGGGAGGACAAAAATGACCTAAATGTTCATCCAATGACACAAACACATTTATTGGATGCACAAGATTACTTAAAAACCCTAATTGGACAAGAATAAGCCTAGGGAGGACGAAAATGACCTAAATGTTCATCCAATGACAAAAACACACCTATTGGATGCACAAGATTGCTTAAAAACCCTAATTAGACAGGAATAAGACTAGGGAGGACGAAAATGACCTAAATGTTCATCCAATGACACAAACACACCTATTGGATGCACAAGATTAATTAAAAACCCTAATTGGACAAGAATAAGCCTAGGGAAGACGAAAATGACCTAAATGTACATCCAATGACACAAATGAACTTATTGGATGAACAAGATTGGTTAAAAACCCTAATTGGACAAGAATAAGCCTTTGGAGGACGAAAATGACCTAAATGTTCAGCCAATGACACAAACACACCTATTGAATGCACAAGATTACCTAAAAACCCTAATTGGACAAGAATACGACTAGGGAGGACGAAAATGACTTAAATGTTCATCCAATGACACAAACACACCTATTGGATGCACAAGATTGCTTAGAAACCCAAATTAGACAAGAATAAGACTAGGGAGGACGAAAATGACCCTAAATGTTCACCCAATGGCACAAACACACTTATTGGATGCAAAAGATTGCTTAAAAACCCTAATTGGACAAGAATAAGCCTAAGGAGGACGAAAATGACCTAAATGTCCATCCAATGACACAAATGAACTTATTGGATGCACAAGATTGGTTAAAAACCCTAATTGGACAAGAATAAGCCTAGCGAGGACGAAAATGACTTTAATGTTCATCCGATGACACAAACACACCTATTGGATGCACAAGATTGTTTAAAAACCCTAATTGGACAAGAATAAGCCTAGGGATGACAAGAATGACCTAAATGTTCATCCAATGACACAAACACACCTATTGGATGCACAAGATTGGTTAAAAACCCTAATTGGACAAGAATAAACCTAGTGAGGACGAAAATGACCTAAATGTTCATCCAATAATACAAGCATACCTATTGGATGCACAAGATTGGTTAAAAACTCTAATTTGTAAAGAATAAGCCTAGGGAGGACGAAAATGACCTAAATGTTAATCGAATGACACAAACACACCTATTGGATGCCCAAGACTGGTTAAAAACCCTAATTGGAAAAGAATAACACTAGGGAAGACGAAAATGACCTAAATGTTCATCCAAGGACACAAACACACTTATTGGATGCACAAGATTGTTTAAAAACCCTAATTGGACAAGAATAAGCCTAGGGATGACAAGAATGACCTAAATGTTCATCTAATGACACAAACACACCTATTGGATGCACAAGATTGGTTAAAAACCCTAATTGGAAAAGAATAACACTAGGGAAGACGAAAATGACCTAAATGTTCATCCAAGGACACAAACAGACTTATTGGATGCACATGATTGTTTAAAAACCCTAATTGGACAAGAATAAGCCTAGGGATGACTAGAATGACCTAAATGTACATCCAATGACACAAATGAACTTATTGGATGCACAAGATTGGTTAAAAACCCTAATTGGACAAGAATAAGCCTATGGAGGACGAAAATGACCTAAATGTTCATCCAATGACACAAACACACGTATTGGATGCACATGATTACTTAAAAACCCTAATTGGACAAGAATAAGCCTAGGGAGGACGAAAATGACCTAAATGTTCATCCAATGACACAAACACACCTATTGGATGCACAAGATTGCTTAAAAACCCTAATTAGACAAGAATAAGACTAGGGAGGACGAAAATAACCTAAATGTTCATCCAATGACACAAACACATTTATTAGATGCACAAGATTGCTTAAAAACCCTAATTGGACAAGAATAAGCATATGGAGGAATAAAATGACCTAAATGTTCATCCAGTGACACAAACACACCTATTGGATGCACAAGATTACTTAAAAACCCTAATTGGACAATAATAAGCCTAGGGAGGACGAAAATGACCTAAATGTTCATCCAATGACACAAACACACCTATTGGATGGACAAGATTGCTTAAAAACCCTAATTAGACAGGAATAAGACTAGGGAGGACGAAAATGACCTAAATGTTCATCCAATGACACAAACACACCTATTGGAAGCACAAGATTAATTAAAAACCCTAATTGGACAAGAATAAGCCTAGGGAAGACGAAAATGACCTAAATGTACATCCAATGACACAAATGAACTTATTGGATGAACAAGATTGGTTAAAAACCCTAATTGGACAAGAATAAGCCTTTGGAGGACGAAAATGACCTAAATGTTCATCCAATGACACAAACACACCTATTGGATGCACAAGATTGCTTAAAAACCCTTATTAGACAAGAATAAGACTAGGGAGGACGAAAATGACCTAAATGTTCATCCAATGACACAAACACATTTATTAGATGCACAAGATTGCTTAAAAACCCTAATTGGACAAGAATAAGCATATGGAGGAATAAAATGACCTAAATGTTCATCCAATGACACAAACACACCTATTGGATGCACAAGATTACTTAAAAACCCTAATTGGACAAGAATAAGCCTAGGGAGGACGAAAATGACCTAAATGTTCATCCAATGACACAAACACACCTATTGGATGCACAAGATTGCTTAAAAACCCTAATTAGACAGGAATAAGACTAGGGAGGACGAAAATGACCTAAATGTTCATCCAATGACACAAACACACCTATTGGAAGCACAAGATTAATTAAAAACCCTAATTGGACAAGAATAAGCCTAGGGAAGACGAAAATGACCTAAATGTACATCCAATGACACAAATGAACTTATTGGATGAACAAGATAGGTTAAAAACCCTAATTGGACAAGAATAAGCCTTTGGAGGACGAAAATGACCTAAATGTTCATCCAATGACACAAACACACCTATTTGATGCACAACATTGCTTAAAAACCCTAATTGGAAAAGAGTAAGACTTGGGAGGACGAAAATGAAATCAATGTACATCCAATGACACAAACACACCTATTGGATGCACAAGATTACCTAAAAACACTAATTGGACAAGAATACGACTAGGGAGGACGAAAATGACCTAAATGTTCATCCAATGACACAAACACACCTATTGGATGCACAAGATTGCTTAAAAACCCTAATTAGACAAGAATAAGACTAGGGAGGACAAAAATGACCTAAATGTTCATCCAATGACACAAACACATTTATTAGATGCACAAGATTGCTTAAAAACCCTAATTGGACAAGAATAAGCATATGGAGTAATAAAATGACCTAAATGTTCATCCAATGACACAAACACACCTATTGGAAGCACAAGATTAATTAAAAACCCTAATGGGACAAGAATAAGCCTAGGGAAGACGAAAATGACCTAAATGTACATCCAATGACACAAATGAACTTATTGGATGAACAAGATTGGTTAAATACCCTAATTGGACAAGAATAAGCCTTTGGAGGACGAAAATTACCTAAATGTTCATCCAATGACACAAACACACCTATTTGATGCACAAGATTGCTTAAAAACCCTAATTGGAAAAGAATAAGACTTGGGAGGACGAAAATGAAAT